>OX457053.1:23769681-24147181 GCA_949752735.1 Lumbricus terrestris
TTACGGAGTTAAACCGCCAACGCTATGCAATGTAACTCGCTTTGAGTTGTTGCGCCTTGCCGTACAAGCCTTCTTTCTTTATGCGGACAGGTTACAGACCAAGTACCACGGAAGGCATTCGTTTATTATAGATTAGATAAATTTGCATTCTATCGTGTTGTATTGGATTAGATCAACGACCATCCATTACTGCTTGGAGCCAACCGTAACGCAATAGAAGTGGTTAGATTAGATTAGATTAGATTGGATTGGCTTGGCTTGACTTGGCTTGTCTTGGTTTGGCTTGGATTGGATTGGATTGGATTCGATTAGATTAGATTAGATTAGCTTAGATTAGCTTAGATTAGCTTAGATTAGCTTAGATTAGCTTTAGATTACCTTAGATTAGCTTTAGATTAGCCTCAGATTAGCTTCAGATTAGCTTCAGATTAGCTTCAGATTAGCTTCAGATTAGCTTCAGATTAGCTTCAGATTAGCTTCAGATTAGATTTAGATTAGATTTAGATTAAATTTAGATTAGATTAGCTTAGCTTGCATTTTATTGTATTGTATTTTACTAGAAAGGACTTAATAAGCGATCATACATAATTCTAAATCTACGTTGAATTAAGAAGAGATAGATAAGGGAGGAAAAGATTTGCAGTTCAATAATCTTGCCCTGGTAGGCCTACATAAGATGCAACCAACATAAATTTTTGCAGGCAGCGTCCCAAAAAGCGAGCTCGTGGAAATTAGGTTATTCGATGGCGTAGGCTATTTGCATTTTCATTTTCTTTGTATCGGTATAATTAAGCAGTCCTTTCCCTCACTGTCTGATCGTCTCACTGACAAGTAGTGTAGGGTCAGCTGGGATAAAAGCCAGAGTCACTAATAAAATAGAATAGTAGGCCTAAATAGCTACGGTAGGAAACTTTAGATAGTAGGCCTAAATAAGAAGTTAAATGGCAGTGCAGCCTTCTTACTACAATACCACTAAGTCTTGTCTATTTGAAAACTATTTGGATTGAGTAACAGATTACTGTTTTGTGAATTTTGGATGTTTCCAGTGTAATAAACTTTGATTAGTTGTTCTATTTAACTTTAGTACAAACAAGCGTTTAAGTTTCACAATTATAGAGGCAATAGCTGCTAACTCGAGTTAAAGAACTTAGAGTTAATAGGCAATTTTAACAGAAGCGTAAATTCAATAAATTCAATTTATTCTCCGCAACTGGTGGGCGGATTTACTTTCTTTTCGTAATAAATAGTATATAGGAACGTACTATCTGATTGCTAATTTGTTAAGGCAAGAGTTTTACATATTAAAATAGTGACGTAAAAGTTTTAAACTATTTAAATTCAATTTGAATGGCAATTAGTTTATTTACTATCAGTAGTGTACAAAGGGCGATGCTCACCCACCCACGCCAGTGCAGGTCACGTGGGTGCACCAGAACCGGTCATTTTTACACTACAACTGCCATTTAGCTAATAAATGACGGCTAGTGTAACCTGGTGCGACCTGGTGGCTGATCGGTAACGCGCTCGCTCACGGAGCGGGCGGTTGCGGTTCGAATCCGGGTAATGACCTTGGGCAAGTTGTTTGCGCACACGTGCCAGTCGTGCCTCTGTCACCAAGCAGTATAAATTGGTACCAGCGTAAGCTGGAAAGTAAACGGCAAGTCCTGGAAAATCACTGGCCCCGTGTCCAGGACCTTGGGATTCGTCCATTGCCGGCTCAAGGGCCAAGAAAAGGAGATGAGCGCCTCACCAACGGGCCTTCGGTCCTCGGATGACTTTACTTACTCCTTAGTGTAACCCAGTCACTGCAGCTTAGTTGGCTAGGGGCACAGAAGGAGAAGAAATCGCGAGACAAATTTCTGTTCTCGCGCACAACTGCACTTGATTATTGTTAATTAATTATTGTTCTGTTGTCTTTTTAGCAAGCGGATCGGCAACGTGATTGGTCAGGAGTTAGCGATGCGGGACCTGAAGCCGTTGAGTTCAGCAACAGCCGTCTACGACACAACCGTCGTCTACGCAAGGAACAAGGCCTTCGAACCGGTCAAGGTCAACATCGTTCGTTCCCCGGCGAATTCCTCCTCCGCAGCAGGCGGCGCCTCGAAGCCCGGCCAAGGAAACTGCGCCGCAGAAGCGCCAAGCGATTACGAATACGTCTGGGACAGCCCGTCCAACATGGCGTCGTCTGGTCACGTGTCCACCTGCCCGGTCGCTAGCAAGACAGTCGACAACGGTCCTGACCTGTTGAAGGTCACGTCGTCGTGTGCCGCGTCCACCTCTTGCGCCAATCCGAGAGGGGCGGCGGTGACGGGGCAGCGATCGGTGACCTTGCCCAAGAAGGAGATGGGCAGGCGATTCGAGAGACAGGCCGGGACCCTGGGCCGCGGCGGGGCTACCAACAACACCCTGAGGAAGCCGGAGATGGGCGGCCCCATCGCCTCCCCCTCTTGTTCTTCCTCCTCCACCACCTCCTCCTCGCCCCGCCCATCCAGACCAGCCTTCGATGCGACGGACTGTAGAGGGAGACCGTGCACTGTGAAGAGGAGTGGCAGCAGGGACGATGGCCTCCTCGTTGGGTCGCAGAAGACTCTGCCGACGAGAGGTAGCAGTGACCTCCTGGCCGCCAAGCGATCCATCGCCCTTCCTCTTGCGGCCGATGTTCCCCCACCGCTCGCAGTTCGGCAGCACAGGCGCTGCTAGGTCCGCTGTAGCCTCAGCCGTCGACGATGCATCGCTTGCCGAGGGAGCCAATCACCTCGTCGGTCCCCTTGCCATCATCGACCACCGCCTATGTCTCTCTGCGAATCACCTGCTGGTTAAGTTTGTCAGAAGCATGCAGCGAATCGTTTTCTGAACTGTAGGCTATTATGTCCTGGTATCCATGGAGATGACCTCACATTGGTATCCATAGAGATTGCCTCGCATTGGGATTCATGGAGATGACCTCACATTGGGATCCATGGAGATTGCCTCTCATTGGGATCCATGGAGATGGGCTCATATTGGTATCCATGGTGATTGCCTCACGTTGACATCATGGTTAAAGTTGTTTGGGTGAGTAGTGGGAACACCGAAGAATAGTTTTACTGGAATGCATGTGTTTCCGTGGTTCCAGGCATGATGAGCAGTGAGAGCAGCACAAGCAAAGAATTTCGAAGCGGTGGAAACGCCGTTCACGCGCGTTCCCGCCCACTTTAAACCCTGGCACCGCGGTATCCACCGAAAACACGTGACGTTGGTAACCATGGATGTCACGTGACGTTGATTATCATCGAGATGTCTTGACGTTAGCGTCGATTTAAATACAGGGGCGTTGCAATGGTAACCATGGAGACGTCTGTGCGTTCGTATCCATGGAGATGGACAGTTAGCCGGCGACTCCACCGTTCAACCAATGGCTGCTAAGGAGGGGCGGGGCTGCCTCCTGTGTTTCGCCACCTGGCGAATGTTTAGGTGACTAACGCCGCACAAGGATCTCTTCTCGCTGTTGTCAGGCTCGGACGGTGTATCTATTATGTAGTTCAGCTCAAGGCTAAAGGCTTTATTTGCGTTATCTCGGTGTTCCTGCATGCACATTGCACACGCGTACATACATACATGCATACATGCATACAAGCCATACATACATGCACATACATGCACATACATGCTGGCACCAGAGGCGGATACAGAAATGTTTTAAGGGTTTAGTCAACATTTTTGGTCTTGGATCAAAAAAATTGTTTGGGTCTTTCGCCGAAAATTCTCATGACGTAGGCTACATGTAACAACTCCGGTTGTTTGAAAGCTGGTGACCTTTTTAAAGTCATATGGTATTTTTTCTCTCTCACCTTTTCCCGCTGCATTGATTGAAAGCTTGAAACATAGATAATGGGAGCCACGTCCCGTGTAAATCTCTGAATGGGTGTATGGCCTGATTTACCTCTGGATCCACCCCTGGCTGTCATGGCTGACACGAATACATACATGCATACATACATAGTACATACACATACGTATATGCAAACGTCCATACATTATATGCATGCATGCGTAACATGCGTAACTCTGTGCCAAGGGCGGATACAGAAATTTTCGGAGGGGGGCCAAAATTTTGGGTCTTGTTGGTGGGACAGGGGAAAAATTTCGTTGTGCCGCCGAAAAACTTGATGACCTTTTTTTAGTCATCGTCCAATTTTCCGGGAAAAGATACCATTTCAACCGCCGAAAAAACTGATGACCTTTTTTTTAGTCATCGTCCAATTTTCAGGGAACACCATTTCAACCGCCGAAAAAATGATGACCTTTTTTTAAGTCGTCATCCATAGTCGTGATGATAAATTGAACGGGGGGCCACGTCCCATACAATTTTTAATAGGGGGGCCTGATGTCCTGTTTTCTCTCCCGCTATATTTATTTAATGGCTTGTTGAACCAAATGTGGGGGCCACGGCCCATGCAATTTTTAAATGGGGCCATGGCCGGATTGGCCCCCCTGGATCCGCCCCTGCTCTGCGCACACACAAGCGCTTACTAATGTACCGTATATAGAGTATACACCTATGATCAGTGTATTTATGTACTGTAACTTGTATTTTTCAAGTGCGGATCCATTCATTTAGCTTCGGTGCACCCACCACTGAGCAGTTCTCCGTGCAGAACGGTTTTGGCAGAGAGCAGAAGTTTTTTTATCTCATAATATGATATCAGGGCCAGAGCGAAATCTCTGCGAAAATGATACACAGGATTGCAGACAGATTAAGTCAAGAAAAGTCAGATCGGCAGAGAGAAAGAGGTATAGGGAGATGGGAAATGGGGAGAAGAGGGAAAGATAGAGTGAGACTAGTTATAAGCTGATACCGGGCGAAAGAGATGGATAACTTGGATCCCTTTTTCATCAGTTTCTGCATGCTCCGCCTTTATATTTATTTAATTTTATATAATAATTATATATAAAATGTCTGCTTTCTTTATATAATAATTATATATATCTGCATTGTTGTATATATGTATATTTATGAATAGCCTTGCTTCTTAATTGTCTAGAGTAGCTGTTGCATCCGCAAATTTAAACGGGAGCATTGTCTTCTAAAATTAATTTGTCACCATTCTAGAACTTATCTACAAATTGCAATTAATTCGCTGTGACAAATCAAGAGGTTCAGGGCTGAGAGTTTATTCCACAGAATAGCAGTTTACAGAATAAAAACTATAAATATCTTGTACCTAAATTCCGAGACATTTTTCTTCTCAGCTCTACTACCAGGGATAGGTCCCTGACATAGGTGCAAATTGTGCAATCACGTCCTAAAAGTTGAGGGGGGACCATAATGAATCATGTCCTAAAAGTTGGGGGACCATAATAATAAAGTTAGGGGCCACTCAAAAGTTGGGGGGACGCGTCCCGTGGGTCCTATAGGGTGGTTGTAACTTGTGCCTATGGTCCGTGAAGTCCGCCGATCACCTGAAAAATATCAAGAAACTAAGCTTTTCAGGCATCCTGAAATCTTCTAAACGATTTTAAGATTTAAACCAACGGCATTCCATAATTCTACCACTGTACCACATTGCTGACCTTGAGAACCCATATGCCCATTGTCCCATCGTTTTGCCTATGAAGGTAGTTCTTTGGACCTAAACCTATAGGTAGGCTAACATACAGCATCCGTCACTACATTTCTTTTGTTTGTCCATAACTTTAAAGTTGGTGAACGCAACTTCGACTATCTCGGGTTCTTTATGATACTTTTTATTTTAGCATTGATGTTTATTAACAATAAAATTGAATTTTCCCCCAAAAAATCTGTTAAGTTAATGTTAATAAATAAAAGCGCTGACAGGTCCTTCGCACTTCCGACTTAATATCACAGCGGCTGAACAGGACAGTTGTGCTGTAACATCAGAACTAAAGAATAAAAAGACTTTCGCTTCAGGACCGTTTCCAAGAAGTGAACAATTACGCCCAGACCGAGACAATAGGTTCCGAGACACTATCCGAGACCATGCAATTCTAAATGTCAAATGGTAAGTAAGTGATGAACTGGTAAATCCATTTTTGCACCGATTGCAGAGTCTATAGCTTTGTGCGAAAGTGAAAGCCAAGGCATAGCTTTGGTCCAAGACAGTGTGCACATGGGAGTAACAAAAGTCGCATTGCTTACCTGTCACGATGACGATGATGATGAGGAGGAGGAGGAGGAGCGGGATGAGTAGGAGGAGGAGAAGGAGAAGGAGAAGGACGGTCAGTAATTGTTTTTGGTCTTGAGGATCAATGAGGATAGCATCAAGGAAAGTAATTGGCAAAACAATGGGCATGAAGACTTTGAAGAGTGAGGGGTACACTAGCTCGCCCCCACTCTCCATTAAAAAGGTGCACTCGCAAATTACGGTTTATGCATTTGTGACAACGTATGGAACCAAACAGTGGTTTCCACTTTACATTATAACACTTAACGGTTATAAGTCATTGCTAAGAGGTTTTTTGCATCAATGTTGAGATGCCGTCAGCAGTTAATAGTGAATTCTTTATACGTAATAATGATTCGATGCTGAGATTTGGCTTATATGCTATGTTAAACTTGAACCTGTAGTAGGTTTATTTGTTAAATCTTTCGAAACAGTGTAAAGTTGTGTAAAGTTTGTTGAATTCTTCACAGAAATAATTCCAAACCCGCGGACTTATAGGCCAGAGGTTTCGTTAACTTGTTCAGGAAAATCGCAAGTCGTGGCCTAAGCCTATTGAGCCCACCGAAAGTTTTTCAAAGCTGAAATATGTTGTCTTTCAGGTCGGTTTTAGGGACTGTCCAATGTCCATATATGGCGTCACGGGGATTGGGGGGGGGGAAGGGAGTCAGACATTTGTGACGATGTGCGACGGCCACACACTAGATACCATACGAATTTTGTGTTGGCGCCTGACGAGGGGTTGGGTAAAAAAATCGTCAAAAATTGCGTCACGTCATTTGTGAACGGCCTCTCGCGCTGTGTACCGGGTAGCTCTAATGGCACTTGTTAAATTAAGCACTTGTGAAATTAAGGCTACATTGACCGTCTAATATTTATGACAGTGTATTGAGATTTTTAATGCTACTATTGTTAGTTTGTACCATAGATATGGTTTGTGTTTGTACAGAAGCTGTTTAAAAGTTTATGGTAAAGCGCAATAAAAAACAAACTAGGGGCCTAGGGCTGTACCGAATGGGTGATTACCAATATCCTGCCGAATACGAATAATTGGACGAACTATTCGGTTGAATATGAAAACGAATAGTGTACGAAATAAGTTTACCGACAGCATAAAATTTTTCAAATCTGAGCAAAAGTTTCAAGTCAGTAAATTTACCACATGAATATTTAGCCTATTAACTAAAATTAGGTGTAAACAGTTGACCACATAAGGGGCGGATCCAGGGGCCAATCCGGCCATGCCCCCATTTAGAAATTTCCTTTTTACTAGCTATTCTGGCTTGGGAAGTTGACGTGCCCCCCCCATGAGTAATGCCGTAGGCCCTCCGCACACCCACGAAGTCCGCACACGAGGCCATTACGACTAAGGAAAATGGTCATCAACTTTTTGGCGGATAAAATGGGTATCTTTTTCTTGGGAAATGGAAACAAATGACTATCAGATTTTTCGACGACCAAGACGAAAATTTAAAAATTTTCCCTGCCCCAAGACCGAAAATTTTGCCCCCTCCTTCGAAAATTCCTGTATCCGCCCTTGTTCGGTACAGCCCTAGAAAATCTATCTTGAAAGATCTCTGATCTCTGAATTGCTGCACGATGTTCTAGCGTTACGTCATTATTATTAGAGAATTGCTTGAATGCTTTTGTCACGTAAACTCGATGTGAAACTTTCAGGAACCCCAATTATCGTCCAAAAACTATGAACACGACTTTATATAATTATTGAATTGGAAAGTCTTGTGTATAAATTGTCTTTGGCTTCGCGTAAAGAAACTTGATGATTCGATTAAATTGTCGAATAGTGCATTTAAAGTAAGCTTATAATAGGGCCTACATGCAGCATGAGAATAGGTCTAATGTAGAAAAATTGGTTGGGTCAGACTTTAATTTATGTGAGTGTGCAATGAGGAATTTACTATGGGTCCTAAGCAGGGTGAGAATTGCCGGGGTTTGGGGGTTTAAACCCACAGTCTTTCTTAGAGCCACATACTAAAGCCTGTTTTCACTCCCCAATTCCAAGTGGATAATGGTCCAACCCCTCAGTTATTTTACCACAATTATCACACTGGCCATAAGAAAGACTAGGAGGAGTTGAACCCCACAGCCTCTTCGGTAATTCTCACCCACCTAGGCCTACTTATGATGATAAAGGGCTATTCGGTTAGCAATTATTGAGATAATAAATTATTTATTGTGAGAAAATTTGCGTGTCAAGAAACAGGTCTATAGGCCTAGCCTGGGCAGTGGCGTAGGCAAGGGGGGGTTTCGGGGGTTAAAACCCCCCCCATTGGCTCCGAAAAAAAGGTTTTTTTAAGGTTATTTTTCCGTTTAAGTAAGAAAAAATAGCAAAAAACAGAGTTTCCGGCCATAAAACCCCCCATGAAAAATTCCTGGCTACGCCACTGAGCCTGGGACGTCCTATTCGTTCAGAAACTGTGATTTTAACTGTGTCTAGAAGACTTTCGGCCAATAGGCTACATATCGGCCTACCATTAGCCTATTATCTGTGAGTCGGCCTAACTGTTAATTAAATCCTTGACAAAGTTGAACTGTCTACCTCTTCGGTGTAGTGTATACCTAATTCCACGGGTTTGATTTTCGAATCAAGTCAAGACGATTTAGTATTCGCTATGAAGCGTATTGAAATGAAGTGATGTGTATTGAATTATAAGTTGACGTGTAATAAAAAAAAGAGAAAAGACTTATTGATTTTTCATTGCCATAGCAATAGCAATAGCCTACCTAGCAGTGACGAATTAATGGCCTACGTGTGACGTGCCGACTTCGAGCCTGCAATAGGCTCTACAGTCTACAGACTACAGACCGCATAGGCCTAGGCTATTATTCATCGGCCTGTGGACAGATGTGCAATATATGAAACGTTACCAGCCTATACATTATATTGCAAACGTACATGCACGCGCACAATCCTATTGTCGATATTGTATGTCCTACTCTTTATAATTGTTTGAACGATTATATGCCTATCTGTCCACCGCCTATCTATGGCGGTGGAAGTGCGTGGTGTTGCGTGATTAAGTTAATGTATCCTCTATGTGATATGTGGTCTGGGCCTAGGCTCCGGACAGGAAGCTCTTTGTTGTTGGACTTTAGGCACGATTATTATTTGACTTATAATAAACCTATGTAAGTATTAAAAGTTAACACGAAACATGGTGGCAGCGGTGCACACCAGTGTCGTCTAAACCAGCGCTGGAAACTAACTTTCGGAACTAAATTCCTAACGAACGATATTAATCCTGCTCCTCAACGTGCAAAATGGCGGAAGTTTTAGTCGCACCTATCTCGGGTATTCGACCCCCTGCGCCTCTCTGCATGGACGATAACCTTGTTGACAGTTGGCGTTCTTTCAAGCAGAAATGGAAAAACTACGCCATAATTACCAACCTAGCACAATAGAGCCAACAGTATCAGGTTGCCTTACTTCTACACGTCATGGGCGACCAAGCGTTGAAAACCTACAACGGCTTTAAATTCTCTACTGGTGAAGACGACCGCACGGTGGACGAGATCTTGAAACAATTCGACGACTTCGCTGTTGGTGAGATAAATGAAACTTATGAGCGTTATATGTTCAACAGGCGTAACCAGAACGAGGGAGAAACTTTTGAGGGTTTCCTTACGTCCTTACGACTGCTCATTAAATCTTGTAATTTTTGTGACCACTGCATCGATTCGGTGTTGCGTGACCGTATTGTTCTGGGCATTCGAGAAGAAGACACTCAGAAACTGTTACTGCGTGAGCGAACTCTCACACTGGAGAAAGCCATTGACATTTGTCGAGCTGGGGAGATTGCTTTAGCCCAAGGCAAGGCGTTTAGAAATGACACCATCCATCTGGTGGAAGGGGGGTCACAGTTTCACAGACGCAATCCTCCTCAAACAGTGGCAGACAATGCCAAAGACCCAAAACTCTGTAAGTTTTGTGGACAGAAACATGTGTTGGTCAAATCTTTGTGCCCTGCCTGGGGAAAAACCTGCAACAAGTGCCTTCTCAGGAATCATTTCGCCCAGTCCTGCCCTAACAGCCGACCAACCATTCCCTCACAACGAAGGAGACAAGTTCACCAAGTGAATGAGGCATATCCTGAAACGCCAGAGGAATGGGTTAACGCTGTTGAAAATGTCAGTGTTAGCAGTGATACGAAGAAAGACATCAAATGTGAAATGATAATAAACGATGAAGCTGTCATATTCCAGATAGACACTGGAGCCTCTGTGAACATTATGCCTTCACGTTACGCTCCGTACGTCACACCCACAAATAAGATGTTAACAATGTGGAATGGAACTCGTTTTACACCACTAGGATCCTGTCGCACAATACTGAAGAACCCGAAGAACAAGAGACGATACAATGTGGAGTTTCTAGTGGTGAAAGAAAATCTGACTCCTCTTCTGGGCCTATCAGCATCTGAGCAGATGAAACTAATTACAGTGAATAATTACAATCTACACAGAGTGCTGACAATCACTGACAAACAAGTGACTGACAAGTATGGTAAGGTCTTTGATCGCACGCTGGGTACTCTTGACGGACCGGTGCATCTGAGCGTGGACAAATCAGTTCATCCAGTGGTCATGCCTGCAAGACGTCTTCCACTCGCAGTACAACCAAAGCTGAAAGTGGAACTCGAGAGATTGACAACTATGGGTGTCATCACACCAGTTGATGAACCAACTCCTTGGGTCAGCCAGATTGTGGTGACCCAGAAAAAGAATGGTGATCTCAGAGTCTGCATTGACCCACGAGAACTCAACCATGCATTAAAACGTGAACATTTCATTCTGCCAATCCTGGAAGACACACTTCATGAACTTGGTCAGTCACGTTTTTTCTCTAAAGCTGATCTCTCCTCTGGTTTCTGGCATGTTGAACTTGATCATGAATCCAGTCTCCTGACAACGTTCCAGACTTGTTATGGACGTTACAGATGGTTGCGCCTGCCCTTTGGCACATCGGTGTCATCTGAGATTTTTGGCAAGAAGCTGCGTGAAGCACTTGATAATCTTTCGGGTGTGATCTGCATTGCTGACGACGTCGTAATCCATGGACGTACTGAAGAACAACATGATCGGCACCTTGATCAATTTCTGGCTCGTTGCCAAGAACGAGGCATCCGGTTGAACAAGGATAAATTCGAGCTGAAACTGAGTGAAATTGTCTTCATGGGACACAAAATATCTGCTGCTGGATTGCAGGCTGACCCTGAAAAAGTCAGAGCAATAACAGAGATGCGACCACCAGAAAACACAGAACAGCTGCGACGATTCTTAGGTATCGTTAACTATTTGGGAAAATTCCTTCCCCATCTATCTTCGCTCACGGAACCACTGAGAAACCTGACGAAAAAAGACACTCCTTGGAATTGGTCTGTTTCACAAGAGGTTGCATTCAACAAGATAAAACGTCTTGTCACAGAAACGCCTGTTTTGGCTTTCTATGATCCTGCCAAAGAACTGACCTTGGAAAATGATGCCTGTGAGTACGGTCTGGGTTCTGCGCTTATGCAACAAGGCAGACCAATCGCGTATGCCAGCCGTTCGCTTTCTGAGACAGAGACACGATATGCGCAGATAGAGAAAGAGATGCTCGCCATAGTCTTTGGACTCGAAAAATTCAACCATTTTACCTTTGGTCGACCTGTGTCTGTCATTACTGATCACAAGCCATTAACAGCCATCGTTTCCAAGCCACTGTCAAAGGCTCCTAAGAGACTTCAATCACTCCTCCTCCGAACTCAAAAATATAATTTCTCACTGGAATACCGACCGGGAACCTCTATACCTATTGCTGATGCACTCTCTCGGGCACCCCTGGGAAGACAACCGGAGGAAGACATTCAGACAGTGAACAATCTTACCTTCAGCGCTATCAATGACAGCCGACTATCAGAAATAAGAGATGCCACAGAGCAGGATGAGTCGTTGAGAATGCTGCGTGACGTCGTTGTCAAAGGTTGGCCTCAGAACAAAGCAACACTACCTCAAGCGGTTGCAGTTTACTACAGCTATCGCGATGAACTATCAGTGCAGGACGGTATCATATTGCGAGGAGAACGAGTTGTCATACCGAGATCAATGCGGGATGACATGAAGAAAAGACTCCATGCGGGACATTTAGGCATCAATTCATGTTTGCGGAGAGCACGCGATGTTATTTTCTGGCCTGGCATGACACAGGAGATTAGACAGTACATTGAAGGTTGCACAGTATGTGCCACTTTCAGTGACAGGCAAGCTCCGGAACCTCTGCTTGTCCATGAAGTATGCAATCGACCATGGGAGAAAGTAGGTTCGGACATTTTCTCAATAAATGAGAGAAACTACCTTGTGACAGTTGATTACTGCAGCCATTTTTTTGAGGTCGATTACCTAACGGACACACTTTCTGAGACAGTCATAACAAAACTGAAGCATCATTTTGCACGACATGGAATACCTGACACTCTGATTAGTGATGGTGGACCGCAGTATACCTCGAATGTATTCAAGAAATTCAGCCAACAGTGGCAGTTTCAACATGTGATCACCTCTCCGGGCAACAGCAAGGCCAATGGAGCTGCTGAAGCTGCAGTCAAGGTTGCAAAGCGTCTGATGCGGAAATGCCATGCTGCTAACGAAGACCCTTATCTTGGACTCTTAAACTTGAGAAACACTCCAACAGAAGGTTTGGATCTCAGCCCTGCACAACGTCTGTTTGGTAGGCGCACTAAAACTATCATGCCTACTACATACAGTAATCTACGACCGTCGGTTGAGGCAACAGCACTACAAGAAAACAAACGAGCGAAATGGGCAGAACGCACAGGACACCATAGGCGAGAGCTTCGTCCTCTGGCTGTTGGTGAACCAGTGCGCTTGCAACCAATTGCACCTCATCAGCGTGAGTGGAGACCAGCGACAATTACTAGACAGCTACCATACAGGACATACGAGGTCATAACACCTGAAGGACGAACCATGAGACGAAATCGACAACTGATCCGACCTACGCAAGCAAAGCCGGATGCAGATCTTTCTGACTGGCATAAACCCTCCACGACTCCAGATGAGGATGAAAGCCCGGACTACTTACCAGATGCACAGTGCCTATTCATTCCTCCTGCTATTCCTCCTGTTATTCCTCCTGCTATTCCTCCTGCTATTCACATACAGCAACCTACAGATACACATGAGTCAGATTCAAATACAACTACAGTGGACTACCCTCGAACAAGATCGGGACGATTATCAAAACCTGCTGTCAAGCTAGATTTGTAGTACTCTCCCTTCAAGACTCTGTTTGTGGGACTATCCTGTTAGACTATAAACTTAGACTATTAGGCGTAACAGTGGACTTCTCTTCTCTAACAACAAAAGGGAAGATGTTGCGTGATTAAGTTAATGTATCCTCTATGTGATATGTGGTCTGGGCCTAGGCTCCGGACAGGAAGCTCTTTGTTGTTGGACTTTAGGCACGATTATTATTTGACTTATAATAAACCTATGTAAGTATTAAAAGTTAACACGAAACACGTGGCACGTGCGTAAATGTTCTCGTTTTGTCGCGTGCCAGTAGAATTGGCCGGAGAGTAACTGTTGGTAGGCTTATTCAAAAGGAATCTGGAACACTGAGCAGTCTGATCAATTCGTGTGTCAGGCTTACCATTTCATAGTAGACCAATTTTAGCACGTGCGATGTCAACTAATTTCATCGGCAGGTTTTCAGTTTTCAAAGGTCCTTTGAAACTGGAATATTAGGCCTATTCGTTACATGTTGGCGTTTATTTCGTCTCAGCTGAATGCAGAGATTTAATTCATCCAATCATAGGTCTAGTCATTCTGTTGCCAGCTTGGATATGATCCGATCTTATCTGTTTCCGCGGGAAATAAGATTTCGTGAATAACTAACGTGCAGTGGAAGAACTTTAGGTTCAATGTAGGCCTATAGATTTCATGTGAACGTGATATTCGCAACAAGTGGACGAAGCTATGTCGGTAAGTTTGATTCGCATAATTATTATGATATTAGGCCTACATGCAGTACCAGGGCCGGATTAAGGCCTGTTCAACATGTTCGGTCGAACAGGGGCCCCACAATTTAGGGGGCCACACATGCGGGCAAAAAATTCGATTTTTTATATTTTTAGCAGAACCAATTAAACGACTAAAAAGGGTTATCAACTTGGGAGGGAAATAATCGGTATATTCTACGAAATTTTCGACCAAACGACTAATAAAAGGTCATCAGAATTTTGCTTAAGATCCGCAAAAAATTTCCCGGACAGGGCCCCCACATTTCTATGATTTCTTTATCCGGCCCTTACTATGATTATTATCTTCTTTAGGCCTGCCTTATTTTTACGCGGTTGTGGGTCCATCTGTCTCGAGTAGCCTACTATCCCGTTGGAGATCAGGGCCGGATTAAGAAATGTGGGGGCCCTATTCGGGAAATTTTTGCAGATCTTCGGCCGAAAATTTTGTAGAATATACCGACGATTATTTTCCTCCAAAAGGTTTATGACTTTTTTTAGTCGTTTGGTTGAAATTTGCTAAAATCTAAAAAAAAATTCGGAAAAGATTTGTTTCACGCATGTGTGTGGGCCCCCTAAAGTGTGGGGGCCCCTGTTCGGTCGAACATGTTGAACATGCCTTAATCCGGCCCTGTTGGAGATACGACTATATATAGCTAATTAGGCCTACCTTATACCGTCCTATCGTATCGTAATCTCGAGACTTCTACAGCGCCCACAAAAGCCAAGTCGCGGGAACTGCAGCTTATTCACAGGCGCTCAATCAAAACAAAATCGATAGGCAGCGGGTCAAGTCCGGAGAGTCAGGCAGGCAGATAGATGGACGACTAAGGTGGGTGATGTTTAGAATTGAAATGACGAGGGATGTGATGAGAAGAGTAGGAATCAGGCTAGGATTTGTGAAAGCGCAATGTTTTCAGTTTTGAGTGAAAGACCTGTGGGGAGATAGCGAGAGGTGGAGTTTTGGTGAGTTCGTATGATGGGTCCTACAGTGTACTGTACGTGCACGTGGGGGTTGACTCATCAGTGTTTTACAGGCTCCTAAAGACCCATTTGTAATCGTAATCGTAATCTCCAAACTTCTAAAGCGCTACCAGAATGCCAAAGCGGGGGCACCAGCAGCTTAATTCACGAGCGCTGCGTCAAGTCAAAAGATTGCCCGTAAGAACAGTCCGAAGGTGGGGGCGGGTCGAGTTACCATAGGCAGTGGCGGCGCCAGGATTTCAGTTTGGGGGGATGAACTCCCGCGGAAAGTTTTTCCATTTCCAGCGGCCAAAATTTCTGACCACCTTTTTTAGTCATTTGGTCGAAATCTCGGGAAAATTATTCCATCATTTTAACCGCCAACATTTCTGACGACCTTTTTTAGTCATTCGGCCGAAATCTCGATCCTGCTTATGGTTTTCAGATTTTAGGGGGCTGAGCAAGGAAATTTTCATTTTTACATGCGAAAAAATGAATGGGTTTTGGGAGGGTTTAGCCCCTAGCCCCGCCCCCCCTAGCGCCGCTACTTAAGTGTTTTAAGTGTTCTACTTAAGTGCTCTAAAACCAAAGCAAAAAAATCTAGTAAGAATAGGCTAAACATAGGCCTACCTGTTAGGCTAGTGTCATTGTTCAAAACAAGGCAGATGAGAATTAATTTGCAAAAATATATACACGCGGACGTGGCTTTTCGACTTTTCTTCATTTAGGAGGATGCGATTAATACGGGGGATAGGCCTACTCTACAAGGGCGGATACAGAAATTTTCGAAGGGGGCCAAAATTTAGGATCTTGTTGGTGGGGCAGGGGAAATTTTTTCGTTGTGTCGCCGAAAAAACTGATGACTTTTTTTAGTCATCGACCAATTTTTCGGGAAAAAGATACCATTTCATCCGCCGCTGAATCGGCGGGGGGCCACGTCCCGTACGATTTTGTAATAGCGGGGGCCTGATGTCCTCTTTTTCTCTCTCCACTACATTTCTTCAAACCAAATGGGGGGGCCACGTCCCATGCAATTTTTAAATGGGGGGTGGCCATGGCCGGATTGGCCCCCCTGGATCCGCCTCTGCTACTCTATTCCGTGACACCGCCCAGTGCTTAAAGTGTGGAAAAATAAGTGCCTGGACGCCCCTTATTTTTCCAAAATAAGTGCATGGACGCCCCTTACCTTTCTAGTCATTGCTGGCCAATAAGTGGCTGGACGGTGTTCATATTTTAAAATAAGTGCATGGACGCCGTCCATGACCGTCCAGCCACACTTTAAACCCTGACACCGCCACTGATTGATGCTGCTGTGTGCTGTGCATTTGATTTTGAAGGGCCTCGATCTTTCCACTCTTCCGGTAAAATACAGTAAAATGAATGTCTTAATTGTGGATGACCTTGGCTGATTTAGGCATACCTTTGTAAAGGGAAGGCTCTTATTAATAGGCACGTCCTGCAGTGCAGTTTTAGTTTAACGACACTGTGTGTCAGTAAGTAAGTGAGTGTGTCAGTGTGTGATACCAAAAATCATCAGCGTCGATCGTCTTTCTTTTTTTTTTATCCAAGCTTGGGGTGAGAAAGATTTTAGAGCCTACTAGCTGTCAGTAAGTGTGTGAGCGAGCGAGCGAGCGAGCGAGTGAGTGAGTGAGTGAGAGTATGAGAGAGTCACTGTGAGTGAGTGAGTGTATGAGTGAGTGAGTGAGTGTATGAGTGGGTGTATGAGTGAGTGAGTGAGCAAGTGAGCGAGTGAGTGAGTGAGTGAGTGAGTGAGTGAGTGAGTGAGTGAGTGAGTGAGTGAGTGAGTGAGTGAGTGAGAGTATGAGTGAGTCACTGTGAGTGAGTGTATGAGTGAGTGAGTGTATGAGTGGGTGTATGAGTGAGTGAGTGAGTGAGTGAGTGAGTGAGTGAGTGAGTGAGTGAGTGAGTGAGTGAGTGAGTGAGTGAGTGAGTGAGTGAGTGAGTGAGTGAGTGAGTGAGTGAGTGAGTGAGTGTGTATGAGTGAGTGTATGAGTGAGTGTATGAGTGAGTGCGTGTATGAGTGAGTGAGTGAGTGTATGAGTGAGTGCGTGAGCGAGCGAGTGAGTGAGTATAGGTGATTGAGTAATCGTGATCTCCAAATTCTAAAGCGCTACTCGAAAGCCAAGCGCGGTGTGAGTGAGTAAGTATAGGCCTATTCTTTAATATAGGCCTATAACCAGCAGTCAAGCGGCATTCTTCTTCGCAAACCATAATAGGCTATAGCTTGTCCAACATCGTCTGTCTGAGACTGTCTCGTTCACCTCGATCTATGGTGTGGTGTGGCCAGGGCCGTGTATAAGGTTCTTCGAGTGTCGGTGCAAAGTTTTACCGCAGAGGCATAGGGCCTATAATAATTATAGTGTCGTTCGAGCGGCCGTTGATTTTCCAAAAGCAACGGCCACGTGCATATAAGTATATATTAGGCCTATCATAAAGAAATTTAGATCACCCTATAGGGTTTTTATGGTAGCTACACTTTTAATAAATGTTTTCGTACACTTATTAATTTTTTAAAGTAACACTAAGACTCTCTGCAGTCGAAAAAGACATTTGGCCAATAGCAAAAAAACTCTCGGCTCAGGCCTCAGGGCATTCGGTGCATGGCACCGAATGGACCTATGTTAAACACGGCCCTGGATGTGGCCCAGCTATCATGCCTCAAGCCTTTCACTCAGCCTCATCACATTTCTATTAGGTTGGCACCCTGTGGTTAGCTCCGTTTAAATTGCAGAGTTTACGATTAGGTCTACGATTCTGTGGAGACAACGTAATGAAGGCAGATGACGTAGGTATATGGGTATATTTTTTAACCGGAGCCAAATTCAGAAATGACATTTGAGAAGAAAAAAAGTCATGAAAAAAATATTTTAAAATAAGAGAAATATTTGTATAGTAGTGCTGAAGCAAAGTTAATATTGAGCAGTGCTCAAATTTATGACATTTGACCAAGGTTTTTATTTTAGTTTTTATTGTATTTTGAAGAAAATACAACACCGTTACTTTGATTCCTAAATATTTACAACTCCGTTATCTTATTTACAAAACACGCCCAAAATACCATAAATGTTTACAATCATTTATTATTTAGTGTTTGTTATGCTCTAAAATGTTACAGAACAATCTGAATGATTCTGATGGCAATTTATTTTTATATGTACCACAAAAATATTTCATTTTAATAAAAAAAAAAGGCACGGAGTTGTAACTCGGTCACGGAGTGGTAAATCACAACGAAATATCCATCCAATATAATAGAGAATTTCATTATGATCACACTACAATACTCTTCATTTAAGTCACATTCATGCATATTTGAAAGACTTTACCCTTTGATGTCAAACATTTGACCATTGAAGCAAGTTTTTCAACAAATTAATCAGACACCGTCAACTTTTAATAAAAACCACACAGCTCATCTCTTAGTAGATAGAATGTTATTTATAACATTTGTGAACATTTAATTAAAACTATATTTCAGTCTTCGCTCAGACACTGTCAACTTTTAATAAAAACCACACAACTCTTCTCTTAGTAGATGTAATGTTATTGATAACATTTGTGAACATTTAATTAAAACTATATATAAGTCTTCGCTTTGTAGATAGAATGTTATTGATAATCGGTGGATCAATTGCCACGACTTCTGGATACCACCCCTCGTCTAGTCTTCTGGGCCACATCCATCCTCCACTGTGTCCAGCAGATTGCATACAATGGACCTAGAACAATAAATTAAAAACAAGTTCGTTTGAAAAATTTAAAATTATGAGTTTGCAAGTATAAATGTCTACAAATATATATATTTTAATTAAACCCCTCACATATGTTTTATCGCTTACTAACTTAATTCTTTCTCATTTAGTCAAGAGTTAGATCTACCATCATACTTAGCAATTCTTGGCTGTGGCATTTTTTTATAATTTGTACAAGTGTCCTTGTTTAGTAGGTTCAGGGATCCCGTCCGGTCCTATGCCTAATTTTGATTTGTGCCAACTATGTGGTCTTCTGAATTTGTGTCGACTACGTGGTCTTCTGAATTTGTGTCGACTACGTGGTCTTCTTGATTTGTGCTGACTATGTGGTCCTCTGAATTTGTGTCGACTACGTGGTCTTCTGGATTTGTGTCGACTACGTGGTCTTCTGGATTTGTGCTGACTACGTGGTCTTCTTGATTTGTGCCAACTATGTGGTCTTCTGAATTTGTGTCGACTACGTGGTCTTCTGAATTTGTGTCGACTACGTGGTCTTCTGGATTTGTGCTGACTACGTGGTCTTCTGGATTTGGGCCAACTATGTGGTCTTCTGGAGTTGTGCTGACTTGGTCTTCTTTATTTGTGCTGACTATGTGGTCCTCTGGATTTGTGTCAAGTATGTGGTCTTCTGGATTTGTGTCGACTACGTGGTCTTCTGGATTTGTGCTGACAACCTCTGGCTTCAGGAAAGGTTGATTGTGTATGAGAACATTTCTCTTTATTGCTTTATTACACAGTAGTGGTATGCACAATAACATATAAATTTAATTATGGATTATAGTATTATATCGTTAAAATTTTCGATTTTGAAATAAAATTATTCAGAATTCCTATGGATTCTGGTATAAATTTAGCTACACCCTAGCAAAATGAAGCAAAATAACCACCTGTTTAAAGAACTGAGAGCTATAACTATAAATTAAGAGAATACACACGGGACCAAATATATATATTCATACAAATATAAACACAAATTCGTACACCCATTCATGCATACAACGAAGCCTACACTCAGTTACAACTCCGTTTTTGATACTACAACACCGTTACCAATAAAAGTATCGGAGTTGTAGTATCGGAGTTGTGAAATTTCCATAAATAGGTCACCACACGGCTCGGACCAAGGAAGGTAAATTTAATAGTTACTTCATAGTGGTCGGGATGCCAGTTTCAATGCAATTTATGAAAAACTTATTTTTTTTATATACGCTAAATGCAGTAATTTACGGTATCGGTGTTGTAAATATTTGATATACTATAAGATTACCTGATTAACTTTCGAAAATTTTCACCAGAACGAAATGGCCGATTGGATTTCTTCCGGGAAAATCAATAGATACTGGTTCCCTGCTTTCGAAGATGTCAACTCCAACGTCAGAAGTTTTCAATTTATTCCACAGATGGCCAAATTCTACTAGTAACGGTGTTGTAAGACATTTTTGAGGACAGCTGTTTTATTTATTTTTTAATTAGTCAGTATAGTTAATAAATTAATCAGAGTCTTCTAGCACGACCGTCATCCATAATTTTATTACGTAAAATTATACAACATCAGCTAAATACCTCGACGGCTTCGTAACTGAACGTTTTTCTGACTCAACCTCACAAAGGACAACGCAATTTTGGCATATTTTGGACCTTTTAAATTTTTTTTCTGTTATTAGTCGTGTAAATAATGTCATGGAAATCAGTTTATCCAATTAAATTATGCCTCACAATAAATGTAAAAATTTAAAAAACCCATCTTATGCTTTGTGTGATTTATCCAAGGGCAAGGACCGAATTTCCTTGAATTTGGCTCCGGTTAAAAAATATACCCATATAGGCCTATCATTCCATCAACAAGTCCTATTTTGGTGAAGTTGGTCTGTTTTCGACGGGCAAGATATCACGAACGCGTGAGTGCTTACAAGAAAGAAAGGTGCTCCTTACTAGTCCATACTACAGAACAACAGATTGTTGATCGACCTATTTAGGCCATTGATGCATAAGTAATTGAAAAGTAGGTGGCGTTGGTCAGCGCTTGTCTGGGGGCGTAGGTAACGTCATTTGAGAGAGAGTGTAGAATCTATGAAATATAATCTATGCTGAATTCACCACAACAGGTCGTTGACGAAATGACGGAATTGTCGTTAAAATAATGTTTTCTCTGTATTCTAATCTACAAATATCATGGTAAGTGCGTCGGAATGTTTTGTTGTTGTTGCTAATAATCGAGATTATCGGAATTCAATATGAGGCCGTGGTATTTGTGATATAGGCAAATGTGTCTGCATTAATGAGAAACAGTCGTGTGCTAATGTAAGCCGGG
This sequence comes from Lumbricus terrestris, assembly GCA_949752735.1. Lineage (NCBI taxonomy): Eukaryota > Metazoa > Annelida > Clitellata > Crassiclitellata > Lumbricidae > Lumbricus > Lumbricus terrestris. The sequence continues at coordinate 23,790,929 of OX457053.1, forward strand.
TTGACATCGGTGAAATAAATTCGGTCTCGATTATGAGTTGCATAATTCACCGACTATTCAAACAACCTGTGAGCTGGGCTTTCGAGGACGTTGACTGTGTTGTTCAAACGTCGTGAATCGTGACTTTAGTGTCATCAGAATTCAGTAGAATGTCGTAAGCTTATAATTATTAATAGGATATTCGTCATTGTTTGGGTTTCAGCGTTGGTCGAAGTTCGATGGACGAAAGCAATTCAAGATTGCTAAATAGAAGTTGGACTGATGAAAATAATTTTTTATTGAATGGAAGTGGAGTTTGTTAAAAGGATATAGCTTAAGTCGAAACTGGATTGATGGCAAATAATTGGGTCTAATTATTTGGGTCTCTGCTTTGGTGCTCTTAGGTGCTGCTCCTGTATATGCAAGAGCTCTGTGACTCTATTTTGGTTGTACAGGAACGTCGTGCTCTACGTTCTTCCACTCAGGTGAACTCCTGATTCCCAGAGCATGAACTGTTCTTCGACAGCACTGTTATTAGCCACATGGCTTTGGAATGGGCTTCCACTTTCTATGAACCTTATGCCTAGGGTTTGTTGAGATGCGTTTTGTCGCAGCCCTAAAACAATACTTTTAGCCGAGGCTGGTTCGGGAGTGCTCCCGAGTAGTAACCTTGAGGGGGTGCTATTTAAATCTCCATAATGAATGAATGATTTAATGGCATTTTTAATATTAAATAGACGTCCGTCCTAGTGATGAAAAACTATTGTTCGGATACAGAATTAGAGTTAATGTTGGTGAATAATTTTGTACTCACTACCTGATCTGCTCAATATTTCATTTTCATGTTTCTTTAATAAAAGCGGGATTGATGCAGTTGTATTGATTAAAAATAATAGACAAATAGATAATTTGCAATGCTAAACTACATACAAACCTAAGTGTTCAAAAGGTCCTCCTTTGTTCACGGACACATGATTCTAGATGTAGTAGTTTAGTAGCTGTCCCGGGAGACACCCAACTTTATATCCTGTAGCTGTGGCAGCCCAACAGTCCGGACCTCAATCCGGAGTGTACTGGAGGAGTGCGTTTTTTGTTCCCGTATTCATGACATCAATAACCTTAGGTAGGGCGCGTCGTTTGAAGAGTGGCAGCTGCTTGGCCACATGATCATCGACCGGACTATAAAACAGTGGCGTCTATGTCTACGGTCGTGTGTCCGTGAACAAGGACATTTGAACACCGGATATAGCTGAATTTCACTTCCTTTCAGCTTTTCCATGTTGGAAATGTTCATTTTTCGGCTCTGCATCTCAAGCGCTCGTTAATTTAACAAACTCACGAACATTCCTAATAGGCATTATGATTTGGTGGTAATATGGCTACTGTTGTTGTTTTAAAATTTTGTAGGCAAATACTAAAGTTTTGACCGAGTTATGACGCTTTTTGTTTGGTCTACCTTTCATCGGAACACAGTATAGACTATTTACTCAGAAGCGTGTCTGTTACAAGATTTTGCTTGCGGTTTCCGGAACTCAACAAGGATTGCAGCTACCTTTGTGATCTGATGAGCAAGTCCTGCTCTTTCTTTTTGTACCCTTAGCTATCCATACCATCTGTTCTCTTTGTCATTTGGGAATGGACCCTTCCTCTTGCAATAACCTTCCCTCTTATGCTCTAAGATTTTTACCGACGTCTCTTCCCTCCTCTGTTTGATGGCTGTTTTATTCCCTTGGATCTGTCATGCTGAGAGCGCTCTGAATAGCTGATAATGTAGGAGGCACTGAAATTTTAAAGTTATTCTTCTGTGTCTTCCAATTGGATACTTTCTTTTTATTGCACCTCTAACGATCTTTTCACTAATTGCAAGACTGTGGTTGATTAGACCAAGGCCGTAGCTGGTGGGTGTTTTGGAGTGTTTGAACACCCCCGAAATTAAATAATGTGAAAATGAAATAATGCGTTTACTAGCACACGATATTAGAGAACTAGGAAATTTCATTCCGATACTCGTATTTCTATGTGCTATTATACAGTAGATTAGATCGAACACTTCCTTGAGAACTCATGACGCTTCTCCAAACCCCTTAGTCAGTTGATTCGGTTGCTTGTTGTTTTGCTTGAGGTCAAGTAAACACACACACACACACCCAAACAAAATCCTGGCTACGGCCTTGGATTTGACAAACTTTGGGTCACCATCTATTCTAAGCTGTTTCTTTTGTTCATGAGTATGTGAAATCCTCAGTGAAAGAATTTTTTCCAGCATAGGATATGGGAAAGATCCAGTTGAATAAAATCCGCACAAACCCCTCATTATGAGAGACAGAACTTTATTATTATTACATAAATTTCTTACGCGTGCAAGGTCTCACCGAAATGTGAATCTGAGGCGCGGATAGTCAGCCGCCAGAGGAAGATTTATAACATTTCCAGCATGAGCAATAAAGCGTATGATGCAAAGTTATTTTTAATCAACAACTTCTGTTGGACTGGTGAGAAATCATCAACAGAAAACACAAGAAACCACTAGGTTGTGCCCCTAATTTGTTATGTAATGTAATTTGTAACTTATGTAGTAGCAGTGACCATTCAGTAGTGCTCCCAGTGCCATTGACCAAGATAATAAATGGATTTTCAGGATAGAAAGAGACATAGAGAGATTTTGGAATAGCTGATGCTGTAGTAGGCAGATTTAAAAAGAATGGAAGCATTTAATGAGGAGGGCATTCAACAGAGCTCTGGCCCAATGGTGGCAAATACTCTACTTTTGACAAAGTGGTCCTTGTTCGCATTAAATTCTTTTATGGTTTATTATGTCTTAAAGAAGAAACATTTTAACCCTTTAATAACCAGCTTCATACGTCTTCAATGCATTTTAGTGCATGCTGGTCGTTAAGGTTTAATTGTGCAACAAAGGATTAAGAAATTTTTGCATTTAATAACAGATGACACGACGCTTTGAACAATGTCTAAGCATCAGCCGGAAGAAGATCCTCTTCGGCATCGCCCTCGGCTACGTCCTGGCATTCCTTGTCGTGCAGCATCGCTACGGCTGGTCTTTCGCGTCGCTCTTCTCCACGCTCAGCGAGCGCGGTCGAGCAATCATGAGCAGCTCACAACCGGAGCACCAACCGCTCCAGGACCTCGTTCTAAGGAACTCCGGCGTGTCCAATACCTCAGCGGATAATCAGATCATGCACCGACCGATAGATATCCACTTCGAGGACCCGGTGCTTGGCCACACGGGAGAGGCCAGCGGACACCAGGACCACGGTCTGCAAGACACGACCAATCACATCGCAATCGGAGGCGGCATAACGTCGAAGAAGCTTGACGGCGTTACGGCGGACAACATCAAATCGAAATTCCAGTTTTTCACGATACTCATGCCGTCGTTCTGCCGGACGGTGACGCCCGGCTACCACTACCACTTCTACCTGGCGTACGACACGAGCGATCCGGTCTTCAGCGACCCCGGTCTGCTCGGCGCTTTCAACGACGCGTTCTACTCCGTCTGCCAGTCGCTGTGTCCGAAGAATCTCAACACGTCGCTCCACTTTGTCCAGTGCAGTCACCAGGGGCGCCCGGCGTGGGCGCAGAACGATGCGATGATCGAGGCTTACCTCGACGGCATGGAGTACTTCTACCGTGTCAACGACGACTCGATTCTCGAGAGTTCCGGTTGGGTGGAGGAGTTCATCCGGACGCTGGGCGGTTACGATCCACCGAACGTTGGAGTCGTCGGACCGAAGCACCTGGGGGGAAACGAGCTGATTCTGACGTACGATTTCGTCCACCGAACGCATCTCGAGGTCTTCGGGTTCTACTACCCGAGGGTTTTCACCGACTGGTACGCGGACGATTGGGTGACGAAGGTCTACATGCCCGGACGAATGACGAAGCTGTCGCACATCCATCTGAAGCACACGATGACGCTCGGCCAGAGGTACCGGAACGACTTCACCATCTATCCGAAGTTGGAGCTGCAGCTGAAGGCGGACAAGCTCACGCTGTCCAGGTACGCAGCGGCTATTTTTGTGATTCCGTTTGTGTGTGTTCGTAATTGTATTATTTTTATTATTATATATTCATTGTTTGATTAGTAAATGAACTAGTAATAGATTATGTGATTTTTAGTTCGTAATTTTATTATTATTATTATTATTATTATTATTATTATTATTATTATGTATTTATTGTTTGATTAGTAAATGAACTACTAATAGATTATGTGATTTTTAGTTTTAAAATGTACCGCGGTTCCACTGCAATTGAAAAAATCTGCAATAATGAAAGCATTTCTCGATTGTGTGTGTGGAATCTTGCAGGGCGTCCTCAATTTTTCCTCACATCTTCAGCAAAATTGGTTCTACTTTTTCTGCTCCTGCATATAGACATGACATGTGTCCAGCATGACACACCAGCCAGTTCTCTTTTCCTCATATCATATGAGTTGGCTTATAATGTTTCACAGGTACATCGCATACAAGAAGCATGGCTACACACAGCCGAGTCTCAAGAAGGTCATTGCGGTGTCTCTCTACGGCAACGAACCAAAGATGACGATGGGGGCCATTCGCAACGCGCAGACGATACCGGCGTTCTTCCCCGGTTGGTCCCTAAGGGTCTACGTCGCCAAACCAACTCCGGATCTACCAGATAAGAACTGGATCGTACCGGATCGGATCATCGCAAAGCTCAAGTCGCTCGGCGCTCAGATCGCCTATGTTGACGTGAAGCACGTCAGGTTGGCGCCACGATGGTGGAGCCATCTGGTGGTTGACGACCCGAGCGTTGAGTATTTTTTGGTCCGCAGCGCCAACGGTCGACTGAGCGACCGCGACGCGGCTGCGGTTTCTGATTGGATAGAATCAACGGATGGTGAGTCGGCTTTTCACTGCATCCGCGATCACCCGCGCCACGCGGCCATGGCGGTCGAAAGCAAGTTGTGGGGTGGACGAGGAGCGCCCCTCCGCGAGCGACTGAAGCCCGGAATGAGCGCGCTGCTCCACGAATACGCGTCGAATCATTCCGGGGAAGGGAGCGCAGCGCCGCGGCCCGCTCACTTCCTCTCGAGCGTCGTCTGGCCGCTGGTGCGTGACGTCGCATACTGTCACGACAGCGTCTCGTGCAAGAACTGGCCAAACACTTACAGCTTTCCGGTGAAGCGGGACGATCCGTCTCAGTTCGTCGGGCAGTTGTTTAATGAGAATCAGGAGGCCGAAGGTGGTCCCGACCCGGGCGAGCTGGCCTCTGTTACGCCTGATTGCACGGGGAAAGGCAAGTGGCAGCCTGTTGCTGCAGCAGATCTCCCAACTCCAACACCCGCGCGGTCGTCGAGTTCCCTGTCGTTCGAACAGCAACGAAACGTGACTAATACGAACCTAACAGGGACAGCTGTGGCTGGTTTCAAGTCGAGTCGATGAACACCTGTCGTGTAGTGAAATGTTTGAGTTGCCGTCACAGTTTTTTTTATGTGATTGGGATTGTGATAGCAACATGTGTGGTACGTTGGTTATTGTGAAAATCATGTGGGTCGAGATTCTACGTTATTTGCAGTGGATGAGTTGTGTCTGAGTCGGGAATGTCAGTTTCTTAAATGTTAGTTTCGTAGCCTTAAATGTCAAGATTTGAGTCGGAAGTGTCGGTTTCGTACTTGAGTTTGAAGAGTAAAGTCATAACTTGGTGTGCTGCACACAGGATGTTTTGCCAAGAGGTCGATTTCGGTTTTCGAAAAGCCTCTGTTTTAGCAAAGTAATGGTTTACAATGACTAGTCTTGGGTACTTCATTATTGTTATTTATACATTGATTGAGGACACTTTGCGTAGTTAACACTGCAAAATCTCATTTGAATCGAAGTAAAGCTAAAAATTAAACCTAAGTCTGTCGTACTTAGTCAGTTTGCCTCTATCTGTGCACATGTTTTTATGGATTTTACAGAAGAAATCGAACTGGTTTTGCTTTTCTGGATATGTCTCGCCCTCCGTGTTATAAACGCAGCTGGTGGTTGAATACCAGTGAGTCGTACAAAATCGATAATAACATACGCACTTTCTACGTACGTAGCAATAGTTTCGTCTGTTTCCTTCAATGTGTTTGACGCTTGATAAATAACAGAAATGCCTGACAAGACTACTTGCCTGGTGAAATATTGACCCTATCTGGGACAGCTGTACATGTGCATTGTGCAGTGTGAACTGGCTGATGAGAAGTCTTACAGTGCGTAAACAGGGCAAGCTTTAATTGATGATGCTCAAAAGAAATCAATACATTGTACTACGCTGCATTTCTTGTACAGCATGTTAACCAATTCGATGTGTTGATCGCTTGGAATGTCGTAATACTACGTCACGTTACGTGTAATGGCGTGTAAACTAGACGTAAAAGTGATAATAATATATTCGTTTTATCGATTTCTTGCTGACTTACCGCAGCCAGTTACAAATAAGAAATGATACAGAAAATCATAATTCAATCAAATGGGTGGAAGCTAGAAAGAGGGACAATGGTCGAATATCTACGAAGTACTCGAGAAATGTAATTTCTTGCGTCCTTAGTCGGGAGTTCAAAACTGTGCGGACGAAGATTAAGAGCGAATGGACAGTTAATCTAATCTAAATTAATTTTAATCTATAATCAGATGTACTCTATTTGCTGGGTTAAAAGTATTCCATTGTTTTGTCTGTTTTTAAGTGAGGAGAATTTGATGGAAGACAAGTTACGAGTAACAATTTCCAAGATGTTATATATTTGAAATCATGAGTGGCTTCTGTACTTTGTATAGCTTGGCATTGTTTTGAAGGCTCTACCCAGTTTTCTGACTTGACCTAATCTTCTGGCGTAGCGTAGCTTTCAAGCCTTGACGTGTTTTCCTGGCTTGAAATAGTTTTCAACACTGAGCAGAAGAGGCTTTGACCCTATCCCATTGGGCAGTCATTACTATATACAGACCTTCAGTCTTGTTTACCACCTGGCATATATCACTATTTCGTAATTAATAATAATAATTCATTCATTCATTCAGAGCATTTATCTAGCGCCCCTTCAAGAAACTACTCAGAGGCACTCCCAGCCCAACAACGAACAAAGAAAACAGATTTGAGAGACTTGTAGAACCCAGCTGGATGGACCACAAGTAGAGAGCGAAGCGTAACCGGGAGGTCGTTCCAGACAGTAGGCCCCACGACTGAGAAAGCATGGCGCTGCTTAATAGCTAAGCGGGACCAGAAGCTCGCCCCCCTTGCTGAAGAGCGAAGTACACGACGCGCTGCAACGTCAGAGACTGGGCAGCAAAGATCGCGCAAGTATGACGGAGCACAGCCAATGACACAGCGAGAGAACACAGCAGCAATGTGGTATGAGATTCGCTGGGACACAGGGGTTTAGGGTAATGGCAACTCTGGCCCACAGTGAGCTTGGACATGAGATTGCTTCCCACTACTAACCCAAAGGTCCTCTCAACCTTCAAAATGGCAGATGGCAATTGTAAATCAAATAGTAGGACATGATGGGTGATCTGCCGGCAGTTAAATTCGACTCCTGTAATAACTGGTGATCATCCGTCATAATACGATTCACAATCATTCTGCAGGGTGGCAGTTTGAAATTGAAAGAAGATTATTGTCATTATGTTTATTATTATTATTATTATTATTATTATTATTATTATTATTATTCTCTTGGTAAAGCAGGAGGAGACTGCTACGCCATGCAGTGAGTCAAGCAGCAGAATGCCTGGGACAGTTGCCAAGCCACATAGTTCTAAAACTGTGGAATCTGAAGTTGACTCTAGCTGGCGTTGTTTTTATAAAAATATTAATATTTTCATTTATAAATAAATATTGTTATTATTATTTTTTTATTACTGTCACTATTAACCATTCCAGACCTAGTTTCTCCCTAGCGTGGTTATTTTGTCACTACCCTGGCCAAGGGCAGATCTAGGGACGGCAAATTTCTGTATCTGCCTCTGACCCTGGCACTTAAAACAATTGTCTGAATGCGTTTTGTGTGTCCATGCATGTGTTTTGTATATGTGCCAGACTTTCAGAATGTGATATGCGTATATATATATACATATATATATATAATAAATATATATATATATATGGGTTTGTGTGTATGTATGGAGGAAGATGCAAAGAATATCTTGGAAGTTAAAAGGACAAACGAGTGGGTACGCATAGAGATTCGTATCGAAAATGATGAGTCGTTACAACAAGAAAGAAAGAAAGAAGAAAGTCGGGTTTCTTTGGTCATGTTATGCGCTCAAATGGACTGGAAAAAGATATGATGCTGGCATGTGAAGAAGGAAGGAGAAGATAAGGGCGGCCGAGGAAAAGGTGGTTGGATGAGGTTCAGGAAACAACTGGAATGAATCTGGAAGAACTAAGGGAAGCGACATCAGAAAGAAAGCAATGGAGGAAACTGGTCATGACAGTTGCTAGAGTTCAAGGAACTGAAAGCACAAGGTGTGTATGTATCAGTATGTGTTTATGTCTATGTGTGTGTTTGTGTTCATGGGTTGTGTGTATGAACCACTATGTGTTTCAGTAAGTATGTGTGTAATGTGTAATATACTATGTGTGTATGTGTGCGTGCAACTGCGCATGCATGTGTGTGTGTTTGGATGGAAGGTAGAGGGAGCGAGAAAGAGAAGTACACGCAAAAGACATAGACGAATGCTTGCAGACATATATGTCTGGTGTCAGAGCACATTTTGATTTAGCACTACTATTCATTTCTGCCTAGACACTACAAGAGAGGTCAGTGGTTGTTCTCTATCAATGATCAGACAGCTGTGTCTATGTGTTGATGGCCACAACAGTTTGTAAGCTAACCAGACATGATTGATAACTGTGTAAATAAATTCTATGGCCTGTTTTAGCTAAAGGTTTTTCGTTCATTGCCATTGTGGTGTTTTTCTTATTTGGGTGTTACCACCTGTGGGATAATTTGCCAAAAAATGTCTGGTGTGCCAAATTGCTCAAATGAAGTTTCTAGTTTTAAAAGAATTTACATGTATTCTGTTGAAATTTTCTTCTATAGGTTTCTTCCTTGCAGAGCGACCAAGACGTGTAAACTAGAGAAATGAGACAAGCGTGCACAGAAACAAAGACAGATATACAGGGAGACAGACAGAAGCAGACAGACACAGAGGCTAAAGCAGAGACAGGCAGGGAGGCAGAAGAGACAGGCATGCAGAAACATGTCTACAGAGAGAGACATAGACAGAATGGGATTGAGATATGGACATAGGCAGACCTATGGAGACAGGAATATAGGGGCAGACATGCACAGATACGAAAACAGACAGATGGAAGCAGACATATGGAGAGAGAGGGGGAGAGAAGGAAAGAGAGGGAGAGACAAATGCTCAAATTCGGATAGGGGGTTAAATTTTTTTCGTCTAACATTTCCAGTGGCATCACGATTTGTAACTTTTTTCTGATCATGTTTTGGCGAGGTCATCAGTTCATGCGATTCTTCAGATAATTACAAAAGAGAGGTACATTTATTAGTGGTACTTAAGTAAAAAAAATTGGTACTGTACCACTGTTTTAGAAAAGTTCTGTTAAAAGTGGTCAGGCATTGATGTACTGGTATAAGCGCAGTTGCAATTTTTTTTAGCTGGATAGGCAGTTCCTATTCTTTTAGAATTGGTATTGGCATGCCAAGGGAATCAGTGTGCCGGGAAAACTGTTTTATATATTTTATTGATACAAAATGAATTATGTTCAAGCAATACTTTCTATTTAATTCAAGTATTAGCTGGTTTTTGTGACTGTATTCAGTGTTTTTGTTGATGGAATTTTTTGGAGTTCGTACCCCTGGTTCTTCTTTCCACCCTTTCATCCGCAGAGATGTTGGTGGGTGAGGAAGCTAAATATCTCACGAGTAGTCAGTTGATTTGTGTTCTATGTATAATTATGTCAACAACACTAGATTTTGACCTGTTTTTGTGTACTGTGGTGATCAATAAAAAAGTTTGCCTCACCCGAACTTATTGAATCCACACCAATGGTTGTATATGGCTGCGTAATACGAGTGCCCGATATTTGATTTCATGTAGCCGGCTGGATTTATCGTAGTTCACCATCTGTTGTAATGTTTCAACAGCTTTTTTCCCTTAAAAAGTCACACGATTCAATATGGCTTTAAATGTGTGTGTAACATATGGCTAAGCCACAGCATAATAAGCAATCAATGTTGCACTCTCACCTGTTTCCTCAATCTCTGTAATCTGTTAAATGTTTAATTATGTCAACTTTTGCATATTGTGGCTCTGTATGTCCTCGACCGTAAGCCTACTGTTAATTTTCCAACGAATTGATTGCGTCAGATCCTTCACCACCGCTTTTTCATTCTTCGCTCACAATACAACTATATTCTGCATGATTCGTGGGCGGCTATGTTCAATCTATAAAGCTTCCCATTTTAAAGAGATTCCGAGTCAATCAAAATTTCATCGTTTTTTTCTCAAAAATCCTTCATGGTTAGTTAGTTCATGGTTTTTTCTCACGAAAAATTTGACGTAATGCGATCTTGAAAATATTGACTCAGCATGCGAGATACATGGCAAGTATCGCATTTCCTCAAAAATCTTGCCAGCCGAAGAGACCGAAGCAGAGATTATATGCATTGTGTTCATAGCAGTTGCCATGGTAGCACTAGGTGTTTTATGGTCAGTATCATGCTCTCATTTTGCATTAGTCGCTCACAATACAACTATATTCTTCCTGATTCGTGTGCAGCCATATTCTATCTATAAAGCGTCCCATTTTAAAGAGATTCCGAGTCAACCAAAATTTCATCGACTTTTTCAAAACAGGTTTTCTTGAAAAAATGACGAAATTTTGACTATGCAGGAACCGTTTCAAAATTACATATTAGATAGGCTGGCTAGGCCTAATGATGACCGGGGATGAATTTCCTCCTTATCTTTGGTGATTACTGCAAAATTCGACAATAGAATTCGCTTCAAAGCGAATCGGATCACCGTGCCAACAGGTATAGATAAAGTGACATATCTTAATTCTGGGCATATCAAATGACGAAATCTCTTCGGAATGTGATGCCTGACGTCTCCCTCACAAGCTCACTTAATCTCAAGATGATTGGAAGAGGTAGAATATTTGGCAAGAAAAAACCAATGGACTAACCATCAACGTTTTCTTGAAAACATGACGAAATTTTAACTATGTAGGAAACGTTTCAAAATTACATATTATAGATAGGCTGGCTAGGCCTAATGATGACCGGGGATGAATTTCCTCCTTATCTTTGGTGATTACTGCAAAATTCGACAATAGAATTCGCTTCAAAGCGAATCGGATCACCGTGCCAACAGGTATAGATAAAGTGACATATCTTCATTCTGGGCACATCAAATGACGAAATCTCTTCGGAAATGTGATGCCTGACGTCTCCCTCACAAGCTCACTTAATCTCAAGATGATTGGAAGAGGTAGAATATTTGGCAAGAAAAAACCAATGGGCTATAAACCATCAAGGTTTTCTTGAAAATATGACGAAATTTTGACTATGTAGGAAACGTTTCAAAATTACATATTAGATAGGCTGGCTAGGCCTAATGATGACCGGGGATGAATTTCCCCCTTATCTTTGGTGATTACTGCAAAATTCGACAATAGAATTCGCTTCAAAGCGAATCGGATCACCGTGCCAACAGGTATAGATAAAGTGACATATCTTCATTCTGGGCATATCAAATGACGAAATCTCTTCGGAAATGTGATGCCTGACGTCTCCCGCACAAGCTCACTTAATCTCAAGATGATTGGAAGAGGTAGAATATTTGGCAAGAAAAAACCAATGGACTAACCATCAAGGTTTTCTTGAAAATATGACGAAATTTTGACTATGTAGGAAACGTTTCAAAATTACATATTAGATAGGCTGGCTAGGCCTAATGATGACCGGGGATGAATTTCCCCCTTATCTTTGGTGATTACTGCAAAATTCGACAATAGAATTCGCTTCAAAGCGAATCGGATAACCGTGCCAACAGGTAGGCCTATAGATAAAGTGACATATCTTAATTCTGGGCATATCAAATGACGAAATCTCTTCGGAAATGTGATGCCTGACGTCTCCCTCACAAGCTCACTTAATCTCAAGATGATTGGAAGAGGTAGAATATTTGGCAAGAAAAAAACAATGGACTAACAACCATCAACGTTTTCTTGAAAACATGACGAAATTTTAACTATGTAGGAAACGTTTCAAAATTACATATTAGATAGGCTGGCTAGGCCTAATGATGACCGGGAAATGAATTTCCTCCTTATCTTTGGTGATTACTGCAAAATTCGACAATAGAATTCGCTTCAAAGCGAATCGGATCACCGTGCCAACAGGTATAGATAAAGTGACATATCTTCATTCTGGGCATATCAAATGACGAAATCTCTTCGGAAATGTGATGCCTGACGTCTCCCGCACAAGCTCACTTAATCTCAAGATGATTGGAAGAGGTAGAATATTTGGCAAGAAAAAACCAATGGACTAACCATCAACGTTTTCTTGAAAATATGACGAAATTTTGACTATGTAGGAAACGTTTCAAAATTACATATTAGATAGGCTGGCTAGGCCTAATGATGACCGGGGATGGATTTCCCCCTTATCTTTGGTGATTACTGCAAAATTCGACAATAGAATTCGCTTCAAAGCGAATCGGATCACCGTGCCAACAGGTATAGATAAAGTGACATATCTTCATTCTGGGCATATCAAATGACGAAATCTCTTCGGAATGTGATGCCTGACGTCTCCCTCACAAGCTCACTTTATCTCAAGATGATTGGAAGAGGTAGAATATTTGGCAAGAAAAAACCAATGGACTAACATCAAGGTTTTCTTGAAAATATGACGAAATTTTAACTATGTAGGAAACGTTTCAAAATTACATATTATAGATAGGCTGGCTAGGCCTAATGATGACCGGGGATGAATTTCCTCCTTATCTTTGGTGATTACTGCAAAATTCGACAATAGAATTCGCTTCAAAGCGAATCGGATCACCGTGCCAACAGGTATAGATAAAGTGACATATCTTCATTCTGGGCATATCAAATGACGAAATCTCTTCGGAAATGTGATGCCTGACGTCTCCCGCACAAGCTCACTTAATCTCAAGATGATTGGAAGAGGTAGAATATTTGGCAAGAAAAAACCAATGGACTAACATCAAGGTTTTCTTGAAAATATGACGAAATTTTGACTATGTAGGAAACGTTTCAAAATTACATATTAGATAGGCTGGCTAGGCCTAATGATGACCGGGGATGAATTTCCCCCTTATCTTTGGTGATTACTGCAAAATTCGACAATAGAATTCGCTTCAAAGCGAATCGGATCACCGTGCCAACAGGTAGGCCTATAGATAAAGTGACATATCTTAATTCTGGGCATATCAAATGACGAAATCTCTTCGGAAATGTGATGCCTGACGTCTCCCTCAAAAGCTCACTTAATCTCAAGATGATTGGAAGAGGTAGAATATTTGGCAAGAACAAACCTATGGACTAACATCAAGGTTTTCTTGAAAATATGACGAAATTTTGACTATGTAGGAAACGTTTCAAAATTACATATTAGATAGGCTGGCTAGGCCTAATGATGACCGGGGATGGATTTCCCCCTTATCTTTGGTGATTACTGCAAAATTCGACAATAGAATTCGCTTCAAAGCGAATCGAATCACCGTGCCAACAGGTATAGATAAAGTGACATATCTTCATTCTGGGCATATCAAATGACGAAATCTCTTCGGAAATGTGATGCCTGACGTCTCCCGCACAAGCTCACTTAATCTCAAGATGATTGGAAGAGGTAGAATATTTGGCAAGAAAAAACCAATGGACTAACCATCAACGTTTTCTTGAAAACATGACGAAATTTTAACTATGTAGGAAACGTTTCAAAATTACATATTATAGATAGGCTGGCTAGGCCTAATGATGACCGGGGATGAATTTCCTCCTTATCTTTGGTGATTACTGCAAAATTCGACAATAGAATTCGCTTCAAAGCGAATCGGATCACCGTGCCAACAGGTATAGATAAAGTGACATATCTTCATTCTGGGCATATCAAATGACGAAATCTCTTCGGAAATGTGATGCCTGACGTCTCCCGCACAAGCTCACTTAATCTCAAGATGATTGGAAGAGGTAGAATATTTGGCAAGAAAAAACCAATGGACTATAAACCATCAAGGTTTTCTTGAAAATATGACGAAATTTTGACTATGTAGGAAACGTTTCAAAATTACATATTAGATAGGCTGGCTAGGCCTAATGATGACCGGGGATGAATTTCCCCCTTATCTTTGGTGATTACTGCAAAATTCGACAATAGAATTCGCTTCAAAGCGAATCGGATCACCGTGCCAACAGGTAGGCCTATAGATAAAGTGACATATCTTAATTCTGGGCATATCAAATGACGAAATCTCTTCGGAAATGTGATGCCTGACGTCTCCCTCAAAAGCTCACTTAATCTCAAGATGATTGGAAGAGGTAGAATATTTGGCAAGAACAAACCTATGGACTAACATCAAGGTTTTCTTGAAAATATGACGAAATTTTAACTATGTAGGAAACGTTTCAAAATTACATATTATAAATAGGCTGGCTAGGCCTAATGATGACCGGGGATGAATTTCCTCCTTATCTTTGGTGATTACTGCAAAATTCGACAATAGAATTCGCTTCAAAGCGAATCGGATCACCGTGCCAACAGGTATAGATAAAGTGACATATCTTCATTCTGGGCATATCAAATGACGAAATCTCTTCGGAAATGTGATGCCTGACGTCTCCCGCACAAGCTCACTTAATCTCAAGATGATTGGAAGAGGTAGAATATTTGGCAAGAAAAAACCAATGGACTAACCATCAAGGTTTTCTTGAAAATATGACGAAATTTTGACTATGTAGGAAACGTTTCAAAATTACATATTAGATAGGCTGGCTAGGCCTAATGATGACCGGGAAATGAATTTCCTCCTTATCTTTGGTGATTACTGCAAAATTCGACAATAGAATTCGCTTCAAAGCGAATCGGATCACCGTGCCAACAGGTATAGATAAAGTGACATATCTTCATTCTGGGCATATCAAATGACGAAATCTCTTCGGAATGTGATGCCTGACGTCTCCCTCACAAGCTCACTTTATCTCAAGATGATTGGAAGAGGTAGAATATTTGGCAAGAAAAAACCAATGGACTAACATCAAGGTTTTCTTGAAAATATGACGAAATTTTGACTATGTAGGAAACGTTTCAAAATTACATATTAGATAGGCTGGCTATGGGCCTAATGATTACCGGGGATGAATTTCCCCCTTATCTTTGGTGATTACTGCAAAATTCGACAATAGAATTCGCTTCAAAGCGAATCGAATCACCGTGCCAACAGGTATAGATAAAGTGACATATCTTCATTCTGGGCATATCAAATGACGAAATCTCTTCGGAAATGTGATGCCTGACGTCTCCCGCACAAGCTCACTTAATCTCAAGATGATTGGAAGAGGTAGAATATTTGGCAAGAAAAAACCAATGGACTAACCATCAACGTTTTCTTGAAAACATGACGAAATTTTAACTATGTAGGAAACGTTTCAAAATTACATATTATAGATAGGCTGGCTAGGCCTAATGATGACCGGGGATGAATTTCCTCCTTATCTTTGGTGATTACTGCAAAATTCGACAATAGAATTCGCTTCAAAGCGAATCGGATCACCGTGCCAACAGGTATAGATAAAGTGACATATCTTCATTCTGGGCATATCAAATGACGAAATCTCTTCGGAAATGTGATGCCTGACGTCTCCCGCACAAGCTCACTTAATCTCAAGATGATTGGAAGAGGTAGAATATTTGGCAAGAAAAAACCAATGGACTATAAACCATCAAGGTTTTCTTGAAAATATGACGAAATTTTGACTATGTAGGAAACGTTTCAAAATTACATATTAGATAGGCTGGCTAGGCCTAATGATGACCGGGGATGAATTTCCCCCTTATCTTTGGTGATTACTGCAAAATTCGACAATAGAATTCGCTTCAAAGCGAATCGGATCACCGTGCCAACAGGTATAGATAAAGTGACATATCTTCATTCTGGGCATATCAAATGACGAAATCTCTTCGGAAATGTGATGCCTGACGTCTCCCGCACAAGCTCACTTAATCTCAAGATGATTGGAAGAGGTAGAATATTTGGCAAGAAAAAACCAATGGACTAACCATCAAGGTTTTCTTGAAAATATGACGAAATTTTGACTATGTAGGAAACGTTTCAAAATTACATATTAGATAGGCTGGCTAGGCCTAATGATGACCGGGGATGAATTTCCCCCTTATCTTTGGTGATTACTGCAAAATTCGACAATAGAATTCGCTTCAAAGCGAATCGAATCACCGTGCCAACAGGTATAGATAAAGTGACATATCTTCATTCTG
The DNA here is from genome assembly GCA_949752735.1 of Lumbricus terrestris. Taxonomy (NCBI): domain Eukaryota; kingdom Metazoa; phylum Annelida; class Clitellata; order Crassiclitellata; family Lumbricidae; genus Lumbricus; species Lumbricus terrestris. The sequence continues at coordinate 23,807,409 of OX457053.1, forward strand.
GGCATATCAAATGACGAAATCTCTTCGGAAATGTGATGCCTGACGTCTCCCTCACAAGCTCACTTTATCTCAAGATGATTGGAAGAGGTAGAATATTTGGCAAGAAAAAACCAATGGACTAACCATCAAGGTTTTCTTGAAAATATGACGAAATTTTAACTATGTAGGAAACGTTTCAAAATTACATATTATAGATAGGCTGGCTAGGCCTAATGATGACCGGGGATGAATTTCCTCCTTATCTTTGGTGATTACTGCAAAATTCGACAATAGAATTCGCTTCAAAGCGAATCGGATCACCGTGCCAACAGGTATAGATAAAGTGACATATCTTCATTCTGGGCATATCAAATGACGAAATCTCTTCGGAAATGTGATGCCTGACGTCTCCCGCACAAGCTCACTTAATCTCAAGATGATTGGAAGAGGTAGAATATTTGGCAAGAAAAAACCAATGGACTAACCATCAAGGTTTTCTTGAAAATATGACGAAATTTTGACTATGTAGGAAACGTTTCAAAATTACATATTAGATAGGCTGGCTAGGCCTAATGATGACCGGGGATGAATTTCCCCCTTATCTTTGGTGATTACTGCAAAATTCGACAATAGAATTCGCTTCAAAGCGAACCGGATAACCGTGCCAACAGGTAGGCCTATAGATAAAGTGACATATCTTCATTCTGGGCATATCAAATGACGAAATCTCTTCGGAAATGTGATGCCTGACGTCTCCCTCACAAGCTCACTTAATCTCAAGATGATTGGAAGAGGTAGAATATTTGGCAAGAAAAAACCAATGGACTTACCATCAACGTTTTCTTGAAAACATGACGAAATTTTAACTATGTAGGAAACGTTTCAAAATTACATATTAGATAGGCTGGCTAGGCCTAATGATGACCGGGAAATGAATTTCCTCCTTATCTTTGGTGATTACTGCAAAATTCGACAATAGAATTCGCTTCAAAGCGAATCGGATCACCGTGCCAACAGGTATAGATAAAGTGACATATCTTCATTCTGGGCATATCAAATGACGAAATCTCTTCGGAATGTGATGCCTGACGTCTTCCTCACAAGCTCACTTTATCTCAAGATGATTGGAAGAGGTAGAATATTTGGCAAGAAAAAACCAATGGACTAACATCAAGGTTTTCTTGAAAATATGACGAAATTTTGACTATGTAGGAAACGTTTCAAAATTACATATTAGATAGGCTGGCTAGGCCTAATGATGACCGGGGATGAATTTCCCCCTTATCTTTGGTGATTACTGCAAAATTCGACAATAGAATTCGCTTCAAAGCGAATCGAATCACCGTGCCAACAGGTATAGATAAAGTGACATATCTTCATTCTGGGCATATCAAATGACGAAATCTCTTCGGAAATGTGATGCCTGACGTCTCCCGCACAAGCTCACTTAATCTCAAGATGATTGGAAGAGGTAGAATATTTGGCAAGAAAAAACCAATGGACTAACCATCAACGTTTTCTTGAAAACATGACGAAATTTTAACTATGTAGGAAACGTTTCAAAATTACATATTATAGATAGGCTGGCTAGGCCTAATGATGACCGGGGATGAATTTCCTCCTTATCTTTGGTGATTACTGCAAAATTCGACAATAGAATTCGCTTCAAAGCGAATCGGATCACCGTGCCAACAGATATAGATAAAGTGACATATCTTCATTCTGGGCATATCAAATGACGAAATCTCTTCGGAAATGTGATGCCTGACGTCTCCCGCACAAGCTCACTTAATCTCAAGATGATTGGAAGAGGTAGAATATTTGGCAAGAAAAAACCAATGGACTATAAACCATCAAGGTTTTCTTGAAAATATGACGAAATTTTGACTATGTAGGAAACGTTTCAAAATTACATATTAGATAGGCTGGCTAGGCCTAATGATGACCGGGGATGAATTTCCCCCTTATCTTTGGTGATTACTGCAAAATTCGACAATAGAATTCGCTTCAAAGCGAATCGGATAACCGTGCCAACAGGTAGGCCTATAGATAAAGTGACATATCTTAATTCTGGGCATATCAAATGACGAAATCTCTTCGGAAATGTGATGCCTGACGTCTCCCTCACAGGCTCACTTAATCTCAAGATGATTGGAAGAGGTAGAATATTTGGCAAGAAAAATCCATCAAGGTTTTCTTGAAAATATGACGAAATTTTGACTATGTAGGAAACGTTTCAAAATTACATATTAGATAGGCTGGCTATAGGCCTAATGATTACCGGGGATGAATTTCCCCCTTATCTTTGGTGATTACTGCAAAATTCGACAATAGAATTCGCTTCAAAGCGAATCGAATCACCGTGCCAACAGGTATAGATAAAGTGACATATCTTCATTCTGGGCATATCAAATGACGAAATCTCTTCGGAAATGTGATGCCTGACGTCTCCCGCACAAGCTCACTTAATCTCAAGATGATTGGAAGAGGTAGAATATTTGGCAAGAAAAAACCAATGGACTAACCATCAACGTTTTCTTGAAAACATGACGAAATTTTAACTATGTAGGAAACGTTTCAAAATTACATATTATAGATAGGCTGGCTAGGCCTAATGATGACCGGGGATGAATTTCCTCCTTATCTTTGGTGATTACTGCAAAATTCGACAATAGAATTCGCTTCAAAGCGAATCGGATCACCGTGCCAACAGGTATAGATAAAGTGACATATCTTCATTCTGGGCATATCAAATGACGAAATCTCTTCGGAAATGTGATGCCTGACGTCTCCCGCACAAGCTCACTTAATCTCAAGATGATTGGAAGAGGTAGAATATTTGGCAAGAAAAAACCAATGGACTATAAACCATCAAGGTTTTCTTGAAAATATGACGAAATTTTGACTATGTAGGAAACGTTTCAAAATTACATATTAGATAGGCTGGCTAGGCCTAATGATGACCGGGGATGAATTTCCCCCTTATCTTTGGTGATTACTGCAAAATTCGACAATAGAATTCGCTTCAAAGCGAATCGGATCACCGTGCCAACAGGTAGGCCTATAGATAAAGTGACATATCTTAATTCTGGGCATATCAAATGACGAAATCTCTTCGGAAATGTGATGCCTGACGTCTCCCGCACAAGCTCACTTAATCTCAAGATGATTGGAAGAGGTAGAATATTTGGCAAGAACAAACCTATGGACTAACATCAAGGTTTTCTTGAAAATATGACGAAATTTTAACTATGTAGGAAACGTTTCAAAATTACATATTATAAATAGGCTGGCTAGGCCTAATGATGACCGGGGATGAATTTCCTCCTTATCTTTGGTGATTACTGCAAAATTCGACAATAGAATTCGCTTCAAAGCGAATCGGATCACCGTGCCAACAGGTATAGATAAAGTGACATATCTTCATTCTGGGCATATCAAATGACGAAATCTCTTCGGAAATGTGATGCCTGACGTCTCCCGCACAAGCTCACTTAATCTCAAGATGATTGGAAGAGGTAGAATATTTGGCAAGAAAAAACCAATGGACTAACCATCAAGGTTTTCTTGAAAATATGACGAAATTTTGACTATGTAGGAAACGTTTCAAAATTACATATTAGATAGGCTGGCTAGGCCTAATGATGACCGGGAAATGAATTTCCTCCTTATCTTTGGTGATTACTGCAAAATTCGACAATAGAATTCGCTTCAAAGCGAATCGGATCACCGTGCCAACAGGTATAGATAAAGTGACATATCTTCATTCTGGGCATATCAAATGACGAAATCTCTTCGGAATGTGATGCCTGACGTCTCCCTCACAAGCTCACTTTATCTCAAGATGATTGGAAGAGGTAGAATATTTGGCAAGAAAAAACCAATGGACTAACATCAAGGTTTTCTTGAAAATATGACGAAATTTTGACTATGTAAGAAACGTTTCAAAATTACATATTAGATAGGCTGGCTATGGGCCTAATGATTACCGGGGATGAATTTCCCCCTTATCTTTGGTGATTACTGCAAAATTCGACAATAGAATTCGCTTCAAAGCGAATCGAATCACCGTGCCAACAGGTATAGATAAAGTGACATATCTTCATTCTGGGCATATCAAATGACGAAATCTCTTCGGAAATGTGATGCCTGACGTCTCCCGCACAAGCTCACTTAATCTCAAGATGATTGGAAGAGGTAGAATATTTGGCAAGAAAAAACCAATGGACTAACCATCAACGTTTTCTTGAAAACATGACGAAATTTTAACTATGTAGGAAACGTTTCAAAATTACATATTATAGATAGGCTGGCTAGGCCTAATGATGACCGGGGATGAATTTCCTCCTTATCTTTGGTGATTACTGCAAAATTCGACAATAGAATTCGCTTCAAAGCGAATCGGATCACCGTGCCAACAGGTATAGATAAAGTGACATATCTTCATTCTGGGCATATCAAATGACGAAATCTCTTCGGAAATGTGATGCCTGACGTCTCCCGCACAAGCTCACTTAATCTCAAGATGATTGGAAGAGGTAGAATATTTGGCAAGAAAAAACCAATGGACTATAAACCATCAAGGTTTTCTTGAAAATATGACGAAATTTTGACTATGTAGGAAACGTTTCAAAATTACATATTAGATAGGCTGGCTAGGCCTAATGATGACCGGGGATGAATTTCCCCCTTATCTTTGGTGATTACTGCAAAATTCGACAATAGAATTCGCTTCAAAGCGAATCGGATCACCGTGCCAACAGGTATAGATAAAGTGACATATCTTCATTCTGGGCATATCAAATGACGAAATCTCTTCGGAAATGTGATGCCTGACGTCTCCCGCACAAGCTCACTTAATCTCAAGATGATTGGAAGAGGTAGAATATTTGGCAAGAAAAAACCAATGGACTAACCATCAAGGTTTTCTTGAAAATATGACGAAATTTTGACTATGTAGGAAACGTTTCAAAATTACATATTAGATAGGCTGGCTAGGCCTAATGATGACCGGGGATGAATTTCCCCCTTATCTTTGGTGATTACTGCAAAATTCGACAATAGAATTCGCTTCAAAGCGAATCGAATCACCGTGCCAACAGGTATAGATAAAGTGACATATCTTCATTCTGGGCATATCAAATGACGAAATCTCTTCGGAAATGTGATGCCTGACGTCTCCCTCACAAGCTCACTTTATCTCAAGATGATTGGAAGAGGTAGAATATTTGGCAAGAAAAAACCAATGGACTAACCATCAAGGTTTTCTTGAAAATATGACGAAATTTTAACTATGTAGGAAACGTTTCAAAATTACATATTATAGATAGGCTGGCTAGGCCTAATGATGACCGGGGATGAATTTCCTCCTTATCTTTGGTGATTACTGCAAAATTCGACAATAGAATTCGCTTCAAAGCGAACCGGATAACCGTGCCAACAGGTAGGCCTATAGATAAAGTGACATATCTTCATTCTGGGCATATCAAATGACGAAATCTCTTCGGAAATGTGATGCCTGACGTCTCCCTCACAAGCTCACTTAATCTCAAGATGATTGGAAGAGGTAGAATATTTGGCAAGAAAAAACCAATGGACTAACCATCAACGTTTTCTTGAAAACATGACGAAATTTTAACTATGTAGGAAACGTTTCAAAATTACATATTAGATAGGCTGGCTAGGCCTAATGATGACCGGGAAATGAATTTCCTCCTTATCTTTGGTGATTACTGCAAAATTCGACAATAGAATTCGCTTCAAAGCGAATCGAATCACCGTGCCAACAGGTATAGATAAAGTGACATATCTTCATTCTGGGCATATCAAATGACGAAATCTCTTCGGAATGTGATGCCTGACGTCTTCCTCACAAGCTCACTTTATCTCAAGATGATTGGAAGAGGTAGAATATTTGGCAAGAAAAAACCAATGGACTAACATCAAGGTTTTCTTGAAAATATGACGAAATTTTGACTATGTAGGAAACGTTTCAAAATTACATATTAGATAGGCTGGCTAGGCCTAATGATGACCGGGGATGAATTTCCCCCTTATCTTTGGTGATTACTGCAAAATTCGACAATAGAATTCGCTTCAAAGCGAATCGAATCACCGTGCCAACAGGTATAGATAAAGTGACATATCTTCATTCTGGGCATATCAAATGACGAAATCTCTTCGGAAATGTGATGCCTGACGTCTCCCGCACAAGCTCACTTAATCTCAAGATGATTGGAAGAGGTAGAATATTTGGCAAGAAAAAACCAATGGACTAACCATCAACGTTTTCTTGAAAACATGACGAAATTTTAACTATGTAGGAAACGTTTCAAAATTACATATTATAGATAGGCTGGCTAGGCCTAATGATGACCGGGGATGAATTTCCTCCTTATCTTTGGTGATTACTGCAAAATTCGACAATAGAATTCGCTTCAAAGCGAATCGGATCACCGTGCCAACAGATATAGATAAAGTGACATATCTTCATTCTGGGCATATCAAATGACGAAATCTCTTCGGAAATGTGATGCCTGACGTCTCCCGCACAAGCTCACTTAATCTCAAGATGATTGGAAGAGGTAGAATATTTGGCAAGAAAAAACCAATGGACTATAAACCATCAAGGTTTTCTTGAAAATATGACGAAATTTTGACTATGTAGGAAACGTTTCAAAATTACATATTAGATAGGCTGGCTAGGCCTAATGATGACCGGGGATGAATTTCCCCCTTATCTTTGGTGATTACTGCAAAATTCGACAATAGAATTCGCTTCAAAGCGAATCGGATAACCGTGCCAACAGGTAGGCCTATAGATAAAGTGACATATCTTCATTCTGGGCATATCAAATGACGAAATCTCTTCGGAAATGTGATGCCTGACGTCTCCCTCACAGGCTCACTTAATCTCAAGATGATTGGAAGAGGTAGAATATTTGGCAAGAAAAATCCATCAAGGTTTTCTTGAAAATATGACGAAATTTTGACTATGTAGGAAACGTTTCAAAATTACATATTAGATAGGCTGGCTATAGGCCTAATGATGACCGGGGATGAATTTCCCCCTTATCTTTGGTGATTACTGCAAAATTCGACAATAGAATTCGCTTCAAAGCGAATCGAATCACCGTGCCAACAGGTATAGATAAAGTGACATATCTTCATTCTGGGCATATCAAATGACGAAATCTCTTCGGAAATGTGATGCCTGACGTCTCCCTCACAAGCTCACTTTATCTCAAGATGATTGGAAGAGGTAGAATATTTGGCAAGAAAAAACCAATGGACTAACCATCAAGGTTTTCTTGAAAATATGACGAAATTTTAACTATGTAGGAAACGTTTCAAAATTACATATTATAGATAGGCTGGCTAGGCCTAATGATGACCGGGGATGAATTTCCTCCTTATCTTTGGTGATTACTGCAAAATTCGACAATAGAATTCGCTTCAAAGCGAATCGGATCACCGTGCCAACAGGTATAGATAAAGTGACATATCTTCATTCTGGGCATATCAAATGACGAAATCTCTTCGGAAATGTGATGCCTGACGTCTCCCGCACAAGCTCACTTAATCTCAAGATGATTGGAAGAGGTAGAATATTTGGCAAGAAAAAACCAATGGACTAACCATCAAGGTTTTCTTGAAAATATGACGAAATTTTGACTATGTAGGAAACGTTTCAAAATTACATATTAGATAGGCTGGCTAGGCCTAATGATGACCGGGGATGAATTTCCCCCTTATCTTTGGTGATTACTGCAAAATTCGACAATAGAATTCGCTTCAAAGCGAATCGAATCACCGTGCCAACAGGTATAGATAAAGTGACATATCTTCATTCTGGGCATATCAAATGACGAAATCTCTTCGGAAATGTGATGCCTGACGTCTCCCGCACAAGCTCACTTAATCTCAAGATGATTGGAAGAGGTAGAATATTTGGCAAGAATAAACCAATGGACTAACCATCAACGTTTTCTTGAAAACATGACGAAATTTTAACTATGTAGGAAACGTTTCAAAATTACATATTATAGATAGGCTGGCTAGGCCTAATGATGACCGGGGATGAATTTCCTCCTTATCTTTGGTGATTACTGCAAAATTCGACAATAGAATTCGCTTCAAAGCGAATCGGATCACCGTGCCAACAGATATAGATAAAGTGACATATCTTCATTCTGGGCATATCAAATGACGAAATCTCTTCGGAAATGTGATGCCTGACGTCTCCCGCACAAGCTCACTTAATCTCAAGATGATTGGAAGAGGTAGAATATTTGGCAAGAACAAACCGATGGACTAACATCAAGGTTTTCTTGAAAATATGACGAAATTTTGACTATGTAGGAAACGTTTCAAAATTACATATTAGATAGGCTGGCTAGGCCTAATGATGACCGGGGATGGATTTTCCCCTTATCTTTGGTGATTACTGCAAAATTCGACAATAGAATTCGCTTCAAAGCGAATCGAATCACCGTGCCAACAGGTATAGATAAAGTGACATATCTTCATTCTGGGCATATCAAATGACGAAATCTCTTCGAAAATGTGATGCCTGACGTCTCCCTCACAGGCTCACTTAATCTCAAGATGATTGGAAGAGGTAGAATATTTGGCAAGAAAAATCCATTGGAACCATCAAGGTTTTCTTGAAAATATGACGAAATTTTGACTATGTAGGAAACGTTTCAAAATTACATATTAGATAGGCTGGCTAGGCCTAATGATGACCGGGGATGAATTTCCCCCTTATCTTTGGTGATTACTGCAAAATTCGACAATAGAATTCGCTTCAAAGCGAATCGGATCACCGTGCCAACAGGTATAGATAAAGTGACATATCTTCATTCTGGGCATATCAAATGACGAAATCTCTTCGGAATGTGATGCCTGACGTCTCTCTCACAAGCTCACTTAATCTCAAGATGATTGGAAGAGGCATGGGCGCCCGCAGAAATTTTTGCAGGGGGGGGCAAAATTTTTAAGATGGTCATGGTTAAATTTCTTAGTCGCAAGAGCCTAAAAATTGCAAAGCTGGGAAGTGAGAGCACGGGTATTTTTCAAAGAGGTTTCTCGTGTGTAGGCCTATGATTTTTCAATATGAATAGTTTTCTTAGTGCGAAGAAATTTATTAAAAATCAAAAATAGAATGCTAAAACGTAGGTTTTTAAGGGGCGCTATGTATATATGAATGAATGAATAAATAAGTGAAAAACAGGTGTCAATTTTAAAGGGGCGAGTGCCCCATCAAGTTACTTCTATATTAATCATAATTTCTAAACTTCTAAAGTGCCACTCCAAAGTCAATTGCAGGGCACCAGCTTATTCAGAAGTGCTGCATCGAGTCATCAGGCTGTTCAAAGTGTAGTCAAGAAAGAGTTCCGAGTTCGGTAGCCAGAGGGTCAGATGTTAATGCAGGTGTCGTTTAGTAAGGTGGAGGATCCCGAGGATCAGAAGAATGGGATATCAATTCTTTTGAACAGAGGAGACGTTGGTTTTGGGAGAAAATCTCGAGGTGTGATAACCAGAGTCAATTATGCAAGTTTCACTACAGCTTGACCTACCTAAATTCTGTACTGGCAGCATGCAAAATGGACAAAATGCAGTCTGACTTAAAGCAGACTTGATTCCATATTATAACGCTGGTGAATATGTAGATCTCTCTGACTTAATTTCAATGGGCTGTTGATATATTTCAAATTTGTATCATTCGTGTAATTTTATCGATAATTCATTTTTGTACAGTTGTGAAAAATGGCATTAACCTACAGAGAGATTCCAGACAAGTAGGTCATAATCGATAGGAATACTATTTGAATGGGCACCCGCGGGAGGGTTAAAGTCATTGTTACCGTTTTCAGGAGGAGCTTGAAAAAGGCAAGGCAGAAAATTAAGAGCTTTTTTATTTCTAGAGAGATTTCTATACTTAAATTCTGACTTTCACTTAAGTGTATCATTAGTAACATTAGTATTTCAATGGGAAGAAATTTCTTTAACCCCAAAAGTAGTAATTAGAAAAACAGGTTTCAATTTTCCAGGGGGGGGGCAAGTGCCCCCCCTTGCCCCTATGTGCGGGCGCCCATGGGAAGAGGTAGAATATTTGGCAAGAAAAAACCAATGGACTAACATCAAGGTTTTCTTGAAAATATGACGAAATTTTGACTATGTAGGAAACGTTTCAAAATTACATATTAGACAAGCTGGCTAGGCCTAATGATGACCGGGGATGAATTTCCATCTTATCTTTGGTGATTACTGCAAAATAAAGTGACATATCTTCATTCTGGGCATATCAAATGACGAAATCTCTTCGGAAATGTGATGCCTGACGCCTCCCTCACAAGCTCACCTTATCTCAAGATGATTGGAAGAGGTCAAATTTTCTTAAAGAAAAAAACCAATGGACATTCATGGTTTTTCTCTCACGAAAATTTGACCTCGTACGATCATGAAAATATTGACTGAGCATGCGAGGGACATGGCAAGAATCACATTTCTGCAAAGATTTTGCCAGCCTAAGAAGCCGAAGCAGAGATTATACGCACTGTGTTCATAGGAGTTGCCATGGTAACAATCTTTCTTTTATGGTCGATATCATGCTCTCATTTTGCATTAATCGCTCAGAATAGAAATAAATTCTGCCTGATTCATGTGCAGCTATGTTCTATCTATAAAGCCTCCAATTTTAAAGAGATTCAGAGTCAACCAAAATTTCATCGGTTTTTTCAAAAATCCTTGATGGTTAGGTTAGTTCATGGTTTTTTCTGACGAAATATTGACCTTATGCGATCTTGAAAATAATGACTATCCTAAGCATGCGAGGGACATGGCAAGTGTCGCATTTATGGAAAGAATTTGCACCTGAAGAGGCCGGAGCGGAGATTATATTCATTGTTTTCATAGCAGTTTCCATGGTGACAAGGGGGTTTAGCAGTTGATATCATGCTCTAATTTTGCATTAATCGCCCTCAATACAAGTAAATTCTGTGTGATTCGTTTGCAGCTGTTCTATTTAATAAAATATAGTACTTAAATGCGATTACAAATCACTGCATATTTCATAATTTTTCATAATTAGACAACTGTTATGGAGTTTGGAGTTTAAAAAAATAAATTATGACTTCTTGCTACATGAAAATTTTAGACTGAGCATGTGAGACAAACTGTCAAAGAAGCTTACCTTACCTTTTTAGACCTTAGTGCTTCCCGTACAGATCTGCACACTGGGGAACACAGTCTCTCCACTCAAAAGAGGCTAAGAGGTAGCTACAAAGTATTTATTCTCGTGGAGGCTTGTGGCAACTTGGTGCATTGAGTAGCTAAGTAAGGTTGGTGAAAGCAAAAGAGAGCACATAACAGTGCAACAGTATAGACAATTTTCTCTAAACGTGTAGACAGAAGATACATAATTTGTAATGTAACGACAGAACTTCTTTTCACACAAAACACTGACACCATTAACAACCTAGACACCTTGCAAATGGAATTTACAATGGCAATCATCACCCGCCCGCATGCTGCCGCAGCCCTGCAAGGTACGATATGTGTATAGGAGTAACCAACTTTCAGATTACTCTTGTCAAGTACTTTGCAATAAATGTTCACTCTCCAGCGCTACACACACCACCTCCATAAACTATCAAATCAAGTGTCATCGGATATTACATAACAAAATTATTATAATTAATTAGGTACAATTAGTGATTACTAACGAGTCCACCGCAAAAGCTCAGGTAGTTCGCACATAATAAGAGCAACTTTTCTTCAAGACTGGTGCTTCCACAGGGCAAAAAGCTAGCATACGAGCAGGAATTTTAATCGCATAATAATTCGCTTTCATTACTCATTGTCCTTAAAATGAAACATTTAAACATTAACAACAATCGGGTATGCTTTCATTGAAACATGGCTTAACAATGCAGTCGCAACATCAAAGCAATTTCCAAACCTCCGACACAGAATTGAAAGACAAACAGATAAGCCTGGCACCGCAGTGCCACCTACGAACCGCTAAAGGGAATGTTGATGTAACATCTTGGCAACAGGGGAACAAATGAATACAAGAAACAATTAAAATTTTTACAACGAATAGTGAAATGTTTGCAACTTCACAGCAAAGTCAAAACAAAGGACCTCGCATCAGCTGGTCACCAAAAAACGTCTCGAAAATACAGAAAACAGACAATAATTACATCAGCGTGAGAAAGAATCTGGGTTAAAATGAAACGTCAACTGATATTGAAAAATAACCAAAATTATCATCAACGATTTACAAAACCTCCAGAAATACACATTCAGTATTTAATTCGCATTATATATAATCAGTTTTATTATTAATCAGCTGTTAATTAATACAATAACAATATACACACATAATTATAATGTGCGCACATTTAATTAATAATTAATATTGGTCACAAATTGATATTGAGTGAAGATAAAAACAAGTCTTCAGTCAATTATTCATTTAAAGCATATCGCTAAAACAATGATTCCGCCCAGCCCAACACAAAAGGACAGATTTCAACCGTCCGTAAAACAAGACAAAGAATAGCCAGAGTCGATGTTTTGGCAAGTTGTGATAAGTAGTTGCCCAAAGCCAAGAAGCTGTTCTGAAGTTTGTACTGTTGGATTAAATACAAAGGGCATATATATATATATATATATATATATATATATATATATATATTATATATATATATATATAAATATATATACATGTAAATATATACACAATGATGACATATACAATTACACATGCGTTGTTCGTGAATAAAACAAACATCGTTTGTATTGGGCAACTTTGACAGCTCGTTGGCAGCAAATCTTATTGCTAAGGCACTGCTGTTTTGAAATTCGAATTGTTTTTTCAACAGATTCAACTAAAAATGTATTCGTTTATATCAAAGTTTTAATATTTGTTGCATTAAGAAGCAGAGAAAGTCAGAAAACCGACAAACTCTATAGCGCCACTGTTATGACTGTTAAGCAGAATTGGTGCGAGTAAACGAAAAGACAAGTAATTACTCGAATCTTAAACCAAAGAGGCACGGATGGTACTATATACATGTACAGTCTCTGCTGCTTTGTTTTCTCTGCCTCGTATCGTTCACACAACAGCGACTTCAACGCACAGAGCTTTCAGTTTAGCACAACTGACACTATTGACCATTTTCTCCACCATGATCAAATGAAATCGCCATCAATTTAAAACTATGATTGATTGCAATTATACTATTTCATCATAAGAGCAAATGATATGGTCCTGGGTCATCATTTTATCATGAGCAAATAATATGGTCCTTAGGTCATCACTGTCCAAACTCTAGAACTGTCCTCTTGTGCAATGACAGAAATTTTTATATTTGGCCTGCTTAAAAATTGCCAACACTATTTGATTTTCTACCTGGCCACTTAAATACTCACAGAATTTCCAGCACAATATCTGCAACAGCTCTCTAAGAGTGCCTAGGCACAACAATAGAGATAGGTTTAGCAGGCCAAAATGGTCAACATTGTCCAATCTCCAGTCCGGGCGTTTACGCAAATGATACTAGTTTTCACAGGCCCGTAATGCCCAGCCGCAATCCATTTCCCAACAAGAGATCGTTCGTTTACCAGACGTTAAACCAAACACCACAGAAAAATCGGCTAACCTTAAATATCAATAAAATGACAAAAACAAAATGTATTATGTACAGAACGAACAGCACAAAAAAACCACGAAAAGAAACCGTTCTCGACAAAAACAAAACCAGACAGCCTTTTATCAGAAAATAGACCGGATATTTGGCAACCGTAGCTCTCTTTGACCTCCGACGAAGAGGTCGTTCTATCTAGTAACCTTCGACCTTGCACAGGTCAACGTCATTCACGAGAAGATGTGCTTGAACTCGATGATCATGAATTCGACGACCTGACCCTGGTAGACCATGCTGGCGGCCAGGTTCATGTCCTTGTTCTTCGCCTCCGGCCAGAGCAGCGTTGGTCCGAAGACGATCGCAAGCGCCTGCGTGTTCATGCGATTCGATGTCGTGTGACGTATCACGCTGAAACGCAATCAAATCAAATCAAATCTTGTTTATTCAAAGAGATCAACAAATCAAAAACAGCAGTAAAACAAAAAAATACATGAAAAAAGAGTGTACAGAGAGACGAGGAGCTAATATTATCATCTAACAGGTGAAAGATCAAAAAAAAGGGCAGCCCAGAAAGGGAGTGATCCTGTCAAACCTGGGCAATCACAACAGGAATTATATTAAGATGGAGGTGACAGAAGAGTGGGGTAAATATCTAACAATATAGATGAGACGAAAACAGTAAATGAGTTATAGGAGAGAGAGGAGGAGGAGAGATAAAACAGGTCATAAGCAGGGTGAAAACAGTATACATTAATAGCGAATGACTAAGTAAAGCTAATTCGAATTCTAAAGGAATAAATGAATGTCAAAAGTACTGCAATGTATGTGCTGCTTGTACTCGAGTCAAACTCACGAAACGACTCTTGTACAGTAATTACCTAGCTGCAAACTTCTACTATGGTAAAAAGGCAATTGCCAGGTAGATTTTCGTTTGGTACCTGCCAGCAGCTGGAAAAGCTAGACTTGGGGTTTCCTATCTTCTGAATTCCCTACCCTTTTCTTCTCCACCTCTGTACGGGACCTTCTAGTTCTTTTTATAAACTACTCAAGACTTTCCTTTTTGGCCATGCTTGGTTCGGGATGGCCTCTGAATAGTTCTCTTTAAGGGGTGCTATACAAATTCTGTATACAGACAAGACAGACAGACAGAAAGACAGACAGACACAGTGACAGACTGATGGATGGACAAACGGATGGGCAGGCAAGCAGACAGACAGGCAGACAGACATACATACATACAGACAGATAAATATAGTATTATAGATGGCTACACAGATAGCTACAAAGACAGATAGATAGCTGGATAGACAGACAAAATTTAATGTTTAGACACAACAAATACTTAGAAATGTCAACAGACTCGGTTAGGTGTTTGAAAAGTTCTTTCATTGTCTCTCGGTGAATAGTCGGCAATTTTCGAACGATGTCTCGAATCGCTTTCACCTGACGCTGCCGACCCTGAGCCTCTGCAGAACAGAAAAAGATCGATTCCAATTGACGTGGTTCTGACATGTCAACACAATACAAAGCGCCTTTCGCAGGGCACACCCACCAATCAATGGCACAAAAAATATGCGGTAGTAGGTCAAATGATCCTTCTGTTCATCGTATAATTCTATTCTTCTTTCTCTCTTCCCAAAATCTGCCTTTTCTGGCAGGGCCTTCCACACTGGGAGTCTTTATGAGGAGGGCCTTCCACACTGGGAGTCTTTATGAGGAGGGCCTTGCACACTGGGAGTCTTTATGAACAGTTCGCCATACTGGAGAAGCCTTATAGAATACAGTGAGCAAATTGTATTGTATTGTACATGACCATTTATAAAGCGCTTCTCGCAGCAAGAGCCTTTCAGAAGCGCTCCCAGTGCGTTCAACCCCGAGAGAAAAGGCAAGTTTTTAGACGAGCGAACGATGAAGAAAGACTACCAGAGAGGATGACAGAGCGAACTTGATGACGGAAGCCCATTCCATAGGGAGGGACCAATGCAGGCAAATGAACTGGATTGAGCCATTGCGGCATTCAAGCAGCAATGCCTGTGTCAATTGTGCCATGCAATCTCACAAGCGTTAAAGTGCCCCAGTATAGCTCTAAACGTAAACTTGTATGGTTACCGCTAGTAAAGGTAAAGATAAGGAGGTTAGATTACGGATACGGTAAGTCAAGATAAGGAAATGTACAGTACCAAAAAAACCAGCAACCTACAAGTGCATAAAAATGCTAATGGTAGACATGTCAATCATCCCATTGATTTAACCCGTATGTAAAAATAATTTAATCATAACCATAAATCTGATTTTTTTAAATTTTCAACAAATGCAGAACAAGTATAAATAATTGCACCTGTGAGTTTACTGGTTGAGAAACATTGGAAATGGACAACACAAAAAAGAAGTAAGTCCCAACAACAGTATTCTGAGGTCCAGAAAAGACCCAAGAATATGAATTTCCTACTAAAGAAAACCGGCTTCACTTACTGTAGGCGTCGAGAAATTCTTCAAAGAGTGCAAACGTGAAGAGAGGTTCTGACAGTTCTCGGAAGAAGAGCTTCAGTGCTCCCGTTACAACATGTACATCCCAGAATGAGCTGTTGAGGTCGTAAAATTCGTCTATGGATATAAAAAAAACAGTTAGTTCTTAATTTACTACACAAAAATCCAGTGCTTAATTGGCTACAAGCTGGACTTGGGGTCCCTATCGTCACCTTATGATGAGATCTTTACCTTACAATGCATAATAGTACCTCTTCTTTCTTTAGGTTCTCTGCCAAGTGGCAGGTCCGAACGTCCAATGTCTCCATCTTTCACGCTGTTGTGCCATGTCCTTAAGTTCTCTGTAACCCTTCTCCATCATCCCATCCAGCAGTTTTTGTCTAGGTCTTCCTCTGCACCTTTTCCCCTCCAATCTTCCTTCAATTATTTCTTTCTGCAGTGAGTTTCCTCGCAGCAAATGTCCTATCCAATTCTTTTGTCTTGTCTTTATATAATAGTACCAGAGGGTTAAAATTTCCGTCAAATCCGTCAATCAAAATTGATTGATGTCCAAACATTTGATATAGCAGCGCTTAGAAAATGGCCAATAACCACCAAAGCCACCACCAATATAGAAGAGAGAGACACAAACACACGTACTGTTGTCCACTACCTGACGCAGTTTCTGCACGTTGGCCATGTTGCCGCCAACTCTGTAGACTCCCTCGACGTCCAGTCCTGTTACAAATTAGAGACAGCATATCAATAATACAGGTGTCAACAAGGTGTAAAAACCGGTTACAGGAACGTATTTATAACAGCTAAAAACAGTGTTTGATTTATTTTTTATTTATTTATTTATCCATTTCTATAGCGCCTCTTCATGCTCTCTACTCAGAGGCGCTCCCGACTACAAAGCGGACACTGCATCGGAGTTCCACGCCGAAGCGCCCAAGCAATTGCGAGTGAAGGACTTGCTCAAGGTCCTTACGCAGCGACTTAAGGTGAATTCGAACCTTGAACCTTCCGGCTTCAAGGCAACGACGCCACCACTACACCAACGCACCCCAATGTATCCACACATCTATCCACCATCAGCATCATCCCTTCTACAAGTACCACCTTCCATTACCACTCTACCACCATCACCAACACCACTATCATATCCCCACAATCAACCCGTAGTTCAAAATGAGTGCATGATACCACACATGTAATACAAGATTTAAACAAGGTGTATGCACATTTTAGCAACATAGGAAAGATGATAATAATGTGCAATAAACAGAAATAAATAAGGAACACACAGGAATCAGCAATATGGTCAGAAAGTATAAAAAGTATAAAGAAAGTGAACAAAGGTGCAAATGTGCACTTTTGAACCCACGGTAAGGGGCATCACCACATAACAGTTGCAGTCTATTGCAAACAAAACGAGGACAAATGATGGAGTTTCTTCATCCTAGGACATCATCAATATCATCGTCATCAATATCATCATCGTCATCATCGTCATCATCGTCATCAATATCATCATCGTCGTCGTCGCCGCCACCACCACCACCATCATCATCATCATCATCATCATCAACATCATCATCATCATCATCATCATCATCATCATCATCATCATCACTATTGTTATCATCACTATTATCATTACCTCTTTTTTCAACAGCTACAATGCACTCATGTACAAATCTTGGAATCTTCGTCTTTTCTCGTTCACAGAGATCCGTCAGACTTGACCCATAAACCGCATCTGAAGCAAAAATTTCAAATTCTGCACGTCACTTTCACAGACAGCCATGCTTAGCTTAGCTTAGTCCATCCCGTGCAGAACTGCACATCGGGCAACGCAGCCTTTCCACTCCACCCGGTCCATCGCCATCCGAACAGCATCCTCCACCGTCATCTCCAAGCACTTCAGACAGCCATGCCCAGGCATTTTTGCACAGGTTTTAAAAAGGTGCTATATAATACTTTGGCATATCACACATACATGCGAGCGATGATGATAATGATGAAAATATCGACAACAACAACAAAGAAAAGAAAATTGATAATGACCCTGACTGTTATGTGTTTAAGGGAAATCATCATTAGGTTATGCATGTGTGAGGAAGTTCACCAGCGTAGGAATATTTCCAGTTGTCTGAGCAGCAAGGCTTGATTTTTGTTCAACTTTTGCTCTTGCTGAGGTTTAAGACCACATGGGCAAGTGTTTGGGCATGGGTTTACCTCAGCAGATTTTCTTAGCCATTACCTTGGGGCATTGTGGTGTAGTGGGTATGTTTGTAGCCTTGCAGCCGGAGGGCTGCAGGTTCGACTCCCCCTCAAGCCGCCACGTAGGGACCTTGGGGAAGTTCTTCACTCGCAATTGCTCATTGCTTTGGTGTGAGACTCCGATGCAGTGTACGCTCTATAGTGAGGAGCGCCTCTGAGTAGCGTGCTTGAAGGGGCGCTATAACAAGTGCACATACAAACCTTGTAGCAGTGTTTCCCATGATGGGTTTGGTGGAATCCTGAGGTTCCATGAGGGAAAGGCAAGGTTCTGTCACGATGTTGGATAAGTATTGTTTGGATTTGATGTTAGGTTATAAATCAGACTCTGATGTGAAAAGAAGTTACGAGGAAAATATTTCACTTAAAATAACACGTAATCTATGTAAATTTTATGTACCTGACTCATTCATCTATTCATTACAAGGATTTACATAGTACCCCTTCAAGGCGACTACTCAGAAGCGTTCCTGACCCCAGAATAACTAAAAAGGACAGTTTTTAAGATGTGCATAGAAAGAGTAAGAGTGAACTGAGGGGTTAAAGCGCAGCGCCAAAGAGAACCCAACACAGAATCCAACTTTCCAGCATCAAAACTAACATCATAAAATATGTAAAAAAAGCAAAAGCACCAGGCCCGAGGGCAAAGCTTTAGAGAATTTCTTAGCCAATACTACAAAAGGTTTCCATTAGCCATAATCTTCTAAGATTCCTTTACTACCTCCTTTGATGATTCTCCTGAACTACAATGAATCTCATTGCCATTACTTTAGACGTTTCTCTTGGCCATACCTTTGATGGTTCCCTCTACTCTTGCCATTACCTTTGAGTATTCCTTATCCATTACCGTTACAGACTCCCTTTGTCATTACCTTCGACGATTTCCTCACCCATTACCATCGCAGATTCCTTTGCTATTACCTTCAGGGATTTCCTTATCCATTACCATTGCAGACTCCCTTTGCCATTACCGTTGAAGATTCCTTTGCTATTACCTTCAGGGATTTCCTCACCCATTACCATTGCAGATTCCTTTGCTATTACCTTCAGGGATTTCCTTATCCATTACCGTTGCAGACTCCCTCTGCCATTACCTTCGAGTATTTCCTCACCCATTACCATTGCAGATTCCTTCCGAGCTGTTTTAAAGAAATTTTTAGAACTGCACAACCCCATCTTTCCTTTCCCATCCTCCATGGTAAATTACTTTCAATCAGAGGAAAATGGCCTTTTTCAACTAGCTTTAACTGCACAGAAATGCTTCTACAACTGCACATATCCATTTAGAACTGCACATTTTGTGTACAGCTGCACGCTAAAAAAAGCCCTCGATTCCTTTGCTATTACCGTCAGGGATTTCCTTATCCATTACCGTTGCAAATTCCCTTCGCCATTACCTTTGAGGATTCCCTTAGCCTGGAGCAATTCCTTCGTAGGTCGGCGCTTCAGCCAGTGCAGCAGCTTGTCGGCAACGCGCAGTCGTTCTTCGCCGAGGACGCCTATATAGCTAGACATTCGTGACATCATCTCGACTGTTCGTGCATCGTCATTGAGAGCAGAAGTAGATAGAGGAACGCACGTAAACGACGATTAGACAAAGCATGTAGAAAACACAGACTGTTAGAAAGCACTGTAGGTTAACGGTATCGACGAGGTGCGATCTGCGGCTGGAAGGATCACCACTCAATGCGCAATTACCAGGGCTTAAAGTGTGCCTGGACGGTCATGGACGGCGTCCATGCACTTGTTTTAAAATCTGAACGCCGTCCAGCCACTTATTGGCGAGCACAGAATGGAAAGGTAAGGGGCGTCCGGGCACTTCTTTTGGATTGGTAAAGGGCGTCCAGGCACTTATTTTCCAAACTTTAGGCACTGGCAATTACTACGGTTGCTGGTATCCAGAATTGTGGAAAAATAACTTGGGGGTTGGATTATTATCCACTTTGAATTGGGGTGTGAGAAGCAGACTTTACTATGGGGCTCGAAGGAGGGCTGAAACCCCCAACTCCCTGGCAATCCCCCCTGCTGGTATCATGCATTCGTTAAGCACCACAGCATCTACAATGGTGTGCATTGTGAAAGAACTTCTTCAAGGTCCCTAGAGGAGGAGGCTAGAACCCCATACTCTCCATGTTACGAGTCCAGCAGTCTAGTAGATTGGTCACCGTGTCCTAATACATTACCCTCTATGCTGAAAATCCAGTGAAGGGTATACTGTTTGGCCATTTCGTTACTCAGTGACAAATATGCAGGTCTTCAGAGGTGGGGTGGGTGGTGTGTGGAGGGGAGACCCATGTCCTGGTTAAGAGACCAGGATCAGATGGGAGAAATACATAGCCAATGATAATCATCTAGGGTCAAGAAGAAATGTCAGCATCACGTGCCCTGCAACCGATGCCCTGCAACCCCACATACAAGAACATACAAGAAACAGAGGGTCAATTGTGCATGAAAAGAAACAGACGTCTGACCCCCTACCAATGAGGGTATGGTTTGATCCTGTTTCCCATACAAAATGCACCTCCGGTCAGGGGTGGATCCAGGGGCCACGACCCCCATTTATATTTTTTAATATTTTCTACCAGTCATTTTGGCTTGGAAAGTTGAAGTGACTTCCCTTTTTCGGCAACCAAGACGAAAATTTCCCCTGTCCCAAGATCGAAAATTTTGTCCCCTCCCCTTCGAAAATTTCTATATTCGCCCTTGCCCCCGGTCCCTCACTGGGCAGAAGCGTCATAGCTGGATAAAAATAATACCGAATTTGAAGATATTCCGGGTTGGCGCTTTTGCCCCTTCCATCTCACAAGTCGCACCTCGAACATCGCAGATTAAGCTAGCAGGAAAATGCAAGGAGGCAAAGGAGAAGGAAGTGACTTTGCGAAACTGCATACATCAGCCCACAGGTCGAGTTTGGCTGCAAAAATTTGTCCCACAAAGAGAGTCAAAATTGCTACTAGAAACATTTTTTTATGTTTATGTTATGATCTGCAAAATTTGATTGGTTCGAAATAAATGATCCCAATGTCACCATAATTCAGTTTTCAAGCAACTTAAAGCTCACATTTAATTCCTAATAAAATTTCCGTGTTTGGCAATAACTCTAGACCTAGGCCAAAACAAATACTTATTAAAAAATTAAATTTTGAAAAAAATTGTAATAAGCCAAAAAGAATTCTTTCGGAATCTAGCTGAAGTAAACACCCAATTAGAAGAGACCTGTTGATCAATTCAATGTCACTTCCTTAAAACAACCAATCAGATTAAAGCTGTTCTCATTCCTAAGAGAATACATCGGCTAAATGCCAAATGAAATGCAGTCAAAACACAGGATAGAAACACAGTTAAAACATAATTTGATTGAAACAATTCAACATCAAAACACAAATGTACCTTACGACTGCATAATTATGTTTGATTGGTTATAATTATATGATTTAAAGTACAATAAACATACTACTACTGCTACTACTACTACAGCAGCAAAAACACTATCAAAACACGACTAAAACACAATCAAAAGTAACAATCATTATATACAACTAAAGGACAATAGAAACAGCGCTTCATATTAGAGAAGATGACCTGATCCCATGCGGTTAACAGGCAACAAAGCAGAAACACAGGAGTGTCTTTTGAAATTGGCAAGCTATGGAAAATCAATGATATTCATTTCAAGGTGTTTAAGTTAAAGTTCATGAGGCTTCGAATGGAGACAACTGAAACTTAAATTGAAACTTAAACTGTAACAATGGAAACAATGGTAAACACTGGAAACCAACAAAACACATACTGCTATCAGCAACAGGATCTATGTAGCATCAGCACTAGATGCGTAGTCATGCCCAACAAAATACAACTATTGGACACGATGATAGGAAACGCTATTAACATACAAATACAAAGGAGCGGCTTGCATTAAAAAAAGAGGTTGTAAATGTAACAGGGTAAACTCAGTCATGCAAATGAAGTGGATTGGACCATCAAAAAAAGAAATCAAAGATCTTTTTACACTCAGTCCAAGTTCCTACCTCCTGTGTAAGAAAGATGGACAGTAACTGACGACAAAGTTCGTCTACAAGCAGACTGTTGCAAGTTAAGACCACATAAAGAAAGTGTCTTTCAACAGAGAAGAAGGCATAGCATAGCGTCTCAGGGCATAAGATACCAGAACATCAAGCACAATTGAAAATACCGCAGAAGGTCTTCAGAATCTACCGACGTAAGGTAAGGTAAGAACGTAATCATGCATTCATCATATGGTATATACCACATTTATCAAGTATGACCAACAGGAGTACATGAAGTAAGGAAGGTTCTTCTAAATCTAATGACATCTTTAGAATATTTATCGGTATTGATGGATGTCTTAGGTATCGATCAATGGCATCAAGAGAAATCACACTCAATACTCAGAATCCACAGAAGAAGCCACGTTTAATTCCGATAAATCGGAGAAGCCAGAAGCCAGACTACGGTTGGTATGAGGATCTTTCAAGTTTACCAATTACTTTCGATCGTGGAGTGCACAAAAGCAAATAAAGGCATCAAAAGAATTTTTAGGTCACCCGAGTCCTTAAGATTGAGGCCCTAAAAGCTCAAGGAGGAACTAGGTAACAAAATTTCACCAATCAAGGTCATTGCAATTAGAAAAACATCTGGGTCATACGAGTTCATAAATCTAGGTCGAATGATGTCATCGGAAGTAAACAGCGTGAGCAAGCGTATATGCGGAGGAAAGAGAGCGCACGTACGTAGCAGCAGACGACGCAGTTGTTAGTCAAGCATTGTACCTGCCGTAGAAAACTACCGATTCATGCAAAAAACTACTAACCGGGTTTCGTTGGCGTCAAAGTACTGACGTCCTTCACTTCTTTCGCTGGAGTTGTCACCTGCATCAGAACAACAACACACACTCCAGAAAATGCTCCACATAAATTGCCATTGATGATAAGCAACACACGTTGTTGGACTGGGAGCGCTTCTCAGTAGTTTACCTTGAAGGTGTGCTATATAAAAAGTCAATAATAATAATAATAATAATAAACAAGAGTGAAGACAGAAGTCCTCTGTATGAGCCCTTAGAAGCAGATATGGCCTGAAGTGTTGGCATCTTTATTTTTTGCGTCGGCATGCAAGGGCTTTACCACCCGCAACATAAAATTGGTTCCCTCATTCCGTGACTGAGAATGCTGCTAAAGTGATTGGATTCCCCTAGATCGGACAGAAATCTAACAGCGTACGATTGATTTACCTAATAGCTGTTGCCTTAATTAAAAAAACCATCCTGACTAGAATTAATTCTTCACCGGCAACACTCTTGAAAAATCGCAGTAAGAACTTTACAGTTACAAGTGTTCAAGTAACGAAAGCGTAACATAACGCAAGTAATTTGTCTTGATTTGACCATGGAAACTACACAACTTTCAACCTGCAGACAGAAGACAAAAATGCACAACTGCAAATGCTGTGACACTCCTTCAAAAGTTCAGAAGCGCACTCACACGTACACATGGAGCGCCTCTGAGTAGTTTCTTGAAGGGGCGCTATATAAATGCTATGAATGAATGAATGAATGCCTTGTTCTGAGTGCTGAGCAATTCAGAGTAACCACTTCAAACCATACTCCAGTGTTGTCCAACCTTTTTGACACTGTGGATCTAGAAGACGAGGGCTGCATCGATAAACTTAAAGGCAACAATTAAAAATCATTGAAAATAAAAGGCTGTAACAAAATTTACTACGGTGCAGTGACGTAGACAAGGGGGGTTTCGAGGTTAAACCCCCCCATTGGCCTAGGAAAAAGATTTTTTAAAGGCTGTTTATCCACTTTAATAAGAAAAAACAAAACAATTGCTTATAGTAACAATTGTCTTTCTTACTTTGTTCCCTTTGTTACTTCATTCCTTTTATTTACTGTAATACTGTTGGGTTGGTGTCAGAAAGAGCATCCGGCCAGGCCATAAAACCCCCAAATCCCCCCATCACAAATTCCTGGCTATGCCACTGCTATGGTGCTATCATAATGAATGTGTCGTGGAAACTGGGTTATGTGCTCACAATGTCAAATAAGAAGTTAAGTTATGAACTATTGGATTTTTGTGTTCTTCATTTTCAAAAAATTTGCAAAAATTTCAGTAGCTTGGGAGGGCCACTTAAAATCAGTCGGCAGGCCACATGCAGACTGCAGCACTGCCATGCTCAATGAGTCAGAAGGCGAAAGCTCCAACCAATCGGGATCCTTGAAGAAACTGCAACTCACAAGAACAGCAATGTTGTTTTCAAGTGACTCCCTCCAGTGCTGAAGAACATCCTCGCTTTCGTTGTGTAGAAGATAAACATCACCTTTCGATAAAGTTAACTACAACAAAAACGACATATCTGTGTATTTCACACACAGTATTATGGCTCATGTATATGCTTGGTAACAATTATAATATTAAAACATGGATTCATAAAGCATCTATTCATTTCTCGCAATTGCGAAAGCCCTCCTTCAAGCTTTATACTCAGAGGCACTCCCAACTACAGCATGAACACTGCATCGGACATTCACCCCAAAGCGCCCAAGCAATTGCTAGTGAAGGACTTGCTCAAGGTCCCCACATGGCGGCTTTGAGGTGGATTCGAACCTGGTACCCTCCAGCTACAGGGCACCGAACTCATCACTATGCCACCGCACCACAAAATGGCAAGTTAGTAAAGTATTTCCATATCCTTATAATACCGATGAGCTATGGACAGAGGCATGTCATACACTGCTCATGAAAGGTTTGCGAGCGAACACTGGTGTGTCCGTTCTGCAGTCGGGAGCGCCTCTGAGTAGAGGGCTAGAAGGGGTGCTATAACAAGTGCACATAAATACATATGACACCTGAGAGCGAGTGAGATTAAGAGTGATAGAGAGAAAGAGGGATAATCATTATCGTCAGTATTAATTAACACCTTAACAGGATACATCTTATTCTTTAGGTCTGCTGCCTCCCGGCAGGTCCAGATGCCCAACGACGCCACTCTTCTCGGTGTTGTGCTTTTTCTTTTAGTTTTCCATATCCATCCTCCATCATCCAGTCCAAGAACTTTTCCCTAGGTCTTCCTCTTCCCCTCCATTTTGCCCTCCACTATGTCCCTTTGCAAGGAGTTGCCTCTCAGTACATGTCCTATCCAGTTCCTCTGCCTTGTTCTAATTGTATTCATCAAGGATCTTTCTTCTTCCACCTTCTTCAGGACTTCTTCATTTGATTTATGCTCTGTCCAGCTGACCCGTTTCATCCTTCTCCATATCCATATCTCGAACGCTTCTATTCGTTTACAGGATACATAGAAGCCCCTAAAATGTGCTACATAAAATGACAACAATAGAATCATTGTTTCATAATTATATTCCACCTTAACATCTGGAGTTGAAGCGTTGGAGCAGCAACAGCAACAAAACCTCATGTGTTGAAACAAGCTCTCCCTCTGCCGGAAAAGAAACTCAAAAAGAAGCCTAGTAAATCATGTACTACAGAACTCTGACAACAGTTGATATATTATATTTAATGAACCGTAGTTACCACAAGAATCTGATTCTTCTTTTCGTCTGGTGAAGATGATATCTGAGCATCAACGAGATCCAATGTCAACTCCGATTTCCCCAAAGAATTAACCGATTTCTAAAAAAAATATATTCAAAAAATAAATTAAATAACAAAACTGTGGAAGTCGGCAATTTGCTAACTAATGAAATCCAGGTTCTAGCCAACCTGTCGAGCTCAGACCATTATGTCATGTCGTTCCCGGCTAAAGACTTGCGCTTCTCAGTCTGCATTTCTCCACCATAAGTTGCCTCACTGCTGTTGACTTTCTGGACATTTGCACAGTGGTCAGAGCATGGCCCATAACACGGATAGTATGGGTTCGAGCCTCCACTCAGGCAGTTAATCACTATGCGAAGGACCTTCAACAAGTCCATCACTCACAATTGCCCTGCATCAATGATATCAATAATAATAATAATAATAATAATAATTGTGACAATTTATATGGCGCCGTAGCACGGCCATGCCATGCCGTTATTAAGATGCCTTACAAAACAGCCGAAGAACCATCGCAGAGTCACTCAAATTCCGTGAGCAGCCACAAGCGGCGAGCCTACTCTTTATCAAGATGTTCTACCTCATGATGGCAATGGCATGTGCCACTGAACTTTGGAAGGAGGGTAGGCCCTAACTTAAAACAAAGTTGTATTGCATATCGTATTCTGTTTACACAATTACACAATGTGGTCCTTCATGCACCATCAGTTGATGTCTTGTGCAGTAGACACCAATGCGCAGAAAGTTACTAATTCGTAATCGTAATCTCCTAACTTCTAAACCGCTACCAGAGAGCCAAGCGCGGGGCACCAGCTTATTCACAAGCACTGCGTTGAGTCCGCCCATAAGTCCAAAGGTGGCCCTGGTCGTTATCTACCCAGTAATTAATTAGTAAAATTCATAGACACCCGACCCACATCTGAAAAACTCTTACTGGTTTTGCTCCGGCCGACACCTTTTGATCCTTGTAGAAGAAGAGAAAGTTTTCCAGTAGCACAGCGTACGACTGTGACCAAGTCGGTTTTCTAAACACAGGAATTTCATTTTAATCAGGCAAGTACAACTTTAATCTTGAAAATCATTTAGGCCACCCCAATATTTAGGATTATAGGGTACGTGTAGACCCTTTTGGGCACAGTGGCCGAATGGACATATGTATGTGCACTTGTTATAGCGCCCGTTCAAGCTCCCTACTTAGAGGCGCTCCCGACTACAGAGCGGACATTGAATCGGAGTTTCACGCAGAAGCGCTGAGCAATTGCGAGTGAAGGACTTGCCCAGGGTCCTTATGAGGTGGCTTGAGGTGGATTCAAACCTGCAACCCTTCAGCTGCAATGCAAAGAACATACCCACTACACCACACTGCACTCCACAATATACAGATATAGAACCCAGCCTATGAGTCTATGTGTGTATGAGTTTCAACTTCCACTTACTCAGTCACTGTGTTGCATACTGTATTATATCGTATCAAATGCATACTGTATCATCTTGCATTTTTACCAAATGAAGTTGCATCCTGCATTATATTGTATCAAATGAAGTTGCACACTGCATTACATAGTATCAAATGCGCACTGTATCGTATTGCATTTTACCAAATGCAGTTGCATGCTGCACCACATACTGTACTGTATCATATTGTATGAAATGCATACTGCTTTGTAAGTATCAGAACACTCTTACTGCGCCACTCGTAAAATGACATGGGTGGTAGATAATTTAAGACAAATGTATTTAAAGTAGTAATTCATTCATTCATTTCAGGAACTTTGATAATTATAAAAAATTTAATAGTAAATGAGAAGATAGAAAAGTCAAGGCAAAGACAACTAGTAGTTAGTTATCTCAGAATCAAAACCTACTTGGCTTTCTTCCCTTGTTCAACCTTTGCCTTGCCAAGCTGTCCCTGCTTCTGGACCATCTTCAGGAAAAGGCACACACACACAAAATTACTACAGTACTTCAACTGAAATATTATGGCTCTCAAATAGATTGAGAATCATTTAATACAGATGGTGGTGCTTATAACCCAAGAATCACATCTCCTTGGTCAACTTAACTGCAGAAGACATACATTGAATGGTTAATGATGGTATGAAAGAGGTAGGAAGACCGTGGAAGAATGGGCTGGGAACCATCAGAGACAGCCTCATATGCCTGGAGAAGTCTTGTGAGGATACGGAGAAGTCTTGGGAGGATACGGAGAAGACTTGAGGATACGGAGAAGTCTTGTGAGTATACAGAGAAGTCTTGTGAGGATACGGAGAAGTCTTGTGAGTATACAGAGAAGTCTTGAGTATACGGAGAAGTCTTGTGAGGATATGGAGCAGCTGGCAATGGACAGAGATGAATGGAAATGTGTTGCCCGATGTGCAGTCCCACATGGAAAGAACTAAGCCTAAGGTCAGTCCAAGCTTAATAAATGCTCCATGTTAGCCTATGCGATCTCTGTCGCCCAGTCTCTCACGTTGAAGCACGTCGACCTCTTTGCTCTGCTATGAAGGGGCAACTCCTAGTCAGGGCTTTTTTTAACGTGCAGTTCTACACAAAATGTGCAGTTCTAAATGGATTCGTGCAGTTGTAGAAGCACTTCCATCACGTTCCGTGCAGTTAAAACTAGTAAAAAAATAGGTAATTTTCCTCAGATTGGGAGTAATTTACCATGGAGGTTGAGAAACGAGAGAAGAGCTTTCTCGGTTGTAGGGCTGTCGATCTGGAATGACCTCCCTTCAAAGTTGCATATATCACATCTTAACAACTCAAATGCTGTTTCGTAAATCCCTCAAGTCTTTATTCTCCTAGATAGGCTGAGAGTGCTTCTGAGTAGCTTTCTTGAAGAGGCGCTATGTAAGTCCATATGAATGAATGAAATGCATAACATCAATGATGAATTTAGATAAAAGGGCAAAAGATGACACAAAGATGCAAATGCAATATATAAGAGAACATGATGAAATTTTAAAAAATTAGTAGAAGAGCAGATGCGAATGAACAAAGACCTTGATCGGTAACGGTTCGAGAGAAGCAAATTCAGCCGCAGCCTCCGATGAATTCGGTTCCGCTTCAGCAGGCGCATCCTCGTACATCTTGCTGCCCTTCGCATTTAAAGCCTGTAATGTAAACAGCTGAAATTGTAGCTGCAAGAAAACATTTATGTTGCTCCTTTAGTGAATCGCTTGGGGTGATCCACGTACCACAGCAAGTCAAAAGAATTAAACCATCTTCACATCAACTTTTCCATCTGTATGGATACTGGTCCATATGCACGACTACTTTCCAACCTAAATGATGACTTTCCCATCTATAATTAATCAGAATCGTTTTATCTCTATGGCAACGTGTTCACGTGTATGAAAAACATAACACAACTAAGACATCTTTCTCACTTGCATCACAACTATCTCACCACTGCAACACTTTCCAACATCTATGGCAACTTTCTCACCACAAAACACAACTTTCCTGTCTATATGGCAACTTTCTCAAGAGTATAGCACTTTACCACTTTTATATGGCAATTTTCTCAAGAGTATAGCACTTTACCACTTTTATATGGCAATTTTATGAAGAGTATAGCACTTTACCACTTTTATATGGCAATTTTCTCAAGAGTATAGCACTTTACCACCTTTATATGGCAATTTTCTCAAGAGTATAGCACTTTACCACCTTTATATGGCAATTTTCTCAAGAGTATAGCACTTTACCACCTTTATATGGCAATTTTCTCAAGAGTATAGCACTTTACCACCTTTATATGGCAATTTTCTCTCATCCATAAACATACCCACTACTATGTCTCTCATCTGTATCACACATTCTAACCAGCATCACAACTTTCCAACATGCATGATGACTTTCCCACCTGAATGACACCTTGTCACCCGTATGACAACTCTCTCACCTATATGATGACTTTCCACCTATGTTGACTTTCTCACCAAAATAACAACTTTAACACCTGTTAAGCTCCATTAAAAATTGCTACAGCAAGCTCTTAACTAAACTAGTCACAGCAATAGTTGGTCAAGAAATGCAGAAAGAAAATAATAGAAAGAACTACAGCAAACAGCTTACTACCAAATCCGACAGACTAAAAAAGATTCAAACAACATAACTAGTGTTAGTAGCAAGTTCTTAATAAGACTCATAATGCTACCATACAACTAAAATTAATAATCTACTCAAATTAATATTCTCTAATTGCAATCCCTAATTTTTTAACACTGAGTTATCATTTTATATGAGGGTAAAAAAAGACAATGACAACAACAACAAAATAATGCTGCCCTGATCAACTAAATTGATCAAACCCCAATTGTTTCAAATTCTTTCTTTGTTGCACTCAACTTTCATCGTGCCTTGCATAAGGAAATCCCAGATTTTAAAAGTTGACCAAAATTTTTCCACATGACCCGCAATGGTACATAAGTCGTTTTGTAATAAAAAATCCAAAACAATAGCCATCCAGCACAACACTGATCAAAATAATTTCTTCCCTATTGATCCAATCCTAAGTTGTTAAGAATAATTCAAATTCTAATACAAACATTAAATGGCGATCTAATGAAAACGAAAATATCCATTCCCATCCCTTTTAGCATGCAGATGCAAGCACAACAACAAAATAAATAAACAATGCCTCAAGAGAAAAGTAGGAAAGTTTTCGTAAGCAATACCAAGCCGGCTTTAATGAGCGCAAAAGAACGCGACCAATTGCTTTCGTTTCGGCCGAGTTCTGAAGACGCATTCAACGTTTGACGATTTTTGACCTTCGAAGAAGCAGCAGTGGAGGAATTCCTCTTTGACGAAGATGTCCCTCGTGATACTGATGAAGAAGAAGCTGGCATGGAAACCTGTTCATGGAGGTAAGGTAACGTAAGACCACATCTACGGTACAACATGACCCCATCTGACCAGTAAACACTTTCCAACCTGCATGCCAAACTTCTAACCTGTATGACAACTTGCTCTCCTGCATGGCATTGTTCGAATCCAAATGATAACCTTTTCACCTTCATGACAATGTTCTCATTTGTATGATAACTTGCTCACTTGTACGACAACTTTCTCGCCTGTACGACAACTCTTCCAACTTACATGACAATTTATTCTCGTCTGTATTTGCTCACCCATATGACAATTCTATCTGCTGACTTTCTCACTGAAATGACAATTTTCCAACCCGCATGATGACTATCTCACCTATATGACAATTCTACCCCCTGTCTGCTGACTTTCTCACTGAAATGATAATTCTCCAACCCACATGATGACTATCTCACCTTATGACAAATCTACCACCTACATGCACAGTTTCACACTCTTGTGACAATTTCTCCAAAAGTTTGCATGATGACTTTCTCACCTATGTGACAATTTTCCCACCTGCAAGCTGACTATCACACTCACATGACAATTTTCCCACTTGCATAATGACTTTTTCAATCTGTTTGGCAATTCTACCACCTGTATGTCAACTTTCTCAGTTGTATCAAAATTTTCACACCTGTGCAGTGTGCAACAACTATATCAACTTCAATAATATGATAACTTTCCACCTTGCATGACAATTTATGCTCACCTCTATGACAATTTGCTTACACATACGACAATCCTACCACCTGCATGCTGACTTTCTCGCCCATATGACTACTTCTCATGATAGATTTTCATTCAAGATTAGAAGCGGTTACAATAAAATACTTGAATGAATTACTCTGTTTATGCAAGCTTAATAAATAAAATACTAGGTAAGAAAGTTTCAAAGCCAAGGTGCGATTTGCATACACACACACACCAATCCTGTCAGTTTATAAATCTTAGGTAATTGGTACGCAGCCAAATCTTTTATGATGTTTTCTCCAGTTAATAAGTTGACTCACAGCATTTTCTTTACATCCATCAGTTTTTTTCTACGTTTTCTTCATATCACCCAGTTTTTAGGATATTTATGTTTCATCTCTTCGGATTTTTACGATATTTCCTAATTCCTCAAGTCTGTACGATAGCTTTTATTTCTTCAGGTTTTATGTATTTTATTATTTCTACAGGTTTTTTATGATATATTTTATTTTATTTCCTCAGTTTTGATTCCACTTTTAGATATTCATTTTCGTATTTTTTCTGATTTTTTAAATCTTTCAAACTTTACCAGTTTTATGAGTCTCTTCTTTACAAGGAAAATACACCCTTCCCACAACTGTAATGCAGCTCAATGGCTTAGCCACAAACTGAGGGGGAAACATAATGGCACATATAGGAGGTTCATGGGTTACAATTCAAAATAAAGTATTGCCCAAAAAAATTTCAAAACTGACCCTGGTCTGCATCCTTGGGCCATATCCGATTGAAATCCACCCTCAAATGGAACCACCAAACCAAATTGTTTCCTAACTATGCCGCTGCAGTAGCCCAACCAAAACTATAATAACAATTTCTATAGCTCCATAGTAGAGATGCAGTTCCAGGCTGCTTTACGAAGTCAATCAACTTTCGGCACGAGTGAATTTTAAACGAAAAATATCATCAGGAATTCGGTGAGACTAAGTGAGACTAAATAGATGGGACCATTTTTCAAGCATTAAACAACAGTGGTAAGGAGTTCAGATCGCTATAAGTACAGGAATGGTTCTATATAAATTCTCATTTGTAAATAAGTAAATAACCATAAAGAGATACATTTCATCAGCCATTTAATAATTTTTCCACCTTCTCATCCTTTTATAACAACAACATCTTATTTCATTTCAACAGGCTTTCGGACATATTTTATTTCCTCAAATTTTAACCAAGTCTTTTCATTTCCTCATTTTTGCCAACATTTTCTTTAGCATTTTGTAACCATCTCCGCACAAATCGCAACTGCCAAGTCCATAAATACTCCTCTCCTCGAGCCCCAAATTGCACCTTGCTTCAAAGCCAAAAGAAAAACCATAGAGAAACCAGAAAGCTCAAAGTAAGCCCAAAGAGAAAATCAAACAATCAGCGTTGAAGAGACAAGATCGAAACTTTTTCTCATACGTCAGCGAGACTCCAGACAGTTGCATGTGAGTCGACATTGTAGAAATAATTGCGACCGTCCTTATCAACGGCACTTGTCCACTGAAAGAAATCAAACAAGAATCTACAATCAAGGTTACTAGAAAGTGGTGTTGCAAACCAAAATCTCAAGGTGCTTACACAATGTGGTTGTGCTAAAAAAACTCAAACAAGATTACTAAAAATGAACTTCTTCACAAAACTCAAGCAAGATTGCTAAAAATGGACTTCTTCACAAAACCCAAACAAGATTGCTAAAAATGGACTTCTTCACAAAACTCATGCAAGATCGCTAAAAATGGACTTCTTCACAAAACTCATGCAAGATTGCTAAAAATGGACTTCTTCACAAAACTCAAGCAAGATTGCTAAAAATGGACTTCTTCACAAAACTCATGCAAGATTGCTAAAAATGGACTTCTTCACAAAATCCAAACAAGATTACTAAAAATGGACTCTTTCACAAAAACTCAACCAAGATTACCATACTAAAATCGGCTATGATCTCTTCAGTTTATTCAAACCGAGGTAGTGCATGTAAAAACTCAACCAATGTCAGCAAAAATGTGGTGGCCAGACAAAATGTCGCCGGACAAAATGTCACGGACAAAAACTGGCATAAGTATAAATGAGTAAATACTAGTCTATTTTAATAATTGGTGGTCTAAATATCAATATCGACTGAACTGGTAAATAGTTGTGTAAAATGTCAAACAAAACACCATTTAATAAGAAAAAACCAAGAACAAAGCATGTCTTCTACATAATACAACAAAGCTAAACAAATGTGTGTCTGTGTGTGTGTGTGCTTTTTAACTGTTCATACAACATTGATATTAAGAACAGCATGCTTGATCGAATTGTTCACAACAATCGATATTAAGAACTCTTGCAATGTCTCCCAAATATGCAATGACGACAATTTCTATGGTGCCATAACACAGTACACGCTGCAACAAGGGTGCCTTGACAAAGATAAGCACAGTCGGAGACAAGTAACGGACTCAAATAGTCAATGGGATCTCTGAGACTGAGATTGTTCTGGTCCAAGGTGTTACTTATATATGGGCAAGAGCTGCATTTGTCAGGTCAGACATGATTCTATACTTATTTCATGGTTCACTATCCTTTGTTCAGCATTTGCTTTGTCTTCCATGTCCACTGATCCCCTATCTTGAAGGGGCGTTATATAAATTTATGTGATTGATTGATTGATTGATCGATTGATTGATTATTACAGTGCCACCTACTCCGTGAACTTCGTGTTATGTGCTAACCGACTTCTTTGAAGTCGGTTAATTGATTGGCATTCTATGTTGTAACATTTTTATCCGGGTAGTCTCACCCAGTACTGCACTTTTTGTTTACATACGTTTCAAGATTCTTCTTTGCTCTTCGCATTAGTCACTATTCTCACAATCCTCTCTTCTGCATTTGCTTTCTCTTTGATGTCCATTGATCCTTTGTAGAGCTGTGTACTCTACAAACTTTGTGCTACGTGCGGCTTTTTTCATCCTGATTCCCTGACATACTCTACCTTCTCGTCTGGGCACACTTTAAACTTCGACCAAATTGATGTCATTTGTTGTAAGACATTTTGTCTGAACCATTTTGCCCATGACAATATGTCATGCGACATTTTGTTCGTACCATTTTGACGGTGACTTTTTTCAGGAAACATTTTGTCATGGACCCAAAGATGTGGCTGTGCATACAAAAAACTCAACCAAGATTGCTCAGGCCGGGACCACAGACAGATAAATTCAAACATGGTAAATACTAGGTGGGGATGTGCCTTAAAAATTAAAAATTCAATAGGTCACTGTACTGCAACCCTGTGCATCAGCGGCGCCCGCAGACGTACGCACTTACGCAAGTGCGTACAGCAGCGGCGCCCGCAGACGTACGCACATAGGTAAGTGCATACAGCGGCGGATAGAAAAGGTATGTTTTTGGTAAATTGCGTACAGCGGCGGATAATAGAAAAGGTATGTTTTTGGGAAATTCCAGGTCGATGACTAAAAAAAAAAAAAAAAGGTCATCAGTTTTTTGGCGGATAGAAAAGGTATGTTTTTGGAAAATTTTAGGTTGATGACTAAAAAAAAAAAAAAAAGTCATCAGTTTTTTCGGCGGATAGAAAAGGTATTTTTTTGTGAAATTTTAGGTTGATGACTAAAAAAAAAAAGTCATCAGTTTTTTCGGCGACCGAATTTTTTTTCCCCTGTTCGCCCCTCCATCGAAAATTTCTGTGCGTACAAGAAAAAAATCCTGCGGGCGCCGCTGCTGTGCATAAACACTTGACTTGAAGAAGAGTTGATGCATAACAAAAACAAACATCATAAACAGACATATTATTCAAAGATGCTATGAGGATAGATCATCCAAATAAAACTACAACTATCAAAAGAATTATGCCTATTGTTACGTCACACAATTATGTTAATTTAACTACCACAACTATTCCTTCAAGCCTCACATATTTTTTTCATTAATTAAATATAATATGTTAGACTGTTTAAAAACCGTTTGAGAATGCATCCATGGCACTGTCCTCCACTAGACTTAAAGACTCTTGTTCCAATAAAAAACAATGCTAGCCATTGGAGCACGGTGCCTTAAGGTACCATAATTCTTTACAATACACACAACTTCAGGGAGGGGGAAAGGTAAAGTAAAATAATTATAAAAACATTATGGAGCCACTGTCACTTGAATAAATGTATGTATGTACTTACTCTGTGTGTTTGTGTGTGTGTGTGTGTGTGCATGTGTGTGTGTGTGGATGTATGCATGTATGAATACATGGACCATTGTTATAGCGCCCCTTCAAGCTCGCTACTCAGAGGCGCTCCCGACTACAGTGCAGACATTGAATCGAAGCTTCATGCCGAAGCTCATGAGCATTTAGCGAGTGAAGGACTTGCTCAGGGTCTCTACGCGGCAGCTTGAGGTGGATTCAAAACCGCAACCATTCCAGCTCCAATGCACCTAACATACCCCAACACCACCGCCCCCCATAAATGGTCTAAGAATGCTCGTGCCGCTAATCGTGACAAACCTTTTCACCCATAGCGGCGTTCACAAACGTGCTGACCCCATCTTCCACATCCACCGTCCAACCAGGAGGAACCTCGATCGCTGGCGCCCCCTGCCAACGAAAAACAGCAACGAACATCAGAAAAGGAGCAACATAATTAAACATGAACTCGCCCAAAACTGGTCAATTCATTGCCAGCACAATTGTACAGTTTAACAGCGACCTAATTTCATCTAATGGCGTCTATAGCACCATTACCATGATGTGCTAGGACAACTGTTACAGTCGATGGTAAATTCAGCTGAAATCGTAGTCAAGAATCATAATCCATTTGTTCGAGAAGCATGGTTGATGTCCACGGGATGAGAAAACAAAAGCATGCGTCTGCCATGAAGCAGGGCTTTTTTAACATGTGCAGTTGTACACAAAATGTGCAGTTGTACACAAAATGTGCAGTTGTACACAAAATGTCCAGTTGTACACAAAATGTCCAGTTGTACACAAAATGTCCAGTTGTACACAAAATGTGCAGTTGTACACAAAATGTGCAGTTGTACACAAAATGTCCAGTTCTAAATGGATTTGTGAAGTTGTAGAAGCACTTCTGTACAGTTAAATGTAGCAAAAAAGGTCGTTGTCCTGTGATTGGAAGTAGTGATTTACCATGGAGGATGGGAAAGGAAAGAAGGGGTTGTGTAGTTCTAAAAATTTCTTAAAAACAGCCCTGCCCTGGAGGTAGCTGTGGTCATCATGGTAGCAGTTAATTTGCTGTGGCGACAATGATGGTGGTTGTCCTGCTGTTGGTGGTGGTGGACTGTGGTGGTCAAGGTGGTTGTCATTAAGATGGTGTCGTGGACTTGGGTGTGCTCATTTAAACCAGTTACATAGCACCACTGAAATCTGACAGTTAAAACTTAATGTAGCATTATAAGGCATTTGTAAGACAATGTAAGGTACGACAATAATTTTATTACACGAAAATGCAAAGAGTAGTTCAGATACTTACCACAACTGCGGTTTTTCCGTCGGCTGCGGCAGCTGCTGCCTGTCTTGCATGTATTGACTTTCGGATGTCTTCGATGTTGACGTATTCTGATGAGCCACCCTTCTGAAAAACAAACAACAAAAGAACGTCAGAAGTTTTTGAAACAGATAAGTGTGTAGGAGTTATTGCTGCATGGCCTACAAAACAGTCAGAACTAGGACTACCTACCTTTACCCAATAGTTTCCCCATACATTCTACCCCACAGTCTGAGATCTAATCTAATCCAATCTAATATGAACATTTGTAAAGCGCTTCTCACAGCAGAGCTATTCAGATGCGCTCTCAGCATGACAGGCCAATGAAAATTTTTTCTTCAAGCGGTGGAGAGATGCAGGTGAATTAATTATCCACCAGAATCCTGCTACGAATTGCAAGTGAACGGTCATTCCACACTGAGGGACCTACAAATAGCAAAAGCCTGATGCTGGGTTAAACCTTTAATGCCGGAGGGTATAGATAGGATTTCCCATACCATTTACTACCATCTTGACATTAAAGGGTTAATGCAATTTCGAGACCAAGGCCCCAATAGATCAAGGTGGTCAGCAGAAAGAAGAGGGCATGCAGATCGTGCAGAGAGCGTGTCTTGCACATCAAGTCACAGAGGTATTTATGCGCTAAGCAGGGACAGTAACTAGGAGCATGGCCTTGTATCTGAACCGGGTCTTCTGGTTGAGCCTCAGCAAGCTCATGGCCTCCCATGCATTCCGGGTTGCTGCCCCATGGAATGGAATCAAATCACATCAATGCAATCATTATTCTTGCAGTATGACAACAAACCATGCACCATACGTGATATATCATATCATCATGTGGTAGAAATTTCTTGACGAGTTCTATGAAAAAATTTGTAAAATCCCCCAAAACAGAAGATTACCAAACAAAATTACGATTGATTGATTGAACATGCCAAACATGATTCCAGTCTATTTCCAAAGACAATGAATGTTGATAATATGCTAGATTTCATTGTGTTTATTAAAGCTGCAGTTGCTATTAGGAACTTCTATCATCCTCCCATTGTAAAGTGCATAAGGCTTCAAAAGATGGTTCACCCAAGAGCACTGCAGAATTTCTCCAGTTTGGCATTTCCACCCAATCATTCAATGCAAACAGCATAAAAATTATTTTTCCAGGTGGACATTTTCCACCCAATCATTCAATGCATGCAGCAAAAAAATTCCAGTTGGGCATTTTCCACCCAATCACCAAGTGTTCCAGTTGGGCATTTTCCACCCAATCATTCAATGCATAAAAAAGAAATTTTCCAGTTGGGCATTTTCCACCCAATCACCCAGTGCATCAGGCATCAATAAAAAATTTCCAGTTGGGCATTTTCCACTCAATCACCCAGTGCATCAGGCATCAATTAGGGCCCCCAGAAATTTGCGCCAAAAAATTGAAAAAATTGCGCGCCAAAAACGATAAATTTGAGCGAATTTTGTGCAAGTTAAAAAATGATAATGTTCGTTATTTTTTCATTGAATCAGTGTACCAAAGTATCTAACAGTGTTTTTTTTCATTTAGTGTAAAGCTTTGGCATTCTAGAAATTAGACAATCAAGCCAAAAATGCAGTTATAAAGTACCTATAACCATAAGATTAATGTATTCAGATGATCGCAAATAATTTTAATTGTGCAAAATTTACGCCCACCAAAATCCACGCTCATTACAAATGTAACTTCAAAAATAGTATTATATATGCCTATTATAATGAATCACCAAGTTACACAACGTGCTGAGTACTACCCTTCCGTCTTTGTGTGCACGCCTGACGCCTATAGATTAAATGCGTTCGTTCTGTCTCGATGTGACCGCTTTGAGAAACTTCGTCTAACACATTTTATTGTATGGCCGTGAAGTTCTGGAACTTTTTATAGTATAAGTTTGTGCGTTACTACCAAACATATCGATCTTTAACTAATAATTCATCTGTAGCAGTGCTGTCCAACCTTTTTGGTACCACGGGCCGCAAAAGCAAGATTCTTCAAGCCGAGGGCCGCAACAGTAAACTCAAATTTGTTTATATGCTAACATTGAAGCGAGTAGGCCTATTGAATTTAATATGGAATGATTCTAACCTATCTATCAATCTAGCCTATAGCTATCTGTTATGAAATTTATATACATTCAGAGATGATCCCGACCCAGGAATGACCAAAGAAGAAAGTCTAGAGCAGTTTATAGACACAGGAATAATATTAATCATAGATGTAAAAAACGATGGAAACGGAATAAAAAACGGTAAAAAACGTCGTTTTTTTCAAAAAAATAAAAAACGACAAAAAAACGATAAAAAACGGAAACGGTAAATAATTTGACTTTGCTACATCTAAAACCACATTTTAACCTTGAAAACATTGATTAGGAACCTACTACACGCAGGCTATCTCTTAAATGATGATGTTAAACGATGAAATAATGACTTTAGTTAGCTGAATCCTTGAGAGTTGGCGGAAAACATAAGGAATATCAGAAAAAATTAAAATTAAGGAAAATAATAACAGAAAGTAAATGAATAAATAAAGTTAAAGAAATAATAAAAAACGATAAAAAACGATGGGAAAAATAAAAAACGAAAAAAACGACGTTTTTTGGGAGAGAATAAAAAACGGAAAAAAACGTTTTTTACAACTATGATATTAATGAATGATATCATGTAGGCTACAGCCGCTACACAAACGACGATTGTCATGCTTCACAATAGTTGAGCACCAAACGTGCAAGATGGCGTTTAACCCTGCCTCATGCTCAGTTTCGTCGCCAGGACACAGTTTGGCCCGCTCAGCTCTTCATTACGTCGCCCAATCAATTTTTTTGGCTAAGACCCAATTTATGACGGGCGAATTCCATTCTCCTGCCCTGACTTTCATAAAAAAAATCGTCGAAGTCAGGGTTTCGGTCTAAAGAGCTAACACCATATTCGTCGGACCAGAAATAACCAAGACATTGACGTTCGTCATCCCTGGTCCCTGTGTCTCTTAGCGATGTTTCTTTCTAATCCTTAGGCCTATATTTAGACTTTCTCTCGAAAGGAATGGTCATAGTCACTTGCAGACGTTCTGGGACTCTGTAACCTACACATCTTAGGGACTGACTAGATGTGAACGGTTAGGGATGGTTTGCAAAGTGAGTTTAATTGTGTACAGTAATAAGAGTCGTTAAAACCAGAAGTTGTGGGTCAATCTCCAAGCATACTATACTGGAACCTAACCCCAGGAAAAGAAAGAAGAGAGTAATTTTAGTTTTTGGATTGACCTTCCTGGTAGCTGTCCAAATCGGTAACTGTCACAAAATCAATAAAAAATAAAAGCTAAAGTCGATCAGTGGCTTTATCCTTTACTTCATTTTACACAATTAAAGTGCACAAATTTAGTGAGCCCTGGCGGGCCACTTGAAATCACCTCGCGGGCCGCATGCGGCCCGCGGGCCGCACGTTGGACAGCACTGATCTGTAGTTTCATCCCATTCGGCGGCCGCCATTTTGATTATCGCACATCGGTCGTCGTTGCTATGTTGAACTGTCATGGGCCGCGGTGATTTTAAGTCAATCAAAGCCCAATTTAGATAAATTAGCAAGATTTTGTCAAAATTTGCGCTAAAATCGCGCGGATTGCCAATTTTTGTGCTGTTGCGCTAAACCTGGAAATTTGCGCAAAATTTGCGCTGCGCAAGATCGCGAATTTCTGGGGGCCCCAATCAATAGACTTTTCCAGTTGGACATTGCGACACCATCAAATTGCCTCTGCATTAAATCACAGTGTATGACATTAGAGATCAGTATTTTGCTCCTACAGTAACTCACTTGCGCTTTGGGGGCTGGAGGCTTCGACTGCAATACCGGCGGTTCCCCTTTGGCTTTTCCAGCCGATTCCTCCACGATTGGAACTGGAGTCGTCACCTGCTCCACCTTTTCCAGTTCCTCTTTGGCGTCGATGCTGTCCGTGTCGCAGCTCTTTCCCTGACTGTCGCTGTCCAGGCTTTCCCTCGACCCGCCCTTCGAGTCGCCGCTCCGATAGTCGCTCGTCTCGCTCTCGGCGGGGTTGTCCCCGGCGACGGTCGTCAAGTCGGTCGTCATCTCGCTGTTGATCAGGTTGTCCCTGGCAACCGTCATCTGGGCGATGCGATCTCTCACCGTCTGCTGATACTCGTTGAGGTTGACGTAGTTGACCTCATCCGTCGGAGAAGTCAACGGCGTCAAGGCCAACGGTGCCGGGGAGGACGTCAACAAAGAAGAAGTGGGAAGACCAGATGGAGTAACCAGACCAGTCGAAGTTGGGAGGCCACTGGAAGCAGCCACGGAGGGAAGACTCGGAAACGCCGGATGGACAGGTTTTACGGTCGGGTCAACGCTTGGAGACTTCGCCGACTCGTCAACCTTTGTTTTCTCCTTGTGCAGCTGAGTTTCGACGGGTTTACTCGGTAGTGTCGGATGGACAGGTTTTACGGTCGGGTCAACGCTTGGAGACTTCACCGACTCGCCAACCTTTGTTTTCTCCTTCTGAGTTTCGACAGGTTTCTCTTCGGTGACAATTTCCGAAACTATTGAAAGCGGGTTCGCCTTGACCGCCTCGTCGTCACCGCGTTTCGCGTCCTGAACTTCACCGTCGTCTATCGCCGCATTCAGGACCTTGAGCGCCTCGTCCTCCGAGTTCCCCTTCGACACCCGCGGCTTTGGCTTTGGGGCAATCCTCGTCGGGGAAAGAACCGAAGGACTCGTCGGCGGAGGCACCGCGGGACTCGTCGGCTCCAGAAACTTGCCACTGGTCGCAACGTTCGGCGACTTGCCACCGCCACCACCAACAGCACCACCAATCACCAGTGTCTTGCCAGTTGTTCCAACATCGGACGGACCCTTCGGCACCACTTCAACATACTTGGCTGGAATGTAGAAGGGTGGTGAAGGTTGCTTCTGAACGTACCACCAATCATCGTTCACCTTCTTAATGAGTTGGTATTCGTCGCCAATCTTCAAGCTGATCGTCTCGCTCGAATCGTCCGGTTTGTACGAGTAGTCGCTCAACACGCGAACCATCTCCCGAACGTCCGGTTTCTTAGAACTTCCCGGCATCTCTGGCGACAAACAAGACAAGAAAAAATTATCATAAGCACAGGCGAATTGTACATGTTTAACGACACTGCCATATCAAAGATGATTAGTGTCACCCTCCTCCTTTATCGAGGCTTGGGACTGGCACTGGCAGAGAACAACCAGTGGCGGAGTTTAGGTGAATTGTATTGCATCTATACATTTATATAGCCTCTCGCAGAGCATACTAATCAGAGGTGCTCCCAGTGCAAGAGACCAAGAGAGAGAAAATGGTCTTGAGATGGTGAGAAGAGGCACTTGGTTAACCAGTTAATAAGGAGGAATACATGTGTAAGAAGGAGGAAGCTGGTTTGACAGTGATTTCTATTTTCATTTAGCGGGTAAAGGGGGGGTAGCTGAATGGCAGAATAGCTGGTTGCGGGTTCGATGACTGCCAGCCCCCAAAAGATCGACTCAGCCTTCCACTCTCTAGGGGTGACTGCAAGTAGGGAAGATGGATGCCACCCTGCAGCTACACACGTCGTTACCATTGATCATTACTATAATATAATGCAATCTTATTGTTCACCAGTTTGAATAAAACAAATAACATAAGTAAGTATAAATTTTCTTTATTACTCCACTTGCAAACAAACAAATGGGACATAGAACATCATTCATTCATTCAAGTATTTATATAGCGCCTCTTCAAGAAAACTACTCAGAGGTGCTCCCGACTCCAGCACGGCTAAACAGAACAGTTTTAAGTGCTTATAGAATGTGTCAGAGAGTGATCAAGGGAACAGGCGCAGCTCAAGTTGGAGGGCATTCCATACAACCGGGTCAAACACAGAAAAAGCACGACTCTGCATGATGGAGGTACGGGCAAACGGGACCAAGAGCACTTCCCTATCAGACGAGCATATAACATAGAACATCGTCATAATACACTGACGTAATAATTGGTAATAAAACGTACAGAATAAATAACAAGTTGTATAAAATAACAAAAATATTAGCGTCAAACAAATCATCTACAACAGCATTTCGGTGATAAATCCTTTTCGAATCAACGAATCACAGCATGGCATCTCTAGATTACGTCAGTGAGACCTCAGCGAGTATATCCAGTTACTCGTTCTGGCGGGAGAAGATCGTGGATCACCACCCTTTTACTACACATATATAACAGCTAATGACCATCCAGGGTGCGCATCCTGGTGAAAACGAAAATTCAATAATTTAACAAACTGTACTCATTTAATTTCAAACTTTCAAACTGGCACAACACAGAAAAATTATTCGTAGCATGAATGGATGATCACAAATTGTAACAGGAGTCGAGTTTAACTGTCGGCAGCCAGCAGGACACCCATCACGCCTTACTACTCATTTTACCAACGCCATCTGCTGATTGGAAGGTTGAGTGGACCTGTAGGAGGGTAGCGGGAAACACTCCCATGTCCATGCATTCTTTGTGCCAGAGAGTTAATTGTAATTGTAATTGTACATTTATATAGCGCCACTTCAAGAGAACTTCTCAGAGGTGCTCCCGACCTGACACCAAACCACAATCAAAGAGAATGGTTTTCAACGCTTGCGGAAGAGGGGCAAAGAAAGACAAAGAAGTTCATTGCGGAGACTAATAGGTAACTTATTCCAGAAAGACGGACCAGCAAAGCTTCTATGTAGCACTGTCGAAGATCGAGTCTAGGGACAACCAGGTCACCATGCGTAGCAGAGCGAAGGAATCTACGGCCTGGGATGGACAGCACAGGTACACAGAGTTCCATAAGATAGGTCAAAGCTTGGCCTGCTAGGCAATTACGCATGAACATTAAAATCTTAAACTTAATCACTACCCTGCACCCCTTCCGCCCACACCAATATCACTCTGGAGACTTGCAATGAGTTGATACTAACTGGAAAACTGGATCCCAATGTTATGGAAAATGGCCTGAATCAGTGATGTTAAAGTACTCGTCAAATCTCCAGACCCTCAAGATCTCACCACTCACCAGAAGGAAAAACTGGCAAGTAGCCATTCGACACAGCTGCAAAGACCATTCAGTGCACTGCACAAAAAAGTGCACTGCACACAAAAGTGCACAGCTGCTTAATGATGCGGAACCCAATTCCAGACCTCAGACAAAGTTCATGGTCCAGAGAATTTAGCGTCACTAAGTACGATACACACACACATACACACACTGATTATAATCAGTGTGTGTGCATGTGTGTGTGTGTGTATCTATGAGTATATATCATATGCAGCGTAATATAATTACACATGACCTGGTTTGAGAACTTACAATAATTAACGAATCATAAATGCAGGCACAATGGCACATACATACAATGTCATACATGTATTCACATACAATAATACACATACATACACATGCTTACATACATACACACACGCATGCATTCAAGTATTAAACCCAACGATGTTCAACCATTTCCCAAGTCATTTTGCATATTATAAATACCGCATATGCTACATGGCCACCATTTTGTTGGCTTTGCCATTTGAAACCACTGAGGCGACACAGAGGCGTACATTAAAACTCATAAAGGCGAAAGGCCATGTGAACCTGGTACCAGTCTATGGAAATAAGTTATATCACTCGATCTGTTCCTAGTTCCCCAAACCGCTTTTCTCATTCAAACAGTTTGTACAAGTATTCTTGCATAATACACAGGGCTACCATTGCAGCTCCACATTTTGAGAGGTAAATTCATTCTGTCAGTGTGTGCGTGTTTGTGTGCACGAGTGTGCGTGCGTGTATGTGTGTGT
This sequence comes from Lumbricus terrestris, assembly GCA_949752735.1. Lineage (NCBI taxonomy): Eukaryota > Metazoa > Annelida > Clitellata > Crassiclitellata > Lumbricidae > Lumbricus > Lumbricus terrestris. Next base: position 23,852,326 of record OX457053.1, read on the forward strand.
GTGCAACTGTGCATGTGCACACTCACAAATGTAAAGCCCATTTCAAGTGTCTTGCCATGACTCCTCAATCCTCACGCATGACTATCAAACAGTATTATACATAAATGTAAACAATATATATATATATATAAAATTATATATATATATATATATGTGTGCATACATTACAAATATTAGTGTGCATATACAATATATATAAGCGTGCATATATTATTATTATTATATATAAACATATAATTATATACACATAATATATGTATGTATGTATATGTGTATATATGTATATATATATATATATTGAATGACGGAAATGGGTCTATGGCCCATGTGAGAGTAGATCATCATGTTGTCAGTGGACCATGTGTCAAACTGATTGTGATGCTTCAGCATAGTGGCTATGAGACTCAAGTAATTTTTGATATGAGGACTGATTGATTCATGGACCTCATAATAATGACACTTCATGTCTGTCTGCCTGCCTGCCTGTCACACACACACAAACACACACACACACACACAAATGAACACACGCGTACTCACACACACATACACTAGTTGAGAGCGTATGCATAAGCTCTCGAAGCCTGGTTTATCCCCTATGATGATTAGTGATCACTATTATGTCACTTTAAAAGTCTAAAGTTCTAAACTCTCTTGTCAATCTCCTGCTTCCATGTATTTAAGTTTGTGGAGTGTCTTCTGCCACGTGTGCGTGTGTGTATTGAAGTGTCTGTGTGTAATACTGTTTACTGATCTGCCTGTGTGTCTGCGTACTGATTCATCCATTCGTTTGGAAATCTATGTAGCGCCCCCTACAGGAAACTACTCAGAGGCGCTGCCGACTCCAGCACGCCAAAAAAGAACAGTTTTAAGATTTATAGTGAGGAAGGATTCTGGTAAAGTTTCAGGGTTTGGTGTTTTTATGTATGTGCACATGTTATAGCGCTCCTTCAAGCACCCTACTCAGAGGCACTCCCGACTACAGAGTGGACACGGCATCGAAGTTTCACTCTGAAGCACTGAGCAATTGCGAGTGAAGGACTTGCCCAAGGTCCCTATGCGGCGACTTGAGGTGAATTTGAACCTACAACCCTTTGGCTGCAAGGTGACGAACATACCCACAACACCACCGCACCCCACGATGTGTGTGGTTGCTAATAATAGGGTGTAATATAAAAAAGTGATATAAAAAGGAGATATAAAAAAGTGATATAATAGGGTGTGGCACTGTGGGTGTAGCTCTAAAGGAAGGGCGTTCAAGCAGACCACTGGTCAATCACAGAGAACGCTTGACTTCATGGTTGAAGTAGGAGCAAAGGGAACTAAGAGGACTTCCTGTTTGACAGAGTGTAGGGGATGACATCCTTTGATATCCAGCATAAGGCAGCATAGTTCTTAGAGGTAAATTGAGGCAAGGAATGTATGCATGCATGCCAAGCAATGTATGTATGTATCAGTGTATGTATGTTATGTATGTATGTATGCATGCACGCATTATGTGTGTATGTATGTATGTATGTATGTATGTATGTATGTATGTATGTATGTATGTATGTATGTATGTATGTATGTATGTATGTATGTATGTATGTATGTATCTATGTATGTATGTATGTATGTATGTATGTATGTATGTATGTATGTATGTATGTATTGATGCATTGATGTTTGTAGCATGCATGAAAAATGTGCATGTGTCTGTGAATTATTGTTGCGGAAGTCAACGATCTATTATTTAATTATTTGTCAGCTAATTTAACAATAAATCAAAGAATACTGGTCATATTCGTGCAAGACACTTTTAGCTCAGCTGGTTATATTTTCAAATAAACATGCAGCTCACTAGGATCTAGCAGTGCATCCTGGCTTGCTCATGTAATTGGTTGAAGGAAGACATTTGAACTGATAAACGTAAACAAGACTACTAACATGAACAAACAACTGCCTAGCAACTACTAGCTATTAACAGGTGTTAGCAATACTGTTAAAATATAATAATCAACTAAAAATGCTAATTTTGTAGTTGTCATTATTAATTGGAAAACTACATTTAATCGCAAGAATGACGACTTAATTGTCAAGTTTAAAATAGTTAACTATTAAAAAGTTAACGGTTATTTAAATTATGTATGCAGGTGTTTGTAAATGCATGTATATATGCAAGTATGTGCGCATGTATGCGCACATGCTTGCATGTATATATGAATGTATGTGTGCAACTGTGCATGTATGTGCATATATAATTATGTAGGTATGCATGTATGTATTTATTTATGTATGTATGTTGTGTGTGCATGTATGCATGTACGCATATGCGCACGTGTATGTAATGCATGCATCCATGCATGAAGCCACTTAAGTATGTCACAAAAGCCCTGCAAGTAAGACCAACAAGCAAGCGCATTGCATGTGCATTTAAAGAAACCTTGTAAATGTTTGCTGAACAGCACGCGTGTGATTGTATTGGATTGTTTCTTTGTGCTTCTGCATGTGTGTATTGCATTCACGAATGTTTGTACGTATACACTGCATGTAATGCCATGTATGCAGGTTAAGTATGTATGGATGCATACATATAAAGTAGTACGAATGTATGCACGATGGTGCAATGCTTGCACGTGTGTGTATAAATATATATAATTATATACATATAAATTTAAATGAGAATGGGAGAATGGGAAGGGGCACATTCCCCCCCTCCCCCGCCCTTCCCAAGCCACATCCATGCTTGGCACTTCACATCTCGGCAATCGTCCTTTGGCCACTCTTTCGTCCCACACAGCTAGGACCAAGTCTCTACCCATGTTTAGTAGGTGTTTAAAGTATGACGTCACAAATGGTGGATCCAATGCTTTGATGGTTTGTCTTTTAATCGAAATTTTTTAATCCAGTGTGGCTCTCATGAAGACATAGAAGGTTGATAAAGACATCTCTATTGATTCACAATTGTTTATCTGAAACTTCAATCCTGTTTTGAAAGATAATCCTGCATCACGCTAAATGACCAGAGTGCACAAAGATTCAGGTCATGGGTTGAGATATCATTTCATCTGCCGGTCTTTTCGACTGTATCCTTGTATAGTAGCAGATGCCACAAGTCCGTAACCACCGCGAACAGCAGACCTGATGGTTTTTGCGTGTCAAAACTCTTTGTAATGGATGACCTCATGGGTTTGGACCCTCAAACTACGTGTTAAGACCAATCCTACAAAGTGGGTGTGAGCTGAAAAGGCTATTTAAAGTCACCAGATGTGGGTATAACATGCTGCTGGACAATACGGAAGGGAAGTGATCTCTTCAAGAGCTTCCTCAAGAGCTGATAAGAGGCAATCTGTGGGGTACGATGGCGTTGGAGGGTGATAGAGTCCACCGATAATCAATCCCTGCTTGACGGCTTTTACCTTTATCCAAAGCAGTTCAATGCCTTGTTCATATTGCGTAACTGGGTTGGGTTTTACCTTTATCCAAAGCAGTTCAATGCCTTGTTCATATTGCGTAACTGGGTTGGGTTTTACCTTTATCCAAAGCAGTTCAATGCCTTGTTCGTATTGCGTAACTGGGCTGAAAATCTATGGCTTCAGACAAGCTTTACAGTAAGTTACTATCTCACGTCGTTCGGCCATATGAAAAGAATGGACGACAAAAGACTACCAACTGCAGCCCTGAATGGATATGTGGAGGGAACGAGAAGCAGTGGAAGACAGTCAAAGACCTAGATAGACAACATAATGGAAGACCTGAGAGAAAAAGAAAATGGATATTTCTATTTTTACTAGTTTATTAATCCCAAGAAACAAAGCAACTCAAATTCACAATAATAATTTGCACAAGTTGCACAAATGTAATCTTTGTAGTAATCTGCTGTTGTTATACATATACAGGAGTAAAAGGCTCACCCAAATGGAGCAATCCCGCTAGATGGCGGGGGGCTAATATATGAGGAAGGCCATGGACAACATCAGTGACAGAGAAATGTGGAGACGTCATGTAAAGGCCCCATCGTTAACGCAAAGAGGCAATCTGTGTGCTTGACGGAAATGAGAAAAGAAGAAGAGGAAGAAGACTATCCCACCTCCAATGCGACACTTCCTGTCACATGGACACGAGATATAGTTATGGGACGTCAAAGGATGCGTACAGACGATGTTCCTTCAGCTGGTAGTCTCTGTCGCAACATCCGGGTCAAAGGTGAGGAGGTCAGCAGTTATTTGCTCAATGGCATGAGATTTGGCTAGACTTGTGGGGTTGCAGAGGAACAGCAATGGTAACGATAGGCAGAACAGGGCATTTTCGGTCACTGGACCTTCCGCTTGGAATGACCTTCCCTCTAACCTGCGTTCCCACCCTCGGAACATGTCTGGCTCTTTCTATAGATTACTCAAGACTTTTCTTTTTGACCGGGCTTGGGTCGGGAGCGCCTCTGAGTAGACTCCTTGAAGGGGCGCTATATAAATTACATAGATAGATAGATAGATATGATAACGATAGCAAAGGTACCGATATGATAACGATAGCAATGGTAACGATATGATAACGATAGCAATGGTAACGATATGATAACGATAGCAATGGTAACGATATGATAACGATAGCAATGGTAACGATATGATAACGATAGCAATGGTAACGATATGATAACGATAGCAATGGTAACGATATGATAACGATAGCAATGGTAACGATATGATAACGATAGCCTTGGACTGGAGGGTTGCAGGTTCGAATCCCCCTCAAAATCGCTGCGTAGGGACCATGAGCAAGTCCTTCACTCCAATTGCTCGTGACTTTGGCGTGAAACTCCGATCCAATGTCCACGCTGTAGTCGGAAACGCCTCTGAGCAGAGCTTGAATGGGCACTATAGCAAATGCGAGAAACAAACAAATAAATCAAGTATGCATTGCATGGATACATGCATGCATTGCATATATATCGTTTTCTATTGTTAAGTATCTCTGTGTATGACATGCATGCAGATTTGGTGGATATGAACTCACAGTAGTAAATGGATACAAAACAAAATTATTATAGCACCCTTAAAGAAAATGGGTCTGTCTGCTTGTATGTATGTCCGTCTGTGCGTACTGCATTTGTGCATGTGGTTATGCATGCATGCATGCTCAAGCAGTTGTGAGTGTGCATGTGTGGTTGTGTGTGTGTGTGTGTGTGTGTGTGTGTGTGTGTGTGTGTGTGTGTGTGTGTGTGTGTGTGTGTGTGTGTGTGTGTGTGTGTGTGTGTGTGTGTGTGTGTGTCAGAGTGTGCGCATGCATGTTTGTTCATATACTGGGATCAATTTGCAAGTAACTGACTCAGGCCTTTGTAAACACGAAGTGATTGTCATGGGGTTTTTAGGGCAAGCATTGCTTCCTGTATCTTCCGATAAGCTTGGGGACAAAACGAAAGCAAGCATCCATCGCATGTTTGAATTTTGAATATTTGCCACAACACAGTACAATTTCGGACCGCAGTTTACTCAGAGTCACATTCAAACATTGACAAGCATCAGTTCTAAAATCAGTAGCAAAGCAGTAAAACAAATTGCCTTGACAACACTTTGACACACCATGTGCATACAGCAATCACCAACAATAAAATATTATTATTTCTTTTCCCACAGTACATCTATGCGCATTCACGAGTTGAAAAACTATATGAAAAAGAAAAATTTTCTAGGCCGACTAAAACTCATAAAAATCACACTGCGAAAAATTGTCACAGAGGGCAACATTGGCGTTGCTATAACGATCATCATTATATATATATACATATACGGTAATTATTATCGTCTTTATAATTCCCATTCACTTATAATAAATAATGAGAGCAATTATTATAAAAATAATGATTGGTTGCTGGAACCTGACCACGTGAAATTGTTCGCTGGTTATTAATAATTACAATAACATCCCCTTGGTATCCAGTTTATTTTGGAGTACATAGGATAATAAAAAATAGTAATAGCAACCAGAAGCAGAACAAGAAGAAGAAGCAGAACAAGAAGCAGAACAAGCGGCTGAAGAAGAAGCACAAAAAGCGGAATAAGAAAAAGCAGAGAAAGAAGAAGATGCAGAGTAATAAATTTAATAATAATAATAAAAATAATAATTAATAATAATATAGCATATGTAATAATAATAATATGTCATATAATATGTCATATACAGAGATACTGTCAGTGGTTACTGGAAACCCTCTCGAAACCACGCACCTTTTCCAACGCCTCTCAATTTGTACGCAAAGATTTAACGCTGTGGCATTTCGAAGCACTTTCACGCAGTTGTACTGTGATGAGGGCCGTTAACTCTTGAACAAAGGACTTTTTGTGCTGCTTCTTGTAAAACTTGTTACGTTTAATAAATGATTTATAATAATAATAATAATAAAAATAATAATAATAATGGTAGAGCTGGGGCGTCAAATTACCGCCGTCTCAGGTGACCCTCTGGATACCGTGCACTTGTTCCAGCAGCTATCCATTTGCACGCGCAAAGATTTAATGCAGTAGCAATCAGAGGCACTTTCGCACAACGCACCGAGGACCACGAACTACAGGAACTACACTAGTTAACTACATAGAATAGATTCATAAATCCTGAGGGATCATAAATACCTTGGGTAAAAATAATAATAATAATAACAGCAACAATGTCTCCAGACGATCCCAAATTCCCCTGCAGCATAAAAATAAATGTATTTAGCAATAATTGATAATACTCAGAAAAAATAAGTGCACGATAATTGCACAAGAAATGTGATCACTATTCTGATTACTGTATCGCATTTGTTATGCACACAAGGTCATTACATTTTACGTTCTGACATGAAGCAATTGAGAATTAAGCACTTCCGCCCTTTGCAGGAACCGCCTCAGAGGAGCCTCAAAACCGTATTCTCCATGTTACAAGTCGAGCACTCTAACCAGTGGGCCAACATGCCCTATGATCGGCTACAGCGCCTCACTTTTATTTCCATTTGATTTGGTTTAATATTATATGGGAAGCCTTGGTCAAATATTTACTGGGCAATGATAAACGTTGGGCAGTTTCAACTAAGTTATGAAATGGTGTTCTGTCCTTAGAACACTGCCCAAACGGGTACTATCCTTCGATTTAATGCGGGTTACAAGAATTCCCAGAATTATGTGGTCAGAAGAGTGCTTTGTCCATAAAATGGATTCAAGAGAATGGTGTATAAAAGGTACTCTGTTCTTAATATGCTGGGGCATGCATTGGCATTACAGCCTCAAAATTAGACAATTCAAAAATGCTTCTGGGACTTCCCTTGAATAAGTATGATTACTACCAGGACAACAATTCTGAGGAGCCTCGTAATCGTAATCTCCAAATTTCTAAAGCACTGCTAGAAAGCCAAGCATCAGCTTATTCACGAGCGAGCCATCGAGTCATAAGGGTTGTCCGTAAGAGTAGTCCAAGGTGGTCCTTGTCGAGCTACCATAGGATCAGAGGAGGCGGAATAGCTACTAAGGCGGGTGTCGTCTGGGTCGGGAATTGGGAGGTGGATGGTGCTTGTATAAAGGTGTGTAAGCAAGTGTGTTACCGTAACCGTTTTGCTAGTGTAGTCTTTTAACTATCCATTAAATATGACTATTTAACATCTAAATCCTTTGATTGTTTTGGAAAAGATGTAGGCGTACAATACCCAAACACATTTCTAACATTCAGAATGTTTCTGAACATTCTGAATAAACAATGTTCAGTTCCTTCAAGTCGCGAGAAGGAAGAAGAAGAGGCTCACCGAGAGTAGGCCTAGTCACTCGCTGGTCACTGCAAAGTGGGTGAGGCACACACACGCAGAGATCCGTTCCTTAACACCACGAAATTCACGAAAACGTTCAAAGTACTCCACCGAAAATATACAGAACAAGTCGATCGTCACCAGAAACAAATTTTCGGTCCTTTCTAATTATCAAAACGATCATAGAGGGCTGCCAATTACTGTTAAACAGATCGCAAAACTCTGGGTACGCTACACTGCCCATCTAGGGCAATAATGAAACACCGTCGATCAAAAAGTAGAAAACACTTCAACATTTTCTTCATGACAACTGCTAACACATCGACTAACCGAATCCGCTTCGTTGCAGTGTATCATCCGATTGTTAAATACTAGAGAACGTCGCAAAATGAAGTAAGAAAGGGACAAAACTTGGATCACTCAACGCAAATAAACGTATAAAATCACGTCAGAGGGAGGGATGCGAGGGGGCAGAATTTTGACGGCTGCACAATATTTATCATTGGAACATAATTTACAACTGAAGACTATAAATATTCAAGGCATCGATATTTTGTAAACATTACTTTAGCGCTATAAATTTTAACGGTGGTACCTTATTAAAAGTTTCAGATAAGAAGTTATGACAAATTTATTGATACATGATATTACCCGTAAAATACAGTGCTCATATTCTCAAAGATCACGATGTTATAGCCTACTCTTTGTATGCCTTCTAAAGAATATATAAACAATATACAATGCCGTTGTTAACTGCAGGGCTTTTTTAACGTGCAGTTGTACACAAAATATGCAGTTCTAGATGGATTTGTGCAGCTGTAGAAGCAATTCTGTCACAAGTTATGTGCAGTCAAAATTAGCAAAAAGGTCATTGTCATCCGATTGGAAGTAATTTGCCATGGAGGATGTCACTCCTGGATGTGAAGGGAAAGTAGATGTTGTGCAGTTCTAAAAAATCCTTAAAAACAGCCCTGGTTATCTGCATAATACTGTTAATGATAGTCAGTAAGGCTATAAGAATAGATTATTGATGCAAGTTAGATCGTCTTACCACAGCCGTAAACCAGGGTTGCATAATTACTTGCCTACTTGGAAATCCTACCCAATCATTTATTACGGTATGTACTGCTCTCAGTGCAGGATAGGCCCTATACAATCTGTGTGAAAACAGAAACATAAATTGCTGCTAAAACAAAAGGCCTGCTGAACATGGCTAAGATCATACCAGATGTGACTTCATACCAATCTGAAACTGGACTCGGTGGTTTTGTTACGAAACATGATTGTATTGCGTTATCTACCCACCTGACTGGTTTGAGCTTGACCATTACAGTCATTCAATTCTGTTACTAAGATGGTTGCTGTAACTGCTTTTTTGTGTGCTGTCTAAACTTAGACTATGCATTGAGTTAAGAAAGACTTCCAGGGCTTCATGCTATGCTTTTTTCTCTTATTAAAAACTTATTTCTTCACAGCTTACATGTACCGGTACATTTCTGCAAAATACATTCAGATTTTGAAGCCATAAATCACGTAAAACAACCTAAGGTTTGAGAATCAAAAGCAGAAACCTGATCAGTCTTTATTGCCCATAACTCTTTTCTACTGTCTAGCACAGCACACATTATACTAGCATGAAATGGGGTATTGAAAGCACCAGAGGCGAAACAATGTTACAAACTTGATCAGATTTTTGTAGAGCTAGTAGATGGCAATTAACAGTAACCAGCTTTTCCACAGCCACTAAGGTCAATTTTGACTCCACGCTGGGATCGGAGTCCAGTCATTAGAGTAGATGGCCTCTAATGAAGGAACCGAAGTAAGGTTTGCAGTAGTTTCAGCCTCGAGTAAAAAGAACTGCACAGGAATTAAGAGATGATGGACATCTTGAATTGGCAAGAAGGATGAGAAAGTTACAACAGTAGAATTTATTTCTAAACCACTACTCAAAGATTTTATTTACTTATTGAATTTTGGATTGTCTCCTGTAAAACCTTTTCTTCCTTCCCAGCAATCCGTCCTCCAAGTTCTTCAAGATACACTTTAATTAGCATTGTTGCATTTTCAATGGATTAATGCAATAATGCAATTGAAGCTTGGAAGTTAAGCACGACGTTTTCTTTATCTTTCTTACTTATCTGACACTGTAAAAATAAATGTTGTTTGGCCATCCCAGTCCAACTGTAAACAATTCCACAGGGAAGAGGAAACCCTGTACCCAGCAGGTTCATTAACCCCTTAGGGTCGCCCTTTGACACCAACAGCAGATAATTTTTTTAACGTATATATGTTTGAGCCTCTTTCTGTTGTCTGGGACTCCCCTTTCCCTAGCCAGTGCACTGAAATGCACTACGATAACAAATGACAACAGTTTAAAAAAATTCAACTCTGCTCTTCCCAAACTTCTGCGCAACGTAAATCAACTTCCTCGGAAATGTTCAATCATTTTCAGCAAGCAAATCAGCGAAATAATTTTAAACACAAACGAATAGAAGTCATGTCAGTCTGGAACAAATTGTACATATAGCGTGACGATCTGTCAAAACTATCGTCCTTGGATGATTAGTTTTCAAGAAAGGAGACGTAATTGGTGAGGTTCGTAAGATGCTGCTCGCTTGGAACAACAACCTCGGATGTAGAGCCTGAAAACGAAATAGAACAACGTCAATTTCAGTAAACGACAATTCAAAACACTTTCTCAATAATCACAGAGCTAAAAATTCAGAGGAAGAACTGGAGATGAACATTCAAAGAGAACAAGAAGCTATCACATGCATACCTACTCCATAACTATGCAATTATTATCATGATTTGTATAGCACCAGTTAAAGAAAAACGCATATGAGGTGTTCCTTTTCTTATCACAGTACAACACCACAATAGAACAAAATGATCTTCAGCCAGCAGAGAAAGTAGCAAAAGCTTATTTTTACAGACTGCAAGGTGACATCCTGCATACCACTCCTTTCATGATTCTCACCACCACTGCACAGGCAACTATCTAATTGATTCCAACTACTGCAGTGTGCAATCGAAATAGATTGATAAACAGTTGCAAACGGACAAATGATAAGTAGCTTTAATATTTACTTCATTTTGTGACACTGCATTTACTGATCAAAATTTGTAAGCACATATTTGTGAGACCTAAACTTCTTCAAGAATACTCGTCACAAGTTAGAACCATGCAACACTATAACTTTTAGCCACACCAAAAAAGGTGCTGTAAAAATACCCTGTTACAAAACATGTTAGCAATTCGAGCATGTACCACGTCCACTTTGAAAACTCGGCCAAAATCGATTAATAATAGCAACGACGATATATATGGTGCCGAAACATGGTTCATCAAACAGAATGCATGCCAAAGTGAGGAAGGCTTGAACCAACAATTCTCTGCACTCAGACGTAACCCTGCAACGCTACGAAGCTGTTGCCAATACTGAAGATTCTGTCGACAGTAATACTCCTCTCACGCCTCTTCCAATTTGTAAATGAACCCACTAGCTCAATTCCCTAATTCATGTGATTTTCAATCTGCCTGTTCCAATAGGTTATTGGTCGTGATTTACTTGAAGCAGCTACTGAGTAACATCTTGGACATTTATGATACAATGGAAGTCATTTAGATTTCAAACCCATTTTTTCATATCCAACATTTTCTAAATATCCGACGCATTAATAAAGCATTTCTAACCATCTGCGCAAGGTGTGAGCATGTTGGTAGCGGCGTCGTACTTCCATCCTTGCATCACAGCAGCTGCGAAAGTAAACAAAATCACAAATTAATCTTTTACCCGTTTACCCCGAGAATATCCGCTGAAAACGGGCTTAAAATTTAAAAATGAACGGGTAAAGGGTTAAGCAGATGTAGTGCAGATTATTTTCTACTCAAGGCAAGTGTAGTTGCTTGGGAATAAAAAGTTACGCTAGGATCAGTCAACGGGTCCCTGAAAAATGCGGCTTCATCCTCTGCCACATCACTGAACTTGTCTCGAAATCCTATAGCACAAGGTATAAACGTATATCCGTGTATACCCTCGACTACAGCCCTGCTTACTCAAAATGCCTCTGGTGGCTGGACATATCTGTAAATGATTGTGATGTAAGATAAAAGAAAATGATGAACATATGAGATTTCACACTGTGAGATGACAAAAGTAGGATGTGCACATCAAATTGCTCAGGTCTTTGGGTGACCCAGTGCTCCCTCGCCCATCAGCAAAACATTCCCCCACCATTCCTCAGATCCAGCAGTGGTGCTACAGCAGACTAAAATTCTCTGGTAGAAAGCCATACTTGTGTGAACGAGGATGCAGAGAGTAGGTAACATTCTAATATGGGAGGTAACAGAGGACCTAGGACATGGTTTGTTTGCTTGTTTACATGTACGTGCACTTGCTATAGCGCCCCTTCAAGCTCTCTGCCACTCAGAGGCGCTCCCGACTAGAATGCGGACACTGCATCAAAGTCTCACGCTGAAGCAATTGCGAGTGAAGGACTTGCCCAAGGTCCTTCACTCACAATTCACATGCAGTGACTTGATGTAAATTCGAACCTGCAACCCTCCGGTTGCAAGGCAACGAACATACACACTACACCATAGCGCCCCACACGGCTGGGGTACTAACGTACAAAAGTGAAAAGGGATGAATCAGCACACCCACGGAGGTCATCGAACGACTTCTGGTCGGCAGGCAGAAACTTGAGCCGTACAATTTTGCGTACTATAGCATTAATACGCATGCAATGGCCAGTATTTATGAAGCCATGTAAATGTAGTTATTGTAGTATGGACATATAATACTACATGTAAATGTAGTATGGACATGAACCTAATTAAAACAAAGTAAATAAGTTTATGCAGATGTTGCATGGATTTCTATTTAATAAAATTGAGCAAGGAAACTTCAATTCACCTTCGATGGCCTCGTTGACTGGCAAACCGGTAACTGAAGAGAAATCGCTGGCTCCAATGCATGAATAGGCGCGAGTGACCAAAGTGAACGCACGCTTCCTGGAGGCATCTATCATCAACAAACAATACATTATTATATATTGTTTTTAATTCTCTCATTTGCTATATAGCGCCCCTTCAAGCTTTCGACTCGGAGGCACACCCGACTACAGTGCGGACACCGCATCAGAGTTTCACACCAAAGTGCACGAGCAATTGCGAGTGAAGGACTTGCTCAAGGTCCCAACACGGCGGCTTGAGGTGGATTTGAACCTGAGACCCTCCGGCATCAAGGCACTGAAACTACCACTACACCAGTACGTTCCACATGCATGCATCCTTTCTGCAGTTGTTATGTCAGACTTTAATAATAGTCAATAAACAGCACACGACGCAATATAGTAATTAACACACTAATTAAAACATAATATAAAATTAATTTATGCTTGCTATGCAGCTGCTCTGTCACAACAAATAATAATTAATATTAGGTAAACAAGGAAACAGTACTGGCCCCCACTTTTTTCTCTCCTAAATATCTTTACTGCAAAACAAACACAAGATTATCTAACATAAACTCCATCCTTACTTACTCGAAAATACTTCCTGAGACTAAAAAATTCGGGTATGGTTGCTGCTCAATTGTTCTACCAAACCTTTAGTTAAGTCACTAGTTAAGAGTTCTTTTTGTTTAACAGTAGGAGCCTTTGAAAATCGGTTTTTCTTGGGTGATTCCCTTAACAATCACAACTTACATCCAAACATGAATACATTAATGAATAAAAAAAAATTAAGTTCCTCATCAATGTAAAATGTACAAAAGAGCACAAATGACCTTAAGCTGAGACGACTTTGAGTAGATAATCTAGTAGTAGTAGTAGACTCTGAGTAGGTACCTTGAAGGGGTGCTATATAAATTACGATCGATTGATTGAAAATTATGATTGATTGATTGATTGATTGACTGACCTCTGATGGCATCCATGATCGGCTTCAGCTGTTCGCTCCACTCCTTCCGAAGGAACTCGTAGATGCCGGGGAAGTCCCTCTGCCAAATGCGTTGCCCCACGGCCCAGACAAGAGCCAGCTCGGGATAAGCCTGCAATTCACGAAATTGAAACCTAGAATAATAATTAAATTACTATTGTCATTACTATTGTAAATATCAATTGTTTTAACCCACAGACTGATGATCATTTGGGATTCCCAGACTTTCTAACAACCACCGACCAACCTTCTGGCAGTGGCGGCGCTAGGGCTAAGCCCCCCTACAAGAGGCTCACCCCCCCTAAAAAAAGGGCCATCCGAATTTTTTACATTGAAAAATCCACGATTTTCGGCTGATGACTAAAAAAAAGGTCGTCAGAAATTTTGGCGGCAAAATTGGAAAATTTTCATGAGATTTCGGTCGATGACTAAAAAAAGTCGTCAGAAATTTTGGCGGCGAAAATGGAAAATTTCCATGAGATTTCGGTCGATGACTTTAAAAAAAAGTCATCAGAAATTTTGGCGGCGAAAATGGAAAATTTTCATAAGATTTCGGTTGATGACTTAAAAAAAAAGGTCGTCAAAATTTTTGGCGGCGAAAATGGAAAATTTTCGCCGCGAGGCTACAGCCCCCCCAAACTGAAATCCTGGCGCCGCCACTGCCTTCTGGATGTTAAACCGATCATGGCTTGGTTTTAGTGCACAATTTTAAACTTCCTGACAAAGATGACACAAACTATGCATACCCAAACACCCCATAGACTACAACTTCTTGTCAATACCAATTTTATCCCAACTTCATGACACTATTTAACCTCGGTGATCACTGGACGTTATTGCAAGCTCCAAATTTCTAATGCGCCACTCGAAAGCTAAGCACACGGCAACGGCTTATCCACAAGCGCTCAGTCATATCAGATGGGTTGTCCACAGATATGGAGAATTAGTTGACAGAGAGCACAAAGAAAGGTGACAACATTGGATCAGAAATGGCAGTTAGCACGTACGCTATATGAGCAATAAAATATATAATGTTAAAGTAAAGTCACATTACAGTATGAAATGTAAAGTAAAAATCACGTTATAGTGAGAAATGTTTGTTTATCAAGACATGCCTACCGATTTTACACTATTAGGGATTCTCTTCCACAAGAACTTTGCATGAGCCCTGCAAAAAACATAAAAAGACAATTAAATATTTCAGATTTTTCTAACTATAGCCACTTTCTAATTACTTCCCAAGTACAGTACTGTAGTTAAACTAGTAGCTAGCAACTAGTCTTAGAAATTTAGGAGTTACCGTAAAAGCTACTTTTGCTCATCTATAGGTGAAGAGTTTATAAAAGCTTAAAAAACCGAAATCAACAAAACTTTATATTATAAACAATGTAGCTATGTACTACAATATTATCAGCGCAATAAGCATTCAGTGAAAAAACATAAATTTCCAAATTCTCTTGATACAGAAATGTGTGTGCTTTACAAAATACCTACACGTAAGAACAGCAATTTACAAATCAAACAGAATTCAAACAATCATTGGATAAATAACTACATGACATCTATGAATTAAGATAAGACAAGAATATTCTTTAATTCACCAATTGCTAACCGCATTTTGGTTTACAGACATAGTACAATTAAATGAAATGTACATGACATGTAATAGGCAGATACATATTAACGGAGTAATGGATAACAGAGTCTAGTTGATTTCCATGTTTTCCGACGAATTTATATTGTTGGAAGTCCATGAAGAAGATTTCAAAAAGTATTATTAATTTGATTCCGATGTAGATCCAGTTGAGAAGAGCATGGTCTAAAAACACGTGTATCAACAGGATACATGATAATTGTCCGAGAGAGGACCCACGATCCAGTACCAAAGTTGTAAAGTTTTGAAAAGTAGATACAACACAGTCGATCGATCATGGATCGATAACGTGGCATACATCTTTGCTTTTTGGTCCGATTAATTATAATTTTTTTAAAGAAACAGAGATGCGATGAAGAAAAGGATCTTACACTTCCTGTTTAAGTAAGTAAATTGCCAGCAGCTGGGCATAGACGTGAGGTTTCGTCACACATCCTGGCGACTGAAACATTGGAAAAAATCAAGTCATAATTTCTTCACAACTATATTTGTTCTTCATCTTCAATCATGAAAAGACAACAATTTCGACAATAACGATTTAAAAACTGTCTCTTATTCCTACAAGTTATGATTTGGGTCAGTCACGCAAAATTCATTTGTCACACAAGTTTTCAAACAGGAATATTTGCCCAAATTTAAAGATTAAATATCGCATAGATCTTTCAAATTGAAAAAACCAGCTTATGAACAAGTGCTCATATGGCGGATAAAGCCATATGGTTGAATATAGAACAGAGGCTCATTACAGGAGTTGTGACACAGTGGGTGCGGCCTGAATCCACGAATGGAGTATGTCATGGATCCCAGAATTCGATTTGTTCAATGTCTGCCTGTCACACACACACGCACACGGCACACACACACACGACCCAATGATCTATAGACACCAAACTGTATCATCAACAACACTAATAGGATCAATAATTCATGCATTTAATTTAACTCTGAAAGGCTTAAATCTGGGAGTTTTGCCGCTATGCATAAAACTGTTTTAAGTAAACTGGCTTAGAATTGAGTATCTTCAGCATTTTCGGGGTTTCAGGTTGACCCAGACACAGTAGTGTCGCGAATCGACCACCGTATACATTGCAACCAATGTTGTCTCTTTCAGATTTAGTCCTATTATAGACTTGTATTAAACTGGTCAATAGTTTCGACATTACTTGCCGGGTACAGTCAGCATCCAGTAACTGGCCCTCAACACTTTCGTTAAATTGACTATTTTAAAAGAAAATAAAGCATGAAGATGCTCTTTATAAAGACCCTAACCGACCCTCACGACGCATAACCTGACCCTAACCGAATTGGAAATTTCCAATGTTATAAACATCGGTCCCGGATACTATAGTTTCGCCGAAGATGCTCTTTATAAAGAAGGAAGTAACGCTGAAAATTGCTTACATCCAATTCTTCCGTTTCCAAATTGGTCGCTAACTGATCAAAATCGAACTTATCAGCCACAACCGCCGCCATATTGTTATCCAACGACTAATAATGTGCACAGGAAGTTCAGTAACACAACTCTATGTTAAAAATAATTTGGTCGCAAACATTGAGATGTAAATTATATCTATAAATAATTAAATCCAGACAACTATAATAATAATCGTTGTTTCGAAGACTTTGTAATTTTTGGTTTTACCGTCTACAAACGGATCAATACAGAAAAAAATGAATATTGAAATTGAAAAAATTAATTGTCCCATTGAATTACTCATGAATTTACACATTCGGTGACGTCACAATGGGCCTAGTTTATACCACAGTATAAATAACCAACAGTACGTCGACTAGAATATCGCTGCTGTTGTCACTAGTTTTGCTGGTCACGTGATCATGACACAGCAAAACGCCTCCATTTTAAACAGGCAGACTTAAGTAAATGCCTGGAGAAAATGGCGGACGGTGGGCGGAGCTAGCCTCACTTTCAAAATCAATTATACAATTCGTGCGAATGATTTTTGAAAGTGAGGCTAGCCCCGCCTACCGTCCGCCATTTTCTTCAGGCTGGTATCGCGTCAACGACCTTATTTATCGCTAGCCTCACTTTCAAAATCAGTGACGCATTCTGACTTACACCCATTGAGATGCATTATTATGTATAACATAACGCTAGAGAGAGTATGACGCATCTGCCCTGCAGTGAAATTTGAATTCGCAAATTTACGTTGCTCTGATTCAAACGATCTCTTATACCGCCTATGATTGGTCGGAGCATTTAGACCTTATGATGTGATTGGTCGGAGCTAATTAGACCGACTTCAATATAGAGACTTGATACTCTCTCTAGTGTTATATATTCATTATATAATACACCTCTATGCTTACACCAAAGACCTGAAGTCGACGTACTGTTTGTTATTTATACTGTGTTTATACCACAGTATAAATAATACTGTGTTTATACCAACGACCTCATATAATATTATATTACTTGGTTTATACTCTCAACATAGATCTGTATCATAATCGAAGTTAGTCACAATAGGCCTAGCTTATTCTCAAAATGAACTTCTTTAATAGTAGGTATGTATCATGATCGGAGTGACGTCACAATGGGCCTGGTATTATATTCTCAAGCTGAGCGTATATGAACGTATAATAATAGATTTGTATCATAATCATAGCTAAATATGTTGCGTTTAAACAATTACACCAGTTTTGTATTATGAAAATGAAATAATATGACAGCAGATGCCAGATCTGTATTATAATCGAAATGACGCCACAACAGACCTAATTTCGTTTCCTCAGTGAATTTATTTATTAACAGAATTGTATCATAATCAAAGTGACGTCATAAAAGGCCCGCTTTATATTGGCAAACTGAACATAATATACTGGTATATCTGTAAATCGAAGTGACGTCACAATAGGCCTTGTTTATATTCTCAAAATGCACTTCTGTAATAGAACATTTGTATCATAATCGAAGTGACGTCACAATGGCCTTGTTTATATTTTCAAAATGCGCTTCTATTTTAGGCCTATTATAATCGAAGTGACGTCACAATAGCCCTAGTCTCTTTAAGTTATCGAAGTGAACTTATAATATAATAGTAAAATTGTATCATAATCAGAGTGACGTTACAATAAGCATAGGCCTAGTTTTGCATTCTCAAAATTGATGAAATTAATAATATATGATAGTAGATCTGTATCCTGATCGAAGTGACGTCATAATAGACCTAATTTCGTTTATCTCAGTGAACTTATTTAATTGTAGAATTGTATAATAATCGAAGTGACGTCATAAAAGGCACCGTTTTATATTCTCAAAATTAACATATGCGTGTATATATAGGCCTATAATAGTAGATCAGGCCTACTATAGCCAGCTACTGCATAGGCCTATCTGCCTTCAAAGTTGATCAGACTGTAGAGCAGACAGGATGTGCGGCCTAAGAGCCTATATAGGTTTAGTTTAAGGCTGCGGAACTGATGCTGCCATCATGCTCATTTAGGAGCGGATCCAAGGGGGGGGAATTCGGCCATGCCCTCGCCCCATTCAGCGATTTTCATAGAACTAGCAATATTTATCCTGAATTCTACACTTTTTTGGTTGCAAATCATATCAAATCATATTTGTCTTCCTCACACTCCTCCTCTGATGCATAAATAAGCTGCTGGTCTGCGCATGGCTTTAGTGGTCCCATAGAAGTTTGGAGATTATGATTACAGGATTGACCTGCGCAAGAGGCTGCCTGATTACAAAAATGCTAATGTAATCTGCATGTAATAATGGGACGTAATTGCAAAGACGACATCATGGATTGCCAGGTCAAAGAATGTCCTGGCCATACCACGGCTGGCCATGACTCTGTTGGTTTGGCAATGCACGTTGCAGGGCTTTTTCTAACGTGCAGTTCTACACAAATTTGCAGTTGTAAATGAATTTGTGCAGCTGTAAAAGCAGTTATGTGCAGTGAAAATCATTAGAAATAGGTCATTTCAGCCGGTTCACCTTGGAAAAACGAAGGACCTGTGCAGTGAAAAATAAGCAGGAAGGCGAAAGGAAAAAATTTCAAGTGGATGACTAAAAAAGTCATCAGTTTTTTATGCTGCGACCTGCAACATTTCTGGCAAAACGTGGGACAAATTTTGACAAACGATTAAAAAGGTCATCAATTTTTTCATCGCCGACTTGCGACATTTCTGGAGAAAATTTTCAGAAATGAAGAAAAAAATTTTGACAAGCAAAGCCACACTAGAAAAACTTCCTGGTTGTGCAGTTCTACAAATTTCTTTAAAAAAGCCCTGGCACGTTGCTGTTGGCTGGAGTAAACAAACTCGATCGCTCTTCTATAACATCCAGCTAAGTAAGTCATGTCATTCCGCCATCGTCGCTCTGCGACGGTTGGCTGCACGAATGGATGAGCATTTCCCACAGTTGTCTATCTCCTGCCATGTTCATTAACCACCTCCCCGAAAGTCCAATCCATTTCAAGATGTTGTCTATCCATGCCATTCTTGGTCTTCCTCTTCCCCTTTCTCCCTCCATCAGTCCCGTCATCAGGTTGTTTTCTATGCTTTCCTTTTGCTAAGTAAGTAAGCAAGCAAAAAGATGTTGGGTATCTATTGACATTGTTCAATACTATTTTTGTACACTGAAGTGCAGCAACAGGCACTTTTTACCGTTGTAGTTAAAAACAGTTATAACTATGTTCAAATAGTTAGCAAGAATTCGTAATTATATTTATTGCGATCTTATACAATTAAACTTATTTGAATATACTGGTAATTACTTGCTTGGTTTGAAACACTGAACATTGTCACATACTTATGTATTTAAGCAGTTATATAAAACCTCAAATAGCTGCCATATATTTCTAGGACGTGCTTATACTCAAACACTAAAACTACTTTATTCACCAGCGGTTAGGAAAGTTAATTTAACTGTTGCTGAATGGTCCTATAAGTTAAGTTTTGTTTAATTTTTGCATAGATGTGTGATCATTTTAATTCATGATTCATTCCTGTACGGCACTTTGGACTAAACGAGCATGTTTTTGACAACATAACACCTACATTGTGGCATGGAGGTCTTTTACTCTTAAAAAAATTCATTCTTCAAGCAGTAATTCTGATGAAAAGCTTCAGGAAAAGCAATTGCAAATTTGCATAGAGCCACTATAAGAGGCACTCCCATTATAAACAATAAAAGTCGCAAAATGGTCTTCTGATTACCACTAAATTCTAGTCTCAAACCTCTTAAATCCTTGGGGGAAAAAAGATAGATTGTAATTATTAGTGTTCATGATAACAAAAGTCAACTCTTAGACATCATTAAACAGTCTCAAACGCACTTTCTCGAATCAGTCAGTCATCTGTGCTGTACTTTCACGAGGTACTTCACAGGTACCATACTACATATCTTCAATCTGCAATTCTGCATGCACACATACTTTTTACCTACAAAAACTGACGTCTTGCCATGAAGTTTCCTTTTGAGATCTTGACAACCAGCATCAGGCTATGCCAAAAGTCTTTACACCTGACCAACAAATTCAGCATTAAACCCAACGTAAACAACCTCCCACATTCTATTTCTTCACAATTTTACTACCGCTTCCAGATTACGGTCCTGCCTTCACGCCGCAGCAACAGTCTTCTCTCCAGTCTCCTCCGATTCTGATTTCTTGGCTTCGTCGGATTTCTTTTCCGGGACTTCTGGAAGCGGACCAAAATCCGGTTTTCGCATCGTTCGAAGGAGCGGCTGACCAGGAGGCATCCAGTCCGGAATGATCTTTCCGTGAATCCTCCATGTGCCGTATTCATCGGCGAGGTGCTTTTCGAAGACGACGTACTCGAGGCAGTCCTTAGCGAGTTTTTCACTTCCGAACATGAGACGACCGAAACGGTCGTAGATAGCAAGAATCTGCAGCACAAATTTTATGTCTTAATATCGTATCCAATTGTTTGTATGCGCACTTGTTAGAGCGCCCCTTCAAGCTCACTACTCAAGCTCACTACTCAGAGGCGCTCCCGACTGCAGAGCGGACACTGCATCGGAGTTTCACGCCGAAGCGCTGAGCAATTGCGAGTGAAGGACTTGAGGTGGATTCGAACCTCGAACCTTCCGGCTTCAAGGCAACGACGCAACCACTACACCACCACGCCCCACAAATAATACACTAATAACAATAATGACTAATTCTCTAATACACCTGACTTGCCTAGGGTTCATAATGTGCAGAATGAATTTTTGATTTATTAGAGCTTTCAACGTCAGTTTTGAGAATGCTCTTGCATGGCTCTGAGACATGGCCAATGATGTTGGCAAAGAGGAGCAGACTGCAAGCAGCACATAGGGTGTGGTGGTGTAGGGGTATGTTTGGTGCATTGGAGCTGGAAGGCTGCTGGTTCGAATCCACCTCAAGCCGCCGTGCAGGAACCCTGAGCAAGTCCTTCGCTCGCAATTGATCATGAATGCAGTTTGGCGTAAAACTCCAATTCAGTGTCCACGCTCTAGTCGGGAGCGCCTCAGAGTGGAAATCTTGAAGTAGTGCTATATAATAAGTGCTCAAACATAAATGCAACAAGTGGCCGAGAAGAATGCTGCATGTATTGTGACCCAACAAGATAGACAAAAAAAATAATAATGAAGTGATGGTGCAAGATATGGAAAACACCATTAGAAAGAGGAGATTGAAGTGGATAGGTCACGTTTGTCATAGGAATGAAGACAGAAGAGCCAAACAAATGATATTCTGGAATTCTACATGAAGAAAGGAGAGAGCAAGACCATAGAAGAACTGCCCCATGATGGTTTCCAGTCAATTCTTCCAGGGTCTTCGTATCCTCCTTCTCTCTCCAGAATTCCAGAGCATCACTTGTTTGGCAATTGTGGGTACATCCTCGTGGAATAATCTTCCAGCACAACTTCAAGCGGAAATTTGGAGGTTGATTTATTCATTACGGTCTATCGCTTGAAAACTTTCCTGTGTCCTTGGAGTGGTCACACTGCGAGCATCTCTGAATAGGAATTACCGATAGAGGCACTCTATAAATGCCCAGATACATATCAATAAATACCCAGATACAATCAACAAATACCCAGATGCAATCAACAAATGCCCAGATACAATCAATAAATGCCCATATACAATCAATAAATGCCCAGATACAATCAATAAATGCCCAGATACAATCAATAAATGCCCAGATACAATCAATAAATGCCCAGATACAATCAATACGTTGTGTCCAGGATTGCTAGATAGATTTTCAATTGTGAATCCAGTCATGCCAACCTGTTTCGTCATGAACCTGACTGTGACTTGTGCATAGAGATTCTCTTTGCTCATCATCTCCGTCGTTCGCACATGCACGACTCGAGGAGGCTCCAGCAACTCGACGTAGTTCCATCGGAAGCTCTTGTTCTCCAGTTTCCACGTCATCTCCTTGATTGGAAAACAAAACCCAAAAGAGCCGATTTATAATTTGGGATTGAGCGGATTACACAAGATTGCAGATCAGTTTTATTTTCGTTTCGAGGAGAGAGTATGGGGAGAGTGTGATTTCATGGGGAGACAGTTACAATTCTCACATTGTGGGGAGATGATGATTTCCATGAGGTGTGATTTTTGTTGGAAGCTAGTGTGATTTTCCTGGGAGGATGGTGTGATTTTCATGGAAGATAGTGATTGCAGGGAGGTGATTTCAAGGGAGAGGGTACGATATTTTAATGAGGGTGTGCTTTCATGGAGAGAGGGTGAAATATTTTGTGGGGAGGAGTATGATTTTCACAAAGAGATGGTAGGATTTTCATGTGGGGAACGTGCAATTTCATGGGAGAGGATGCGATATTCATGGGGGGAGGGGAGAGGTGAAGTGCATCATAACCAGCATGAGTAGCGTGGAAAATATTATCTAAATCCTGTACAGGAATACGACCTAAGTGTACAAAAAACCCATTAGAATATGACCTTGTTACAGTAAAAGCTCATTAGACTATGATCCAATTAGAATACATCTAATTGGAATATAACCATATTAAAATCTGACTTCATTAGACTATGGTCTCAAATTAATATAATTTCATTGGAAAAAGACCCCCATCAAATATGACCTTGCCAGAATATGGCATCATCAGAGTCCTACGACCTCACTGGAATATGACCTAATTAGAATATGACATAATCAAAGTCAGGACTACAACCTCATTAGAATATGACCTCATTAGACTACAACCTCAGTAGAGTACATAATTACATACAACCTCATTAAACACGACCTTATTAGAATATCAACTAGAGTGAAGAAGTCAAACTGATTACCGGATAGGCTTTCTCAGTGACAAGCTCATGAATTCGGTCTTCATTCTTCTTTATACTGCGGAATAAACAAACACTGTCCTCATCTCTAAGAATGACGTAGAGTTTTTATTGCGTAAACAAATACTTCACTTCAGTTTAATACAAACTCAGACTGATTATGATTAAAACATCCATCAATTATAGATGTGCTGTAAAGTAAGTATGGGAAAACTACAGTGCATCAATCCTCAAACAGATGAAAGGAAATGTAAAGTAATTTATGCTAATTTATATAGTGCCTCTAAAATGAATTATATCATAGGTGCTGCTGATCTGATCTCACAAGACCACAATCGTACCAAAAGGTCTTCAGCCACTCATTGCAAAATGGAGCCATGACAAGTAGGAGCCAATAGGTTACCATAATTAAGCTGGTCTCCTATGTTGACTATATATATATATATAGGTCACCCTAATAAAGTTGCAGTCCTATGTCTAAGATAAATAGCTTACCCTTATTAAACTGGAATCCTACTCCTATACATGTCTAGGATGAGTAGGTTACCCATAATTCCGCCACTGGTTGCACTCTGCCAGTGCCAAGCCTAGTTAAAGGAGGAGGGCGTCGCTAATGATCTTTGTAATCACACAGTGACGTTAAACTGAAAAATCACCACCAGGTTACCCATATCAAACCGGACTCCTATATCTAAGATAAATAGGTTATCCCTTATTAAGGTGGAATCCTATGTCTAAGATTAAATAGGCTACCCTAATAAAAACTGGACTCCCGTTCCTTCAGTGTAAGCCCTTGCATCTCAATAAGCTGCACCATTTCCTTTGTGTGCAATGTCGATTTCAACGTCTCTGTACAAATAAATTATGGACTGATGCAAACTTCGATAAAAGGACAACCAATGTTTACCTTGTCATCAGGCTGCAAAAATATTTACCATAAAATTTCCCCATGGTAAAAGGCACAACTCTCTCTCTGCCTCTCTCTGTCTGTCTGTCTCTCTGTCTGTCTTTCTCTCTGTCTGTCTGTCACTGTGTCTGTCTGTCACTGTCTCTGTCTGTCTCTCTCTATCTCTCCCTCCCTCCCTCTCCCTCCCTTCCTTCCTTCCTCTCCCTCCCGCCCACCCTCCCTCCCTCTCTCTCACACATATTTCATTTATTTCTCGCATTTGCTATATAGCGCCCATTCAGCTCTCTACTCAGAAGTGTCCTCGACTACAGCGCAGACAATGCATCAGAGTTTCATGCCGAAGCACACGAGCAATTGCAAGTAAAAGGCTTGACACACACACAGTGTCACACACACACAGTGTTACACACACACACAGTGTTACACACACACAGTGTTACACACATGTGCACACACACAAAAGACAGACTCACTCTTCAAGGAGTTTGTGCGTCTCGATGTAAACCTGGAGTGCACTATCCGCAAATTCCTTCGTGTCGAAGGTCTCATCAAACTGGCGAATCTTGCGGACCTGGAGGAATGACTTTCCCTTCTTCTCCAGTTCGGTTAGTCTCTGCTTTGCACCCTGAGATCAGTTCAAACACAAGAAGGTGAAACGCAGACAACCCAAAATTCATATAGCACCTTTAACTAGTCTCTGAAAAGGCGCCATATAAAGAAACATAAACATGGGATCCCCAAACCTACGTTACACGTGTCCAAAATTGCACTTGAAAATTTCTTTCGGACATGCGTTAAATTGAGATCATTCCCCCTCGAAATTACAAACCTCGACATGTTTGCATGTTTGTTTGTTTGCAAGTGCACTTGTTATAGCGCCCCTAAAGCTCTCTTCTCAGAGGCACTCCCGACTGCAACGCGGACACTGCATCGGAGTTTCACGCTGAAGCGCTGAGCAATTGCGAGTGGAGGACTTGCACAAAGTCCTTACGCGGCGACTTGAGGTGGATTCTAACCCGTAACCCTCCGGCTGCAAGGAACATACCCACCACACAACGGCGCCCCTCCCCCATGCACATACATCGAGGAATTCACATTCCCTTTATGAAGGATTTTATTTCAACACTTTCTAAATGCATTTTTGCATCAACATCTTTTACTTGAAATTTTAAGCTCTGTCATAATTTTATAAACTACATCAGAAAAGCAATTAAATAATATGCAAAATTCCAAGCGTATTCTAAGTGGCACTTATTGCATGCACTGATTTGTACTGTACATGAAACTTTATAATCGTTCTGAACAGAAATTCTGCAATGGGTGCTATGAAAGTCTATGAATAGGATACCCTTTGATCATGTGTGATGCAATTCTATATGCGTAAAACTGCACGTGCAAGTAGGTATGAATTGCTCTCTTCAGAGGCATGCAACAGCATAAATCTGCATACATTCTAATGAACCTTATCAAATGGGAAAAAAGGAATATGCTTTGTTAAAAATGTGAGTTAAAGCAACATCTACAGAAGTTTACCTGTCCAGAGACGGGAGAAGCCAGGCCATCTCCCTCTGGTGGAACGTACTGCTCAAATATCGTGCCTACAAAAACAGCAACAATCCCGTAACGTAAATTAAGTTGTGTCGCACAACTTTAATTATTGTAATGTTGTATGGTAAGTTTGCGCATGACCATGCAATTTTTATTAGATGCCATATAATTTTCTTCACAGTATGGAAATTATGCAATGCTTTGTCTGTGTGGTTGTGTAATTTTCTGCATGATGATTTGATTGATGTATGGCGATAAAACTGCCTGTATGGCAAAGAAATGAATTGTGTGTAACTGTCAATGTCTTGGTATCATATACAAATCAATTTGAATGTCTTTAGTAGCTTAGTTTTCTTTGAATGCTACGATTGCTGCTGGGATCTCACTGAAAGACATGAAACAAAAAGAGGACATCAGAAAGAAGCTCAATAACTGACAAGGCACGAGAGATCAGACTGAGGTAGTATGAACATGTGATGAGAAAAGAAGAGGATAGTTGTGTCAAAAAGAATCATGCAAGCAGACGTATATGGTCGACGCAGCCAGGGACAACAGAAGAAAAGGTGGGAGGACGTGATACAACAAGACCTAAAGCTGCTCAAACTGAAGAAAGACATTGGAAACAAAGACAATTGGAAGAGAAGGATACGCCAGAGGGATTAATTCTAGTCTGAAGATAACTAAGAAGCAGCTTAGTTTTCTTATCACTCTGCAGCTCTGTCAAGTCTAATCCAATCTTTTTAAAGTTCTACAGCACACCAACTACAATACACATTGTCAAGTTGATGGTCACTGCAAACTCACCACTGTGTGTGTAATGTGTATGCATAAATAAGTACATCGAAAGCTAAGTATGCAGCGAAGAGCATTTTCCGTGGTGGGTTCAGCTATCTGGAATGGCTTCCCTGCGGCTCTCCGTTCGCTTCCCCGTGACTCTGCTGGCTCTTTCTACCGTCTTCTCAGGCATTTCTTTTTGACCAGGCCTGGGTTGGGAGCGCCTCTGAGTAGAGATCTTGAAGGGGCGCTATATAAATTGATGTGATTAATTGATAAATCAATCCACTGAAATCACTACCTGTGCTGGAGATGATGATGTTCCTGTCTTGAAAGGTTCTCGGCGGTGCAAGCCCTCGTCGTTTCAACTCTGCACGAAACTCGTCTGGCGCCATATTCGCCTCCCGTCTGATCTTATCAAAGTCTGGCAGATCGATCTACAAAAGCAATCAGCGTCTTCAAAATAACAAGACCGTATATTCCTTAAATAAATAAATAAATATATATAAGGTTAGTCTATCTCGTTTAAAGTCTGTGCTCACTGCTGCTGCCAGACTGATTCTTCCCACGATTCTCTCACATCTCTGTAATCACGACTGAACAACTTCCCTGGCTCCCTCTTTCTCTGCCGCATACAATTCAAAGTTCTTATTTTGGTTCCTAAGTCTCAATTGGGTCTCGCTCCGAGCGCCTCTGAGTAGTTTCTTGAAGGGGCGCTATATAAATGCTCTGAATGAATGAATGAATAATAGTCAGAAAGATACTTGATGACACAAAAACAAAACAAAAACAAAACTGAAAATGCATTTCTGGAATTTCTGAGGACAAAAATGCATACAACTGCTGACCTTGAAAACTTTAGCTGCCCTGAGTTTTCGCCATTTTGGATCCCAATGCTTTCCATTCAGGCTGCCGCCAGTGTGAATGGCAGCTGAATCAGTGACCAACAGGCTCTACAACAAACCACATAACACAACATTATAACCTAACATAACAATATTCTAAAATAGACCAATGGCCATACACCATTGATGGTGCACAGTAATGTTAATAAACATGTACACATAAATATCCAACAAGTTGATCAAAAGAGTCAACAATTCTAAAATCACACATATTTTCCAGAATTCCATATATTATATAATGATAAAAGTTTCCCCATCAAGCCATCTAACACACGGATTGCAAATATATCTTGGAACTTCTACAGCGCTCACAAAGCTATGTCACGGGAACCATACTTATTCCCAGGCACTCAATCAAAACAAAGTCGATACACACAGGGTAAAGATCCAGATAGTACGGCAAGGAGTCAGACAGTCGGCTAGGGTGGATGATGTTCAGAGTTGAAATGGCGTCGGATGTAGAGGGGGAAGTGGAAAAATCTGGACAAGATCTGTGACAAAGCAAAAGTTTTCAGTTTCGAGTAACAGACCTGTGGAGATATAGCGAAAGGTAGAGTTTTGGTGAGTACATATGATGGGCAATTGGGCATTCATATAGACACATGGGCAGACGTGATAGAAGGCAACTTTGACCGGTGGGAGCAGCTGGTGCAGTAAATGGCTCCTGTCCACCAAGTCCACAATTAAGAGGCAGGAATCTGATTCAGCCCACAGCCGTCCAAACGAGGAAGTATTCTCAGTGAGAAAATGGACTCGAATAAGTGGCCGGCCTATGACACACTGGATGTCCAAATCACCCTGACCAATACAGCTCCACCCAATTCGGCAGGCATATAGCATCCTGTGTTGTCAGTGTTGTGGCCGTCACCAAATTAAATTTATTGCTTCAAAAAATTACATGCGTCATTGGCGTCATGCATTACACGATCAGATAAAATGATTAAATGCATTCATGAAATGTAATAAGAGGAGAAGGTGAGGAAACAATAGGATTACCCAGAAGGGAAGATCCCACTGGGTAGAGGCCCTGGGTAACGAGTTGATGTAGCATGGATGATGGGTGAATGTACTTTAGCACTTTATTGCAAGATTGGAAATATGGAAGAATTAAACCAAGGTGAACATTAATAGGTGTGAGACAAGAAATTGAATAAGATCAACAGCAGATAATGACTATATAACATGCTTTAGTAATGCATGTGCATGTATTAGTTGCATACACCATGCAAGGCAGTAGCAGTTTAATGTAACCTGGCTAGCTGTTCCAAATTAATGGTCCCTGGTATTTTTAATAGAAAATGTTTGCTAGTTCTAGGAGTGATGCTCATGTAATCACGTTTACTCCCAGTTGCATTGGGGTGTTCAACTGCATAGAAATGGGATATAAAAGCAGACACTTAATTACTTAGTACTTCCTATTCTGGTCTGCACATCGGGCAACACATCTCTGTCACTGTCCATCGCCAGCTCCATGGTTTCATCCCAAGATGCCTCCAAACACCCCAAGTCGTCTCTGATAGTAGTCTGCCAGTTCTTCTGTGGTCTTCCTCGCCTCCTTCTTCCACTGGTCAGTATTCCAGGACATCACCCGTTTGGCTTAGCGATCTTCGTTCATTCGAAATACATTCCCAAAACACCCCATTCTTCTCCTTATGATGATGTTTTCTATATCATCTTGCCCCGACCTGGAGAATTCTTCTCAACACTCAATACGCCCATTATGGCAGGTATTCAATTCAACTCTTAATAGTTCTTAAGGAATCGGACGTTTTCTATTCTAAAACAGTTTTCTGGAAATCGTGATATTTTGTGCATTGTTAGCCTTTTCAGGATTCGCGTTGACCTCTGAATAGGTCCAGGAAGATGTTTCCCCCGCTAATTGCTGTTCTTTTGATCCATCCCAGTATGTCTGACGTATACAAGTCTCCGTCTCTCTCTCTCAGTTCTTTTAATTGCTTTCGGAACATCGGGCGACAAGTACATCAGAGATATTTAGCAGCGGTTATTGCATATCATCCGCTTATCAGCGGATTGAATGTAGTCTAGAGCAGCGGTTCTCAACCGGGGGTCCGCGGACCCCTGGGGGTCCGCGGCCATCTGCCTGGGGGTCCGCGGGCAAGTCCTGAAAATTAAATATTTCTTAGTTAAAAACATAGAAACATATAACTTTTTGCCAATTTTTGCCGAAGTTCGCTTGTTATCAAGGGGAATTCAAGTATTTAACAGATTTTCTAGATTTCTGGATGCTTTTGAGAGTGTTTCTTAGAGAAAAAGTCCTCAGCCTGCAATTCATTTGAATAAGAACTCATCATCATGGGTTTCAACTCTGGCTTACATGCACCTGGCTGGCATTTTGAGCAGTTAAATACACTAGTTGAATTCCTCTAAGCAGGTGATGCAGACAAATCCAATCACCATTAGGCCTATAGTGATAAAGTGTCTGCTGTTACAAAAAACTTGATCTCTGGTGCAAAACGGATATAGTACCGGTAGTAGGTAACTTTGACACATTTGGTCAATTGCATGAATTCACATTGAAATGAGCAAATGCACAGATCAATCAACCAAAATTTGTTAATTTAATTTCCGGACATATTCAATCATAGCTGGATCAGTTCAACTTCTCGGTTACTTTGGTAATTTGAACGTTCACAGTTTTCGTGGGTCTCCAGTCCGTTTCTTGCAAACATTGATTCGTGGCATTTACCAACATCGGAATTGAACCAAATCATTGAACTGAAATAAAATAATAATTGATAATAGGTCTACATTGAAGATGTTGCATCCATGCAAGAGTTAGCTTGATGCATTATTTTGGATACAAGCTTCAAATGAATATCCAAAACTGTATGAGAAAGCTTTCAACATTATTTCACCTTTTGCAACATCATAATTATCTCTGTGAATGTGGATATCGTTCATGGCTTGAGGTTTGAAATGAGTTCAGATTGAGTGTTTCGAGTATTAATTAAGGCCTACACTTCGAATAGATAAACTGTGGTCGAATATGCGTGCTCAAAGCTTGTATTATAATAAAATATTTTTTTCTAATAAATTGCAAAGAAGCTTGCTAGTTAAATAAATTTGTATTACAGCAGTGCAGAGGAATATAGGCGATAACATAGGACTAATATTATATTGGATCATAGTCATAAGTCTACAGTCACGATAATGCGCCAGAGGCACCAGATTTCTGTGGGGGGTCCGTGACCGAGACCCAAAATTAGAAAGGGGTCCGTGAGTCTGAAAAGGTTGAGAACCGCTGGTCTAGAGACGTTCAGCCACAGTCAACCAAGTAAACCATACAACACGCTGGGATTTAAGAGTTATAATTAGTTATAAATTCTAACATAACTTTGCAGATGTACTTTAATTGCATCGAAAACTCGATTTTATATATAAGTTCGCAATATTTAATTAATATAAAAACAAGAAACGACTTCTAAAATATACGAGTGTCATATAGAACAGTTTACAAAACCGAGCGATAATCAAGGTTTACTTCAATACCTTAAGTCCTGAGCACAACCGGCATGAAATCATTTTGTTCAAATAAAGAGCCATGCTTGCAGAAATATCCAACAAAACGTGAACTAGTTAAATATTGTTTATAATAACACAATTAATAAAAATTTAATTGATCATCCTAACTTCGAAAGCAACCTTCACTTTAATTTTACACCAAAGATGTTATATGCGTCAAGATATTCTGCATAGATCTGCATGTTGTGCATACTCATTCATAGATTATATAGCGCCTTAGTTTTAGACTTAGCAAGCCACCTGTTGCCAGCGCCATCTGCCGAATGTAAGGCTGAGAGGACCTCTGGGAGATAGAGGGAATTAACCGATCCAGCGCCCGGATGATCTTCGTGCCGGAAGTTTGTTTGTAGCCTATCTTGTTATAGAGCCCCTTCAAGCTCCCTGCTCAGAGGCGCTCCCGACTACAGAGCGGACACTGCATCGGAGTTTCACGCCGAACTTCCGAAGCGCTGGACAATTGGGAGTGAAGGACTTTCCCATGGTCCCTACGGAGCGACTTGAGGGGGATTCGAACCTGCGCAACCATTCGGCTGCAAGGCGACGAACATACCCACTACACCCCAGCGCCCCACGAGTAGTTATCCAGTATCCGAAAAAGTCTCTCCTGAACATTGTTCTAATTGTTTGTGTGTGCACTTGTTATAGCGCCTCTTCAGGCACCCTACTCAGAGGCGCTCCCGACTGCAGAGCGGACACTGCATCGGAGTTTCACGCCGAACCGCTGAGCAATTGCAATTGAAGGACTTGCCCAAGGTCAATATACAGGGTGGGCCAAAAAAGTAATCCCCTACGATTTTTTGCTAATATCTTGGCCAGAAGTAAGAATTTCGAAATGAAATTTTACAGGCTTGTAGACAATTCATATTTACACATGATGGCCTGATTTCATCAAAATATTTCAAACACAACAACAGTTATATCACTTTTAGTGAGGCCACCCACCGTTTCTTGACGATTCAAAAACGAAACGCAAAAAGTTTTAGCTTTTTTGCCAATATCGTGACCAGGAGTAAGAATTTCGAAATGAAATTTTGCAGGCTAAAAGACAATTCATATTTACACATGATGGTCAGATTTTATCAAAATATTTAAAACAGAACAAAAGTTATACCACTTTTAGTGAGGCCACACACCATTTTTGACGATTCAAGGACGAAACGCAACAAAAAGTAACAGGAACGCGATTTTATTAAGCCTCATCTCAAATAACTGTTATAAAATGAACTTGGTAGTGCTTTACAACTTGTGTTCAATGTGCCCACCACCAGTGCCAAACTTCTTTTGAGTCTCTTTGCAAAGTTCTTGATGGACCTGTTGACTAATCTGACAGATTTCTTATTTACCAATTTGATTGTCATCTTGCTAAGTGACTTCTCAGTGACGTGCAGCTACGCTGGTACCCTGTTCTTTTTTTAATAGTAATAATAATGATCATCTGGCATTATCAAAGCCTATTTGATAACAATTGTTTGAGATGAGACTCAATGAAATCGTGTTTTTGCTACTTTTTTGCTGCGTTACGTCTTTGAATCGTCAAAAAACGGTGGGTGGCCTCCTTAAAAGTGCCATAACTTTTATTCTGTTTGAAGTATGTTTATGAAATCTGGCCATCATGTGTAGATATGAATTTTCGTTTAGCCTGTAAAATTTCATTTCGAAATTCGTATTTCCGGCCAAGATATTGGCCAGAATAATTGTAGCGACGTATAACTACGCTACGGGTCGCTAATATTATTTTATTTAATTTTTGATCGATTATGGGGTTTCAGGGATCTGATATATTTGTTTTATTTCTGTATTTTTGAGCTGCCTTGTGTGACCTATATTTTAATGTTGATTTGCGCTTGACACGGGTCACAGCGACCGCTGACGTAGGCAGCAGTCGTTGCTGTTTCATTAATTGGTA
Source organism: Lumbricus terrestris (assembly GCA_949752735.1). Classification (NCBI taxonomy): domain Eukaryota; kingdom Metazoa; phylum Annelida; class Clitellata; order Crassiclitellata; family Lumbricidae; genus Lumbricus; species Lumbricus terrestris. Next base: position 23,885,536 of record OX457053.1, read on the forward strand.
TATTTTCACACGCTCTCAGCGATCGTCGGTCGCTGTCTTCAAAGGCCGCGCCGCTTGCAGTCGATGAGGGTAATTAAACTTTCGCACGCTCTCTGAGGTGGTCTGATGATCAGAGTGAGCGAGGAATACAGCCAGCCAGACAAGCACAGGCAGGGACACGGATTGAGAAGGAAACACCGTTGGCGTGTGGGTCTGTGTACGTGTGTTTTCTCAAGGTTGAACTAGTGCATTTGATGCCTACGTGATCAGCGGCAGATGGCGCTTTTCAGAAGGAGAGATAGAAGGAGAAAGACAGTGAGCTATAGACAGACGCGGAGATACACAGGAGAGGACGCAGCTGGCAGCTAATTCTTGCCGCCTTGAAACAGCTGCGTTGCTGCTGGGTTTGCGCGCGCGGCTCACTTGCTGGTCATGCGCAGAAAGGGGGACGCTCTCCTTGTCAGGCAGTAATAAAAGAGCAGCGCGACGCTGAGAGGCTCAGTTGCGCACAGGATCTCAGGGCGGTCGGATGTATTGCGGCGGTTGGTAGTTTTAGGCTCGATCAAGTTGGTGAAGCATGGCCAGGATAAGCGCCTGCTTGCACTAGTTGCGCATACACGGATTCTGTCGGCGATTCATTCTCTCTCGACATGGAGTCGAATTATTAAGAGAGTTAGTTTGTTGCGAGAAATACATCAGCGTCGCTGCAAGTTTTGTCTTCGCTCTCGCTTCGGATATATTCCTGGATTACTAATTCAAGGCCTCTCTTCGCCCTGTCACACGGAGTGATTTATCGTGGGCTTCGAATCGTCAGCGTTCTGAAATTGTGTTGCGAAGCGGTTGTTCGTATGGTTGCCTAAGGGCGTCTTTCTCAAACGGCTTGGATAAATAGCCGAAATTGTTGTTCATTGCGAGAAATCAGCATCGGATTTAGCTGATCTTTTCGGGCGTTTCAAACTCGACGCCTTTCTGTGTGTTTCGTCGCATCTCTTGGATATCGTCTTCGTCGCTGTTCTTCGCACGCGATCGGCTTTGTCCCTTGTCTTCGGACATAAGGTACGCTTTATTGGGGAATTAATACGATCGGTTATTAAGACATTTTGGGCTGAACTGAAATTGGCTGTGGGACTTGAGAGTCAATCGGGAGTTAAGTTAGGCATACTCCGGTTGATAGGTGTTTGCATTGAATTGTTGCATTTGATTTTCATTGAATGTCTTTACAAAGGATAGGAACTGATAATTGAACTTACTGACTTTTATGTTTGATTGCTTCGAGCATAATTGATGTCAATTGAAGATTCAAGTGATTGTGAATAATAAGAAATATTAATTAAACTTCTGACTTTGATCATTGATGGCATTGAATGCAACTGACGTTGAATGAATACTTGTGTCAACACCCAATTGACCTTCAAAGTTTTCTCCCGTTTTTTCCCTTGTGTTCAGTAGCGTAGCCTACACCTAGCCTAGTCACTGTATTTCGATATCTAAAGCTAGGGTATAAATCTCTAAAGTTCTTAACTTGTTCAATTACAACAAAGCTCTGTTTCTTGTATTTTCTTCTTCTTCGTTCATAACACACGCAGATAACACAACAATAGATCAACGACGACAAACGCTTGAATTCTACGACAGCAACGCAACTATTATTATCTAAACTCCACTGTTCTCTAAAACGTCTTCTACTCTCTCTCTACTATCAACGCCTTCTTCTACTAACTCTTACACTGTCTGGGCGTACACTCTTCCCCTGGCCGCTCTGTCCTTCTCTCTGCCTCTCTTCGTGTATCTGTCCGTCTGTCTGTCTGTCTCTCTCGCTCTCTCGCGCGCTTCGGCGACGGTCGGCCGAGCCGCGCTAATTTTCCCGCCAGTCTGGCACCTGCAGGCCTAACTGTCTAGACGCTGACCTTGAGCTGGTCTAGTCGTACGCCTAAACATCAACTGACTAAATAGACTATACAAAATTAGCTCACATTACCTCCTTCCTTTCTTTTAAAGAGAGCTAATTACCTATAAAAATTAGCGAACGTATCTTAACTAAACAATGCAAATAGTCCATAACATAATACATCATAAAATATCTTATACTACAATCTAGACAGACAATCGGCTACTACATTCAATTTACCTTTCTTATAGTTCAATAGAATGTCAAAATTTTGCAATGATAAAGACCATCTGACTAATTTAGCAGATTTCGACATTGATTCAGTCAAATAAACTAAAGGGTTATGGTCCGTAAACACATTGATTTTAGAACCAATAAGAATTTCTTTCAACTTGTTTAAAGCCCATATGATCGCATAGGCTTCCTTCTCAATCGTCGCCCACCTCCTCTGAGTATCTGTCAGCTTCTGACTGATAAATGAAACGGGACGTTCTATCCCTTCCTCGTCCACCTGAGACAGGACCGCTCCCACAGCAAAATCACTGCTATCACAGTACAAATTAAATGGTTTCCCAACCTCAAACATATATAGAATCACATTTGACAAGACAATCTGCTTAAGGGAATCAAAGGCTTTCTGATGTACATCAGTCCAAACAATGTTATCAGGTACTTTCTTGCTAGTCAAGTCTGTTAATGGTTTAGCAATTTCAGCAAAATTACAAATAAACTGTCTGTAAAATCCAAAAAATCCTAAGACTTGCTTCACTTCCTTTCTGGTTTCAGGTTTCTTCAAATTAATTAAACTGTCAATCCTGTCTGGATTCATCATCTTCTTCCCTGATCCTATGAGGTGACCGATGAACTTCACCTCACTCTTACCAAACACACATTTCTTCAAGTTCAATGTTACATTATGCAGTCTTATTTGTTTCAAAAATAATTCCAAATGTTTCAAATGAATGTCCCAATCATTAGAATGCACTGCAATGTCATCAACATAAGGTTCAGTAAAATCATGAATCGGTTGCAAAATCATATTTATCGCTTTTACAAAAGTCCGTCCTGAGTTAATCATTCCAAAAGGAACACGCGTAAATTCATACAGTCCATTATGTGTAACGAACGCAGTCTTCCATTGGTCACTCTTTTTCACAGGACAAGTCCAATATGCACTGCGACAGTCCAGAACAGAAATGAACTTGGATTTTCCAACTTTGCTCAAGACATCGTTGACGATTGGCATAGGATATCGACAATTTTCAGTAAAAGAGTTAATGTATCTGTAGTCACAAGCCAATCTCAAGGATCCATTCTTCTTTTTGACAATGACAAGTGGACTTGCCATTCTGCTTGACGATGGTTGAATAATGTTTTCTTTCAGCATCTCTTGTATTTGTTTTTCCACTTCTGCTCGGTATATTAATGGTATTCGATATGCCATGAATTCTTTTTCGCGAAAGTCTGGCCTCAGCACCACTTCGTGTTCTATCAACGTACATAATCCAGGTTTGTCTGAGAATCTGTCAGCGTATCGATTCAGTACATCCAGTAATTGTTTCTGTTGCTCGCTGGTCAGATGTCCAATTTGTTCGTAATCCAATTGAAGTGACTTCTGTTTTGTCTCTGAATAATCTTCCTTCAGCGGTATTTCTACCACTGATCCAAATTCGTCATCCTCTTCCACGATCAGACCACAAGACAATGTTCTCGTAATGAACTTCCTCATCTTGTTAGCATGAATAATCCGTCGACCGTTTTCGTTCATGTCCACCAGATACGAATATTTGGATCTTCTTTGCAGGACCTTGCATGGACCATGCCATCGTGAGATCAATTTATTGGTTGACGTTGGATACAGCACGATGACGTTCTCTCCTGGCTCGAATTCTTTATCTTTTGCTCTTTTGTTGTATTGACTGGCGTACTGTTTTTGCTTTTCTCCAGCACAGCTCTCGGCGAATGTCAAGGCCTTTTCCATGTCGGCTCTTAAATTTTTCAGGTATTTTGCCGGTTGCACTCCAATGTTCGGTGGTAGATTTATTTCTTTGGTCCAGCTTTCTTTAAGGATGGTGAGTGGCCCTCTCGGCAACTTTCCATAGACCAGCAAATACGGTGCCACTCCTGTAGTTGCGTTAGGCACTTCTCTCAATGCCCATACTGTAAATGGAATAATTTTATGCCACTGTCTCGGATTTTCCACAACGACATGATGAATCATTTTCTTGAACGTTTGATTCCATCTCTCCACCAATCCTGCCGCTTCTGGATGTCCTGGCGAATCGAATCGAGGACAACATCCCATCAGTTTCAGAAATTCTCTTGTTAGACTGGCTGTAAAATTCGTCCCTCTGTCGCTCGTGATCACTGACGGAACTCCCACATCCATGAACAGCTTCATCAAAGCTTCGCATACAGCCTTCGCGGTCAATGACTTCATCAAGAATATTGTCGGCCATCTTGTACATGAGTCCACGATGCACAAACAATACTTATGCCCTGCTGCTGAAGTTGGTTCGATCGGTCCTACGACGTCCATGGTCATTCTTCTGAACGGCACATCCTCTCTTGGTATTGGTGTAATCGGCACTCGATCCATCACCAAACTCCGTGCTTTCAGCTGACACTTCTCACAGGACTTGCAGAACTTCACCACATCTCTACGCATCCTTGGCCACACAAAGGACAACTTGATACGTTCCCTTGTCTTCTCTTCTCCCAAGTGTCCGCCAAATACTGACTCATGTGCTAATTCCATCACCTGAATTCTTCTTTCCTTCGGCAACACCAACTGATACACCAACTGGTCCAACATTTGATGCTTCTTATACATCAACCCATTCACCACACTAAACTCTGATCCTTTGTCTTCAGCTATCTTCCACCACGACTTCAGTGACTCGTCATTTCTCTGCTGCTCTTCAAATTTCATTGCGTCTGCCAATTGTCTTTCATCACTCGTATTCTCGGCAAACAAATCCCTCATACTCGTGTCCATTTCACCATCACTTCCAGAATCATCATAATCATTATCACGTTCACATGCAACCATCTCTTCTTCAATTTCATTGTTTCCGGATGTTATTCCTTCTTCTTCTTGAATGCTTTGTTCATCATCGCTTTCTGTATCCTCATCTAGCAAACTTTCATTTGACTTTTCCTCTTCTCCTTCTTCCACTTCATTTCTCCGACTCTGTGCTCTTGTAGTCACATTCGCTTGCAACTCTCCTTGTAATACATTCACTGGTGGAACCTCTTTCAGTTCTGCGATTATCTCCGGATGCAGCAAGAATTTCTCTTTGTTATCTTTGCACAAGACTGCCGGAATGCTGGCACACACTAAGGTTAAATATGGCGCGATATTTACTCCCTTGTCTTTCCAATCTCCTCCTTCGTTATGACAACTCATCCGCACTTCGATTTTCACCAACTTAGCTGGAATGGGTTCTCCAGCCACACATTGCAAATGTACTCTGCCAATTTCTTCCACTGTCGCTCCTTTCAACAATTCCTCATTGATTACTGGAATCTCTGTACCAGAGTCGATCAGCGCTCTGACTTGCACGGGATGACAACTGTCATCATTTCCACGTATCTCTACATTGACATGCTGTAGTAAAGACTTCTTTGTACGTTGACACTCATCTTTGCTTTCTGTTTCTCGACCAGCATCTTTAATTGGAGCAGAATTTACTATTTCTCTCTGTATAGCAAATTGAGGCGTGCACTTCATCACTGACTTCACTTCCGTTTCGCGGTTGTCTTGTTCTTCATACTGATTCGGTGCATTCCTTACTTGTATCTGATTTACTCTGAGATTTTCTGCACTTCGAGTAAATCTATTTCTCAGATTTGTCGTTCTTGGTGGTGCTTTGCAATCCTTTATCAGATGTCGGTCTGACTGACAATTATGGCAACGTTTCTTAATAATCCCTCTCTGTTCAGTGTTCTCCCGCCTGTAATTGTACGCTGTATTGTTTTCTCTTTGGCGTCCCATCACTGGAATTCGACTGTACATTTGTCTGTCACCCGTTGCTTCTCTTCTATCTTGACCAAACTGTCTTCCAGGAGCACCATCATTCCTCGCTTCGTTATTTCTGGCTTGGTTTCCTGTTTCTTTGTTATTACTATTCCACCTGGGTTGCTTCGAACTATTACCCCATGCTTCATATCTCGGTTTGTCTTGAAACATTAGACCAATTCGATTATTCACGTGTACGTCTGCGAGTTCTGCAACATTACTGGCTTCCAAGCATTCAGTACCCTCTTTTGCTAGTACGAACTGTAGTGGACCCGGTGGTAGACATTCTTTCAATTTATCCGCCACCAACAGATCAAATAACTTCTCGTAGCTTTTACCCACTCGCCTACTTCTGACATAATAGTTCAACAGGTTCTTTAATCTTGCTGTAAACATCGTGTATGTTTCTTCCGCCGTTTTCCTCGCATCTCCAAATCGTGATCGATATTCTCTCGCTGTCAATTTGAATTCTTTCAGTAAATGTTCTTTCACTATGTCGTAATCGTCTAGATCATCGAAAGACAATCGATTCAACACCGTTCTTGCTCTTGGCGTCATTAGTGGCAACAGCAATTTGACCCAAAACTGCTTTTCCACCGTAAAACTGTTGAATGCATTCTCAACTGTCTCAAAATATAATGGCACCTCCATCATATCATATGGCATCTTAGGTAATACGTGTTTCATTGCATCACCTATCTTTTTAATCTTGGACACCATTGTCTCACTTTCTCTGACCCTGGTTCGTTCTGACTCTTCACGACTTCTTCTTTCGTCTTCATTTCGTTCCCTCAGTCTATTTTGATCTTCTACCCTACGCAGTTCTTCTTGTTCTATCATTTGCTGCAACAATTCTAACTGTCTTCTACGTTCCTCCTTTTCTATAGCCATTTCTCGAAGCTGAGCTTCCTTAAGAGCGAGTTTCTTTTGTTCTAATTCTAATTGTTCTTCCCTTTCTCTTTCCGCTTTTTCCAAATTTTCTTTCTCCATTTTCAATTCTTCCTGTCGAATCTCTTCGGCTCTTTGTAATTCTGCCAAACGCATGGCTTCTTTGTCTTCCTCACGCATCTTTTGCTCTTCGATCTGTTGTTTTCGTATTTCTTCATCACTTTTCCTTGCCCTCTCGTATTCTATCATCAATTCCATTCTTCTTCGTTCTGCTTCGTCACGATCTTTTTTCATTTGTTCTAGCTGAAGCTGGAACTGCTGCTTCTGCATCTGTATCTCTTCTTGTCTCATCCTTTCTGCTTGTTCTGCTCTTACTTTTTCCTCTTGTCTCCGTTCTTTCTCTTCTTGTTTCCTTTGTTCCTCTTTCTCTTTCTCCTCCTGTCTCCGTTGCTCTTCTTTCTCTTTCTCCTCCTGTCTCCGTTTCTCTTCTTTCTCTTTCTCCTCCTGTCTCCGTTTCTCTTCTTTCTCTTTCTCTTCTTGTTTTTGTTCTTTCTCCTCTCGTCTGCGTTGCTCCTCTTTTTCTTTCTCTTCTTGTTTCCGTTCTTTCTCTTCTTGTCTGCGTTGCTCCTCCTTCATCATCATAAATTGCATCAACGCCTCCATAGACATAGCCTGTGGTTTCTCCTCAACGCCACCTACAGCGCCTTTCTCTTCAGCTTCCTTTAGCCACACCTCTGCTAGGGCTCTCATCAAATTTTCCCTTGACATCTCTTCGACTTCTTCTATGTCGAGACCCTCTTCAATTAATAACTTTATTAATCGAGCAGACGACATCTTCTTTATACTCGCTTGCTTTTGTTCCGTAAGTTTCTCCATCTTACTTTCTTACTTCAACTGATTTGCGTGAAGAAATCGAGGGAGTGACTATGCTTTCTGCAATTAGCTGACTTTACTTCTTATGGCTTGTTTATACAAGGAGCGAGTTTTGTATACCTCTCTCTGGCGTTGTCGTAATGTTATTCGTATACCCGTTGTATCTTCTCACCAGTTGTTCGGATGCTCCGTTTCCTTCTCCCGTTTGGTCGGCTCCTCAGATTAATTCGATATTCACCTTCAATTTACGGACGGTGAATATTCCGAAAATTGACGTCGACAATGCTTCGTAAGCAAAATCCACCGTAGATATTCCTCCGACTGAAAATATTCCTCCGATTGAAAATATTCCTCCAAATGAAAATATTCCTCCAATTGAAAATATTCCTCCGATTGAAAATATTCCTCCGATTGAAAATGTTGCTCCAATTGAAAATATTCCTCCGATTGAAAATATTCCTCCAAATGAAAATATTCCTTCAATTGAAAATGTTGCTCCGATTGAAAATATTCCTCCGACTGAGTTCACTATCCCAACGTCCGTTGCTTGAATTCAGTATCTCACCGCTGTCACCAAAAATGTCAACACCCAATTGACCTTCAAAGTTTTCTCCCGTTTTTTCCCTTGTGTTCAGTAGCGTAGCCTACACCTAGCCTAGTCACTGTATTTCGATATCTAAAGCTAGGGTATAAATCTCTAAAGTTCTTAACTTGTTCAATTACAACAAAGCTCTGTTTCTTGTATTTTCTTCTTCTTCGTTCATAACACACGCAGATAACACAACAATAGATCAACGACGACAAACGCTTGAATTCTACGACAGCAACGCAACTATTATTATCTAAACTCCACTGTTCTCTAAAACGTCTTCTACTCTCTCTCTACTATCAACGCCTTCTTCTACTAACTCTTACACTGTCTGGGCGTACACTCTTCCCCTGGCCGCTCTGTCCTTCTCTCTGCCTCTCTTCGTGTATCTGTCCGTCTGTCTGTCTGTCTCTCTCGCTCTCTCGCGCGCTTCGGCGACGGTCGGCCGAGCCGCGCTAATTTTCCCGCCAGTCTGGCACCTGCAGGCCTAACTGTCTAGACGCTGACCTTGAGCTGGTCTAGTCGTACGCCTAAACATCAACTGACTAAATAGACTATACAAAATTAGCTCACAACTTGATTGATTGTGAGCTCTAAAGATAGAAGTCATTTCTATAGCGCTATGGAGGAATCTAGGCCAGTCACCCCTGCTCAGCCTTCACGGCCCCCTTCTTCTATGGAGGTATTGCTCGAGGCAATACAGACTAATGCTAAGTCAACTCATGATGCTATGACTTCTATACAGTCGTCGTTGCAACTGAATGCCAGAGACACGCAAGAGGCGATTGCCACGGTGGAGTTTAATGTCCTGGCAGTGCAATCAAATGTTAGCGATGCTATTTCCTCAGTGCAATCAAATGTAAGAGAGGAAATCTCTTCTGTAAAATCTTATGTCAGAGATACGCAGGATGCAATCACCTCAGAGCAATTAAATGTCAGGGAAGCGCTGACGGAAGTTGTATCACGATTGGAAAGGCTAGAGGCATCGCCGGTACCCAAGCCTGCTGTGGATTTGAACCCTGGTTACCTCACCGCTATTACCACTGCGGACGCGCCATACCACTCGACCATCGGCCTGGAGGAAACTTTGGGTGCTAGGCCTAAAGATTTCACGCAACCTGGTATATTGCGAAGAAGTGATAGATTGGCTGGTAGGCCGCTAATTTCATATAGGGAGTACGGTAGTCGAAAAGACTGGCCGCCTTTCCTGGGTTGGGATTCGAACCCAGAAGTCACCTCCTCCTGTCCTCCCTCTATCTCTAGAGCTCGTCCACAGCAGCACGCGGTCCCATCAGGCGAGGATCCGGAAGTGGCGACTCCGGGGATGCCGATAGGGGCGGGCGTTACAATTGGTCCCAGCCAGTGGGGTCAAATTAGTTCTAGAGATTTTGGCGATGATAGGTTAGAAGAGGAAACTGACTATGCTAGAACAGGCGAAATGGCAATTTCTTTTGAAAGAAGGAAGGAAAGGGAATTTGCGGATATTGTGGATATAATGTCTGATGATGGTAGTGTAGACATTGAAATCAGCAAGATAATGGAATCTAGACCTAAAACTGTTAAAATAATTGATAACAGAATGCATGCAGCACGGCAACCGGAGTTTAGAAATTTTGAAGTGAATAAACCGATCGCTAATAAATTGTCATGGGAGGGGGGTGATAAGGTCAACCCAGTCCCTTTGGCCTCTTCGTCCCTTCCTCTCGTCGAGTATCCTCGACCGGATCCACAACGGAGAATTCAAGCGTCGCTCGCAAAGGTCGATCAACAAAGAGTGGAAATAGCACCGAGTCGGGCCGACATTCCACAACCAGCGCCGGCAATGCCGACCTACCAGGCCGTGACTGATTATGTCCTCGACGGCCGTGCAACGTCGACCATGGTTGGTCGAGATTACGCTCGACCCGACCTTCCTCCTGGACCAGCGGCGATGGCAACGGTCGACTGGATGCAACCATACGCTCGACCCGATCATTCAAACATGCCGTGGAGGTATGCTCCGACTTACACTCCGAGCGCTTTCTACGGTAGCAGCGACAACCGGGTTTGGGTTGACCCGCTTCGCTGTCCCGACTCGTTTCGACCAAGCGACGCCGTCTTTCCTCGGTGGCCAACGGTCGTGGAATCGGCGAGGATGAGTTCGTGCCTCGGCGCGCAAAACTTCGGATTTAGCCGTGATGCCGAACTACCGCGATGTCAGGCGGTAATGAAGTCGACACCTCTGGAGAGAAATGAAACGACGGCCGATAATAAAGCGACGTCTGCGGTTGGTGAAACGAACGCACTGGCGCCTACCTACGTTTCGGTCGGTCCTATCAAAATTGTCCCGACGACCACCGTCGCAACGCAAACGACCGGCGACTGGGAGCTACCGTCGATCAGTTCAAAGGGAACAGTCAAGGAACTTGAACCGACCGCGTCTGCAACAGCTAAAGAGGGCGAGGTTAAACAGTCATCGACTTCTCCTCCTAAGCCAACACAATTCCTGAAACTCGGGTCTTTTAGCGGAAAGACGGACGTTGAAACATTCTTACGAAAATTCTCCGTGTGCGCCAGGAATAACAGATGGACGGACGAGGAGAGATTGAACCAATTAGTAGTCTCATTGGTTGAACCGGCGACTCATTTGCTGAGCGAGTCGAACGCAGATAGCCTGGACACTTGGACGGCTTTGGTCCAGCGACTTCGTGAACGATACGGCAACGCTGAACAACAAGCCCTGTTCCAAACGCAGCTAAGCACCAGGAAACAGAAAGTCGACGAGGACATGGGCGTCCTGGTGGACGACATCCGACGTCTCTCCACGCGAGCCTATCCGGGTTCCTCGACGGCTCACAGCGAAGCAATTGCTGTTCGGGCATTCTTGGATGCCCTGAGAGATAGAACGCTTGCTCTGAAAATCCGAGAGCGAGAACCGAAATCCCTCGACGAAGCCTACAAGGTAGCGATGCGATTGGACGGCTATCAGAAAGCAGAAGTCGGTGGCCATGAACAGAATGAACGACGATATGGACGTGTTAACGCTGTCAGAGAAGAAGAAGAATCGGTGGTGGAGGCCCTGCTACACCGCATAGAACAGTTGGAGAAACAAGCGAAACAATCGGTGCCGACGCCTCAGTACAGAGACAATAATCGCGGGTCATGGAGAGGCCAGAACGGGTCAACAAGAAACGAATGGTCGAACGCCAATGGAGGCAATGGACGGGGAACTCCACGGTGTTTCCTATGTCATCGGCTCGGTCATTTGAGCTCGGCCTGTAGAAGTCGACCACCGAGAGAAGTGGAAACGGAGGCAAGACCATCGCCGCGGAGATGCTTCGAATGTTCTGCGACGGACCATATAGCGCGCTTTTGTCCTCTTCGACAACAGCAGCAGGCTCCACCTAGCGACAACTTTGGATAACCTGTGGGCGATAACCACGACAACCCCAGCGTTGGTCGTGTGTTCGCTGTTCGGTCCGCTCCAGCGCCGAGCAGGGACCAGCGGAACGGGCAGAACCAGGAGCGTCGGTCGCGGAGGTCGCCATCATCGTCGAGGAGGCGAGACAGTGGTCGGAACTCACCAAGAGAGGAACGACGCTGTTTCTACTGTGACGACAGTTCGCACCTTTTGAGGAGCTGTCCGCTTCGCAATGGACCCCCTGCGGACCGGATCTGGAGGATGCTGGGAGAACCGACCGGACTTCGTCCGCCTGAAAACCTGACGTCGGCTGGGTAACTTTGCTGAATGACCGCTTAATTTGCGGCCATTTTGAATACAGGGAGATGCCTGTAACACTGGTTTGGTTTGTTTTTGATGAATACATTTTTGATTTACATGTGGAAAGCTTTGCATGTGTGTGTTACTGTGTAAATAACTGTATTCTTGCATCGTATGTTGTGCATTCATATGTGTATTGCATAATATTAATATTGCATTGCCGACTGTCTGATTAAGAATAATGTTCGCAATGGTGAAGCAATGGACGATTTTATTATTGCCTTCCTATGGACAGATTGTGAACTGTCTCTGCTCTTGCATTGCGCTATATAAATATTAATTTGACCTGAAAATAGATTGACTAAGGTTGCATATTTTAATTAAGACTGCTGATCGTGATTATGTGAACTTAACTGTATACTTTTCTTGAGGCTAAGTTAAAATTGTAGGCCTACGAGGTGGCTCTGAGATGATGCTCGGAGGCGAAATTTGCATTAGGCCTATATTCCGCTTCATCTATAACATGATTAATTAAAAAATAATTTTAAAGGATTGGCACAGCTAAATTTTAAGGCTTCTAAGTTCCGTGTATAGAGTTCTTATATGCGTAACTATTGTCAACGCATATATTTATATATAATAATAATTGTATGGATGCTTATTAATTAACTTTAGTGAGGCGCTCTATAAATGTTCTATAATAGTCCCTTATTGTCCTTCAGCGCCTTAATGCATTACCGATGTTTTGAGTTTAACAGCGGTGAAATTAATATACATAGCTGCTCTTTGATTAATAGTCCTGCATAGGCCTACATGTTTTGGTTGCAGTACGAATTATTTAGATTGCAGTTGATAGACGCAGGATATAAATATATTTAGTTTGATTTAATAGGCCTACTTGAATGATTAGCCCGTGTACTGTCTGCATCAGCGTTGCAGTTTGAGATACAATTTTAATAGTAGCGATGCATAATTTGGTCTTATAATTTTGCAGTGTAGACTATGATTAAACTGGTTGCCTAATAATATTTATTAGGACTAGGCATAAAATAATTAGGATCCTTTTTGTGTATAATGAAAAAGGCTGGCCGTTCAATTTCCTATTTGAGCTATAGGCAAAACGTGCCATGTAAGGTTTATCGATAATTCTAGCTTTAAAAGGTTTTGCTAAGTTTTGTTGATTGACCTAGTTTTGAGGCCTAATTTGCTGTGCATGGACTAATTTTGGGCCGGGTTAGTATAACTGCCGGTCGTTCCCACGACTTCTACAGCTGCAATTGTAGAGAGAGGGGGAGAACGACGGCGACACAATAAAGGCGATCGCGCTCGTCCTTGGCCCTGATTTATCAGTGCATATAATGTCACTTTGGATGGCCAGATTATTGATTGCTTGAACGTAAGGAAATCAGCGGAAATATAACCTTATATTTGATTTGTTGCATAGGACTGTAATATACAGTTTTAATGCATAGATTTTATCCTAATTTTTAGAAGAGCTTAATTAGGATTATTTTCACTTTGTGCAGAGACAACGCGACCTCTGTCGTACGATGCACATGGGCCCACATGTATAGAGAGGATGTTCAATTGCCTAATTCTCACAGCCAGACGCACGCTGTAGATGCACTGCGTGGGGGGGAATAGAGACACAGGAGTCGACGCATCAAAGAGCGGCGATTAATTAGCAATCGTTGTTTCCCAGGCGCGTGGGTGGTCCCGTTAGTCTCCGCTGCATCTCTGATAGAATGAAGGAAAGATAATAGGCCTTGATGCTATGCAATGATGCATAAGGATTTATAGTAGACTAAAGTGGCCTAACTGTTGATTTGCGCTTTAGACTAAGATCTCATATTAAAATCATGATAATCCTTTTAGGCCTAGGATTTTTACGATTATACAATGTGACTGTTTTGTAACGTTAATTGCAATAATATGTTACGTTAGCCTATGTTTAAATGGCCTATTTTAATTCTGTGCATAATCGGTTGCATTTTTAATAATTAAGTAGGCCTACCGAAAGATGTTGGGAAGGGAGCGGCTTATTAAGCTGAAGTTAGGCTTGGTCTCTTACGGTAAGCTTTGATGGGGAGCCTACGGATAGTTATAATGAGCATTGGCCTTTGGAGACTTAAGCTGTGTGTGTAGTCTCAGGTAATTTGCTATGATAGTACCGTTGTTAATGGGATTAGAGACTTAGGTTTAACTGCTTAGATGAGTCTTTAAATGTAGACGTTTGCCTACAGTGAAATGCCTAAAGAAGTCTCGATAGTAAAGGCCATGGGTGGCCTATTAATCAGATGACCTGTTGTAAAGGTAACGGAAGTCTAGTGGTTTTTGTGGCTGTCCCGTGGGTTCTTAAGTCAATGCTTGCCGTGGAGGACTTTGTGCTTAACTAAACTCAAGGAGACCTATATATAGAATTGCTTTTGAGCTTCACTGAACTATTAGCGATGGAGCTATATAATTATAATAATAATAAATGTTTCTTTCGCTGGAACTGACATTTAACGCTAAAATGTGAACTTTCTGATGCTTACGTTGAGGACTGTTCGTTGCATATATTTTTAATTCTTGCATTTGAATCATTGATGTAAAAATTGGAGTATGGCCTTACTAACATTTCAGGATCCATTTTTCCAATTAAAAGGATCCTGAAATCAGGGAGGGCCGAGAATAGTGTAGCGACGTATAACTACGCTACGGGTCGCTAATATTATTTTATTTAATTTTTGATCGATTATGGGGTTTCAGGGATCTGATATATTTGTTTTATTTCTGTATTTTTGAGCTGCCTTGTGTGACCTATATTTTAATGTTGATTTGCGCTTGACACGGGTCACAGCGACCGCTGACGTAGGCAGCAGTCGTTGCTGTTTCATTAATTGGTATATTTTCACACGCTCTCAGCGATCGTCGGTCGCTGTCTTCAAAGGCCGCGCCGCTTGCAGTCGATGAGGGTAATTAAACTTTCGCACGCTCTCTGAGGTGGTCTGATGATCAGAGTGAGCGAGGAATACAGCCAGCCAGACAAGCACAGGCAGGGACACGGATTGAGAAGGAAACACCGTTGGCGTGTGGGTCTGTGTACGTGTGTTTTCTCAAGGTTGAACTAGTGCATTTGATGCCTACGTGATCAGCGGCAGATGGCGCTTTTCAGAAGGAGAGATAGAAGGAGAAAGACAGTGAGCTATAGACAGACGCGGAGATACACAGGAGAGGACGCAGCTGGCAGCTAATTCTTGCCGCCTTGAAACAGCTGCGTTGCTGCTGGGTTTGCGCGCGCGGCTCACTTGCTGGTCATGCGCAGAAAGGGGGACGCTCTCCTTGTCAGGCAGTAATAAAAGAGCAGCGCGACGCTGAGAGGCTCAGTTGCGCACAGGATCTCAGGGCGGTCGGATGTATTGCGGCGGTTGGTAGTTTTAGGCTCGATCAAGTTGGTGAAGCATGGCCAGGATAAGCGCCTGCTTGCACTAGTTGCGCATACACGGATTCTGTCGGCGATTCATTCTCTCTCGACATGGAGTCGAATTATTAAGAGAGTTAGTTTGTTGCGAGAAATACATCAGCGTCGCTGCAAGTTTTGTCTTCGCTCTCGCTTCGGATATATTCCTGGATTACTAATTCAAGGCCTCTCTTCGCCCTGTCACACGGAGTGATTTATCGTGGGCTTCGAATCGTCAGCGTTCTGAAATTGTGTTGCGAAGCGGTTGTTCGTATGGTTGCCTAAGGGCGTCTTTCTCAAACGGCTTGGATAAATAGCCGAAATTGTTGTTCATTGCGAGAAATCGGCATCGGATTTAGCTGATCTTTTCGGGCGTTTCAAACTCGACGCCTTTCTGTGTGTTTCGTCGCATCTCTTGGATATCGTCTTCGTCGCTGTTCTTCGCACGCGATCGGCTTTGTCCCTTGTCTTCGGACATAAGGTACGCTTTATTGGGGAATTAATACGATCGGTTATTAAGACATTTTGGGCTGAACTGAAATTGGCTGTGGGACTTGAGAGTCAATCGGGAGTTAAGTTAGGCATACTCCGGTTGATAGGTGTTTGCATTGAATTGTTGCATTTGATTTTCATTGAATGTCTTTACAAAGGATAGGAACTGATAATTGAACTTACTGACTTTTATGTTTGATTGCTTCGAGCATAATTGATGTCAATTGAAGATTCAAGTGATTGTGAATAATAAGAAATATTAATTAAACTTCTGACTTTGATCATTGATGGCATTGAATGCAACTGACGTTGAATGAATACTTGATTGATTGTGAGCTCTAAAGATAGAAGTCATTTCTATAGCGCTATGGAGGAATCTAGGCCAGTCACCCCTGCTCAGCCTTCACGGCCCCCTTCTTCTATGGAGGTATTGCTCGAGGCAATACAGACTAATGCTAAGTCAACTCATGATGCTATGACTTCTATACAGTCGTCGTTGCAACTGAATGCCAGAGACACGCAAGAGGCGATTGCCACGGTGGAGTTTAATGTCCTGGCAGTGCAATCAAATGTTAGCGATGCTATTTCCTCAGTGCAATCAAATGTAAGAGAGGAAATCTCTTCTGTAAAATCTTATGTCAGAGATACGCAGGATGCAATCACCTCAGAGCAATTAAATGTCAGGGAAGCGCTGACGGAAGTTGTATCACGATTGGAAAGGCTAGAGGCATCGCCGGTACCCAAGCCTGCTGTGGATTTGAACCCTGGTTACCTCACCGCTATTACCACTGCGGACGCGCCATACCACTCGACCATCGGCCTGGAGGAAACTTTGGGTGTTAGGCCTAAAGATTTCACGCAACCTGGTATATTGCGAAGAAGTGATAGATTGGCTGGTAGGCCGCTAATTTCATATAGGGAGTACGGTAGTCGAAAAGACTGGCCGCCTTTCCTGGGTTGGGATTCGAACCCAGAAGTCACCTCCTCCTGTCCTCCCTCTATCTCTAGAGCTCGTCCACAGCAGCACGCGGTCCCATCAGGCGAGGATCCGGAAGTGGCGACTCCGGGGATGCCGATAGGGGCGGGCGTTACATAATTAGATTGGTTTTTTGTTACTTTTTGTTGCGTCGCGTTTTTGAATCGTCAAAAAACGGTGGGCGGCTTCACTAAAAGTGATATAACTTTTGTTCAGTTTCACATATGGCCATGAAATTTGGCTATTGTACGTAGATATGAATTACCTTCAAGTCTGTAAAACTGGATTTGAAAAATTTCTATTTTTGGACAAGATATTGACAAAAAGCCGTAGGGGATTACTTTTGTGGCCCACCCTGTACAGGGTGCGCCAAAAAAAAGACCCCCCTAGGTTTTTTGCCAATATCTTGGCCAAAAGTAATAATTTCAAAATGAAATTTTACAGTCTTAAAGACAATTCATATATACATATGATGGCCAGATTTCATCAAAATATTTCAAACAAACCAAAAGTTATGTCACTTTTAGGGAGGTCACCCACCGTTTTTTGACGATTCAAAAACGTAACGCAACAAAAAGTAGGTTTTTGCCAATATTTTGGCCAAAAGTAAGAATTTCAAAATGAAATTTTTACAGGATGATAGACAATTCATATTTACACATGATGACCGAAATTTCATCAAAATATTTAAAACAGAACAAAAGTTATATCACTTTTAGTGAGACCACCCTCGGTTTTTTGGATGATTCAAAAACGTCAAAAAACCGAGGGTGGTCTCACTAAAAGTGATATAACTTTTGTTCTGTTTTAAATATTTTGATGAAATTTCGGTCATCATGTGTAAATATAAATTGTCTATCATCCTGTAAAAATTTCATTTTGAAATTCTTACTTTTGGCCAAAATATTGGCAAAAACCTACTTTTTGTAGCGCTTCGTTTTTGAATCGTCAAAAAACGGTGGGTGACCTCACTAAAAGTGATGTAACTTTTGTTCCGTTTGAAATATTTGTATGAAATCTCGTCATAATGTGTAAATATGAATTGTCTATAAGCCTGTAAAATTTCATTCGGAAATTCTTACTTTTGGCAAAAATACTGGCAAAAAATCTAGGGGGGGTCTTTTTTTTGGCGCACCCTGTATATAGGCCTACGCGGCGACTTGGGGTAGCTCACGACGCTTCCCATACCCTCTAGTCGTTAGGGGCTTCTTTGTCAATCGCGGTTGGCGCGTTTCGCGTTCGCTATTATTGCTCCTACTAAGAATTTCCATTATTTTGGTTCCCCAACTTTTAGGACGTAGTTGCGCCTATGATCATTAGGCCTAGTGACGTGTTTGTTACGACAGGATGGATGTCCAGTGATCCTTCGGCGAGGACAAAGCGTTTTATAAGGCATGTAGAAAGCTCGATAGGCCTAATCTCGCGATTTACGCGTCTTTTTTGTCGTGATCTCGCGACAAAGTTTTTCCGAAATCTGGCAACCCAGCATGGTCCCACTACTTAACTGATTTTTTCTGGTGGTGCACAAGAAATCACCCAAACACCGCAGGCCGTAGGACCGTTTTTAAGGGTCTTCGAGTGTCGGCGCAAAGCGATAGGCCTAGGCCTACAGCAGGGGCAAAGTGTCGTTCGGGTCAGTAAGCAAGCAATTATAAGCAGCCTCAGCTGAACTTAGAGAAAATAGCTAATTTAAACACGGCCCTGAAACACCGACCGATTTTTTAAATTTAAAATGCATTGGAATCGTGGCGGACTGCAGCATTCTCGATGACAATATTATTAATTTTTTCAGCAGACTTTAATTTGCGCGGTCAGAAAATATCTGAATTTCTCCTCTAATAGTTTCCCTCTATAGATATCCAGCCCCACTACTTGCGATTGCTGGCGGCGCTATAAAATCACCAAAAACTGGTCAAACACCGACCAATTTGCTTGACTTTTCAATGCATTATAATCGTGCCGCATTGCAGCTTTCTCGCTATATATTTTGGCAGATCGAGTTTGCGCGACCAGAAACTATCTTAGCTGCTCCTCCAATTATAGACCTATAGAGCCTCTTACTAGGTATACACATACAGGCCTATCCAGTCCCACTACATTTTGCTGGCGGCGCTCTAAAAATCACCAAAACAGGGACGCGGTGGTCTAGGCCTAAGGCTAGTCCTATGGTCGGTTCCTTGGAGCCGGAAGGTTGTGGGTTCGAATCCATCTCAAACTGTTGCGTATAGGGACCCTGATTAAGTTCTTCACTCACAATTGCTGAAGCGCCTCGGCGTGAAACTTCGATTCGGTGCAGTGTGAGAATTGTGGAAAATAACTGGGGGGTTGGACCATTATCCACTTGGAATTGGGGTGTAAAAACATATTTTAACATGGGGCTCTAAGAAAGACTGGGGGCCGAAACCCCCAACCCCCGGCAATTAATTCTCACTCTGATTCGGTGTCGGCGCTGTAGTCGGGAGCGCCACTGAGTAGGTTTGAAGGGACGCTATAGCAGGTGCTCGGTATACGTATACCTACATGATATCGACTACAGTAGGCCTACGCTGGTGCATATAGGGTTCACTCAGACGCGCTTTGTTGCAGCCTTAACGCCGTTTCTTTTTGGAGGTCGGGAGTAGTTCTGAGTAGGCCTAGCAACATTGAAAGTGCGCTACATATAATTTTCTCCGTAACTAATGAACGAACGTGTTAGCGAACGTGTTTTCTTAGCACCGGCATAATTATGAGGGCAGATGGTCAGTTCTCTCCCTCACCACATCTTCACTGACAGTCTACGGTCAGAATTAGCCTACTCATTATGCACTCATTATGGGTAGGGCCGAGAGGCGGTAGCGCACTGGATAACACGTGGCGTAGCGAGCGAGAGGTAACGAGTTCGCGTCCCGTATGCGTGAATACAATCTGGAACACGGCGAAAACCATTGGGGGCGGAGCGTATAGTAGGGCGGAAATGCTTTGTAGGTTGCTATTAGCGCCGTGTATTGCAGACTGTCTGTTCTGTTAGTAGTTTTAATGTAATTAAATGCCATCAGACGAGGGTTATAAATAGGCCAATGTGGTCATTATGTGGATGTCAAAAGACACAAGTAGACATTGTATTTTGCATCCGTACATTTTGCCGAGATCCCCTCCAGGACCTCCTGTTACAGGCAAAGCACCCCACAAGGCCATAGCCAGGATTTTATTTCGGGGAGGGTGACTATAGACCTTGTGCAAGTTCCAAGAGCAACAGAATCATCTGACTAATGGGCTTGGAAAAGCGTCAAGAGCTCTCAAAGGCCAATACCAGGGTCGGTTTAAAGAAATTTTTAGAACTGCACAACTCCTTTCCTTTCCCATCCTCCATGGCAAATTACTTCCAATCGGAGGCCAATGACCTTTTTAAAACTACTTTTAACTGTACAGAAGTGCTTCTACAACTGCACAAATCCATTTAGAACTGCACATTTTTGTACAACTGCACGTTAAAAAAGCCATGGCCAATACATTACACTCTGTAGTTCTTACAACATGTGCTAGTAAATGCATTATTTCATAGTTACATTACGTCATTTCGGGGGGGGTGTTCCAACACCCAAAACACCCCCACGTTCACTGATAATACTAGCTACGGCTATGGTGCTCCATCCATTCTGCTACATACCCAGGATACCCTACCAATGCTACCATATGTGTTAGAGTATGTAAACAATGTATAGTCAAGTTTTGGCTTGATGGACCCAAGCTTGAATCAGATTTCTATGATCTATCTTCATTTTGCAATGAAAACAATTGAACCCTTTATAAGTGCAACTTAAAACAACAAAATGATGAAAAACTCTTCACAGACTGCAGCTACCTGTCGTCTACAGTAGCCTATACTTTATTCCAAACCAGAACAACAACAACATCGCGATGAACAATTCCTTCCTAAGACTTCTATCGATTAGATAAGTTCCTATGAAAACACACATAATACGATTACGATGTACATATACTATTATGACTCTGTTACGCTACAAAACTAGATATCTTAAAACAAACGACACACCACATAATTAATTATCAATCATCATATGAAATTATGAACAATACTTGAATTGATCACCAGGCGACTGGTCAACATTGTGCAATCTCCCATAGGGTGGCTTTCTTTCCCACTGCAGGGTAGCACTCATAGGCGTACGGGAGATTTCAGCAGTGGGGGGGAGGGCAAAGATTTAACTTCTGCCCGAAAAAATCCTGAAATCTTGTGGGAAATAAAACTTTCTCCTAGGAAAAAAGTTGATGACCTTTTTTTCAGTCATTTCCCGGTCTGCTTGCCCAAAAACCAGTTTTGCCCGAAACTTGGGGGGGGCATTTGCCCTCTGGACCCCGCCTCGTACGCCTATGGTAACACTGCGACGTAACACAAAGCTATCCCTGCCAACATTTCCAGTCAAGGGCCTTAGATGGGACCCATAATGGGCTCAACGGTGAACCCATAAGGGTCCTGTATGAGTGGGGGCCATGTTGTCAAGCTGGCAGGGATGTTCAATCAGAGAATATAAGTCTACAACAATTTCTAAGTACCTCATCGCTAGCAAGTATACGAGGAGGTGACAGTTCAGCTAGAAGCAAAGGACCAGGAAAACAAAATGTGAGGAATTAATATTATTAATACAATTATTAAACTCTCATTTATATTGCACTTAAAAAACTTGCACGAAAGCGTGTAACAGGAAAGTCTACTCATAATAAATCTTAAATAAATAAAATAAGTCTAAGGGTATTTCTTGAAGAGCAATAAAGGTTATTGACGAATAAAGTCCATATAATAATGTGCTAAGTTAATCAATTGAATTCATACATAATGCTGACACAGCTAGAAAAGCGTTGAAATTGTGCAA
Organism: Lumbricus terrestris; assembly: GCA_949752735.1. Taxonomy (NCBI): domain Eukaryota; kingdom Metazoa; phylum Annelida; class Clitellata; order Crassiclitellata; family Lumbricidae; genus Lumbricus; species Lumbricus terrestris. Next base: position 23,907,255 of record OX457053.1, read on the forward strand.
TGACCTATTATACAGATGTCCTATATACTTACAAAATGCACACAGTTTCATAACATTCGTCTCAATTGCTGCACTTAACATAATGGATATTCTGCTGATTCAAACACACGACATATCGCAACACGCAGCCGACCAGAATGTACAAAAATGTAAAAAAGGATTAAAAGGTAGAACTAGGGATCATTATAAGATGCTGGTGTAATTGCCTAAAACACGAATGAGGGTCATTATGACGACGGTCACCCGCAACTGGCGGGTGTGCACGAAGGACTTGATGAAGGTCCTCAGAGAACACTTGAACCCACACACGGGCGGAGTTTGGTTTTCGTTCTTGGGGGGGGGCTGAAAAAATTAGGTCCAGGACTAGCCTCGCCGACAAAATTTTTTTCCCGGCCCCAAAAAGTTGATGACTTTTTTTAATCATTCAGAAATTTCGCGTGGGGGCTGAGCCCAAATAGATATCATTTACACGGTAAAAAATTGACTCTGGGTCTTCTTGGGGGGGGCTTAGCCCCCCTACCCCTGATATACTCCGCCCATGAACCCACATAATCTGTGCATCCACTCGCCCAATAAGTAAGTCAACATTGCCTGCACACACATAATAATAGGATACGTCCAATTTAATAATTCAACTTGACAGAAAAATCTGAAGCCAGTTACAGTACATATATATATATGTATATATATATATCGTGCATATTACTCCTTGTATAAATTCTGGCTCACATTCCCATTACAGAAGCGCAACCAGACCGGATGCAGTATTTAATTTGGGTATAGAGTTGCCACTAGTCTTGCCAGATATTCATAATATCGTAAATTGTTGGTTGGTCAAAGTCTTTCTTGAGAGGGCGCGTTCAATTGAGTTCTTAATGATAGACTATCCACCAAATCTGTCAATTACTCTGGTCGGGTCGTACCACGTACACATAAAAATATGATTCTAGAATTGAATACAGGCTACGTGAAAACAATAAGGGCCTTCTCGGCCAAAGTCCGAAATGACATTAAGTATAGTCAACGTTTCAAAGAGGGCTGTTTTAAAGGAATTTTTAGAACTGCACAACCCCTTTTTTTCTTCGCCAACCTACATGGCAAATTACTTCCAATCACAGGACCAGGGTGAGAATTGCCGGGGGATGGGGGGGTTTCAACCCCCAGTCTTTCTTAGTGCCCCATAGTAAACTCTGTTTTTCACACACCAATTCCAAGTTTATCATAGGCCAACCCACCCGGTTATTTTTCCACAATTCTCACACTGCGCAGGACAATGACCTTTTTGCTAGTTTTAACTGTACAGAAGTGCTTTTACAAAGGTCTGCACATTTTGTGTACAGCTGCACGTTAAAAAAGCCCTGCTGGTTTCAAGTGCTTTTATCTAACAACTTCATAACATTGGCTAAACGATCGAGGTCATACCGATCGATAGACGCACATGTATATAATGAATGAATGAAAGATAAAATATGAACACCTGCGCTGACTACTCTATTCACGATCAATTGTACGCCTACAGACTGCTTAGCGTAGTCTATTTCGGGCGAGATAAAAAAAACACGTAGGTTACGTCAAAATGAATAGTCTAGTGGTTAGAAGTCGGGGTTCAAATCATCATCTCCAGCGCAGACAAACTACGTCCAGATTTCTATTCGTGCTCCCAAGCTACAGAACCCCAGCAAAGTGACCGTACACCGAGGGTTGCATTTGGAAAGATGAGGCGGAGAGAGAGAGAGAGAGAGAGAGAGAGAGAGAGAGAGAGAGAGAGAGAGAGAGAGAGAGAGAGAGAGAGAGAGAGAGAGAGAGACAGACAGACAGACATGCAGGCAGGCAGGCAGGCAGGCAGAGAGACAGAGACAGAGAAACTGCATGCGCTGAGTCCAATTATGAAACTCCGCCAATGCCCGTACTTTGACAGTGCCAGTCCCAAGCCTGGGGAAATGAGGAGAGCGGTACTGATCATACTTGATGTGACACACGGTGAAAAAAAAGAAGTGTTGGTCAAGAACTACCTGACAACTGCAGTTTAGCCTAGAAATATTACACTGTTGCGCCAATTTTTTTTATATTTTTAACATTTTTTCCCCTATTATCCTAAAAATCTGCAAGTCAATTAAATCAGTAATTTTAGTGCAACTAAAACATTTTCTAAGGAAATGCCATGTCAATGAATCAGTCAATAAAACGTTTGTTGACATACCACAGAACAGCAAAAGAAAAGAAATATAGCAAAATCAAGTAGCTATATGCCTTGTATCTAGGGCTGCACCACTGCATAGTGACTATCACTATTCGACCGAATAGTGATAATCACTATTCGCCGAATAGTGCACTATTCGGCCGAATACGACAACATTCAAAATTTCAAATGTAAGCAACAAGTTTCAGTTCGGCAAACTTAATACGTAAACAAAAAGTAAACAGTTAACCACATATGATTTTTGCATACTTCTGCCAATCTGTGTACACACGCTATAGCAGCCGCATATGCAAAAACAGATGTCACATGATCACTATTCGGATTCGGCCCGACCGTTACTGTTCGGCAGAATACCAAACAACTATTCGGCCCTGAAGCGAATACGAAGTGATTGCTCATCATATTATTTCAGCCCATTATTTTTATTACTACAAATGTATCACATCAGTGCATTACAAATAAATTCTACATCGGTGAATATTAGTCCTAATATTGATTGAATTTGATTCAATAAGATATCATAGAACGTAGGGCCTACAGCTCGCCAATGGCCACCACCTTTCGACTTCTGCTCAAAGTGCACATCATTCAAAACAAGGGTCATATTCAATGCCTATATATTTAACTGTAAACCGTCATGGCATTGCCTTCAGGCAAGTACAATTGCACAGTAGGGCCTACGACTTGCTTCCATCTTCTAGCTACCCCATCAGTAGCGTAACTAGGGGGGCAGAGGGGACTAACCCCATGTGGTGTCCACAGGCGTTGTTAGACAAACTACACACGTATACATGACAAGAATGTAGTTTTTTTATGTAAGACCAAAGCTCAGTGATAACTCATCTACATGTATGCACGTTGGACAGTCAAACCGAGAGGTCACTGCATAAAAAAACAATAATAAATGGCCTGACTTCAAAGTCTCTTCAACTTGGCTAAGGCTACACGATGATTTTTCCTTTAAAAACCGGATGCAACAAGTGCTAGATAAAAATACACAAGTACTATATATATATATATAATTCGTCTCAACCGACTGCCAAACGACCGGGATGAGGTTATAGTACATCATTTTAAGTGCAGAAGACAGCATTCATCTACATCTGCAGGGCAGCTGCCTTTCACAGACGGGCCAGGTGACTATTCTGACGTCTGTCAATGGGACATTATATATGATTATATATGTACATATATTGTATATATAATTATATATACAATACACGTTCATATATAATTATGTATTTACATATATATATAATAATGTATTTACATATATATATATATATATATATAAATATATATATATATTATAGCGCCAGCAAATATAACTCAGATATAACTCAGTATCAGCAAAAAGGGCGATGAGAGTTCTAAGCTTGAAAAGATTGTGAAAAGAAAGAGCAGTTAGGAGAGGCAGCGACGGTGAAGGTTGTGAAGGTGAACTATAAAAGAAGTCAATGTGCATTCATTCATGTACAATTGTGCATTCATTCATGTGCAATTGTGCATTCATCATGTGCAATTGTGCTTTCATTCATGTGTAATTGTGCATTCTTTCATGTGCTATTGTGCATTCATTTATGTGCAATTGTGCATTCATTCATGTGCAATTGTGCATATCACAACTGAGTAAATATAATCAAATCTGGAAGCATGGCAAAATGACATTACGATCGTTATATTGGTGGTAATGGTGGTGGTAACGTTGGTGTCAGAAATAGAAGAAAACGGTTAAACAATTCAAGTGATTGAGACAATATTAGAATAGATGAACAGATAACATCAAGAATGGATGGATGAACGAATGGAAATGGTATTTAACGGATGAATGGATGACTGCAAGAATGGATAAATGGATGAAAAGACGACTGAAATGATGGATGAAAGAATGGATGACAGCTAGAATGGATGGATGAACGAATGTAAATGGTATTTAAGAGATGAATGGATGACTGCAAGAATGGATGGATGAACTAATGTAAATGGCATTCAATGGATGAATGGATGACTGCAAGAATGGTTAAACGGATGAATGCATGTCCTTGGCAATGTGACACGATAACAACTACTACAGGGCGGGCCCTGGTGGAGGGAAGTAGTGACTTTGGTGTTGACATTGGTAGTTTTGCTGGGTGAAGACAAGGGAAGTCTAGCAATTCAGGTAGTAATCTCTTTCCCATTGGCTAATGTGGGCGTGGAATCCAGTCCATTCCTTCTGCTTCATGTAGATGAACCCGTCGACAAGTTCATCACCCAACGTTGATCGGAGGAACTTGGACGCACTCAGCAGCTGAAGGGCATCGGCCAAGGTCGATGGCATCTGTCGGAATTTGTCCGGAGTCTTTGATACCTCGTAGTCTATACGCTCTCCAGGATCTACCAGGAAAGAATGAATGCTGAATACAATGAACCAGATAAACAATTCCACGAATGAATGAATGACTGAACAGCTGAACGAATAAAGGAATGAAATAAATAAATGAATGAAAAATGAATGAATGAGCCGAATGAATGAGGGGCTGAACTAACGAATGAACGAATGAATCCATATGAAAATGTCTGAGTGAACCAATTAATTAGATGAACGAATGCATGAACGAAAAAATGAATGTACAAATGAACAAAGGAATGAACCAAGGAATCAAAGAACAGATTAAGTAAACAAAGAAATTGATGAATAAAATGAATGAATGAATGGATGAACAAGTTAATGAACTGAATAAATGAATGAATGAATGGTAGAAATGAATTATAGTAAATGAACTAATGGACATAACTCCGCCACTGGTTGCACTCTGCCAGTGCCAGTCCCAAGCCGGGATAAAGGAGGAGGGCGTCGCAAATGGTCTTTGTTACCACACAGTGACGTTAAACTGCAACTACTACTGCTAACTAATGGACAAAGTAGCAAGCTAAAGAAATACGAGAGCTGATGCTAATCGTAAACTCCCAACATGTCTACTGCACTGCTCCAAAGCAAAGCTCAGGGTATTATTACCAGCTCATTCCCTCACCAACCTTCCCTCACCGTCTAATCTTCCCATGCACAGCGTATACATTCAGTGAACTCCTCATAGCTGAGTTGGCAGACATGATCAATAAACCTGATTCCGAGGTAGGAAGCAGTTGTGAGTGAAGGACTTGTAATGTAATGTAATGTAAATCTTCGAGAATTTCTCAGCGCCCACAAAAGCCACGTCAGGGAGACCAGCTTATTCACCGGCGCTAGCCTATATCAAATCAAGTCCGTAATAGCCAGAGCTGCCGTTTTCATTCCGGTGACAGGTCAAAATCTGGGGAGGTCAAGCCGAGGAGACAGCGTGGTGCTACGGTGGTTGTCGGTGATGGTGGCAGTTGGGTGATGGAACCTGATTGGAATCTGGATAGGATAGCTAGCTTGCTCCTTGCTTACTTTTGGTGAATACACAGCTCTAACTATAACTATACAGTACCAGCTGTTGCTTGCATCCTGCACGTTCGTCATACCAATCAATTTAAATGATCCACCATCAAGCTGATTTCAACATCAACTCATCAAGTAATCTAGTCATCTCATGATTATTCTCCCATTTTCCCATGTAATCACCACAACAATCTAATTCAATCTAATCGCGTGCACTATCGTAACGCCAAGACATTGATGTCGCTCATCCATGCATTGTTTTGCAATGGCTTTCAAGTAGCACTTTAGAAGTTTAGTTAATACAATTACGATATGAGTAGTCTGTAGATCCCATCATCTCAACGGGATGGTGTAAATGCTCAATTTACAGACGGACACTTGGCTTACCTGTCTTATTCTCGATGCCATCAAGTCCAGCTGCTAGGATGACGGCTTGAGTAAGATGTGGGTTCGAGCTCCCATCCGCCAAACGATGCTCAATCCTAAATGTAATATATATATAATTATATATATATATATATATAGATTAGAATATATAACATATTACAACATATATTACATAATTATATATAATGCTCAATCCTACACAGCCATCCAACCCAGTTTCTTATTACGTTACAAGCGATATATATATATATATATATATACAATATATATATATATATAATGCCAAATTAAGTCGGATCGTTAATGTAACTGTAAGCAGTAGTGATTTTTCCACAATTCTCACAGTGCATGCATTGTGCAAAGTAGAGCAGGGTCGACCGGTTGTGCACTTAAGTCCACAACCGGTCGACCATTTTCCAGAGAGATAACGAGCTGGTGAGCTACTACATCACCGCACTCCGTTTGATTGGCGCCATGCCCCTAAACTTTTCTCGTGTACCAGCCTATGCTCGCCCATGATTGAAATCTGTGCAGTAAGCCCAGGAGGCGAATCTCATCCGAACGTAAACAGGACCAAGCGAGGAGGTAGTAGGCTCTAAACAATGTTGGATGGATGCATGACAGTTGGACATAGGAGTGGCCCTACTCCCATAACATGAGGAGTAACGTCAATGGATGCCAGAATCTGCCAACGGAAAGTCTGGGAATGCACCTGAGGAGAGACAGTGTGTGAGTGAAGTTCCTAAAGAAGAGTATGAACGGGTTGGTGGGAGTATAGGGTTCACAATCCCACCCATGCATCAAACAAAGCGGAGAGCCTGAAAATGAGTATTTCCGATTGGAGAGTGGTCTGACCCAAATAACCCGGAGAGTGGTCTGACCCAAATAATTACCCAATCATGACTCTGACTCATCAGTCAGAATATCCAAGAAAATCTTTGACGCATGTATCAAAATCAGAATCAAGTGTGATTTGGTCTTCAATTACACGACTTACAGATGTATCCACATGCTTGCAAGTATATGTATATGCCTACACGCATGCGCACAAGCACACACACACACACACATCCACACCCACACACAAACACACACACAAACACACACATCAGTGGTGCTAGATATACAAGAACTTTGTGAAGAGGAGTCAGCATATGGATATAGAAAGTCGGCGCTGTTTCCTGTTTCTATATGCGGACAGCCTAATGAACGCCAACTGAAAGAGAGTCAATATCCCCAGAATAACCGAATAGTTTTCTATTACTTCCTCATAATTATACAATTCTCCTCATATTACACGCACTGGACAGCAGGGGCTGATAATCATAACGGATGTAAAGATAGCATCCGTGTAAATATAACATCTGGCACAACAATTAGTCTCATTTACTTTGTATTACGTTACAACTTAAATCAATAGATTTTAAGAACCTCTCAGTTCGTTCTAGAATTTCTAAATGTACTTATACAGATATTCAATGTACATTTACTTAAGTACAGATATACAGACATACATGCAATGACACAAACATACATGGTATACCATCAAACATGCACATATCCATCCAACCATACCTACAAATAAACATGCGTCCATACAACTAACCACCCATCTAAACATACACATAAACAATGCATTTATACACTATGCAATGTATGCATGCATCATACATACAAACATACATCACCCATCCATTGATTCATGCAAACATCCTTGATACATACACTTAAGACGTACATACATACATACAACACATAAATCACACAAGTACCAATACAAGCAAGACGTATTTCATTGTCAGCTTTAAGCGAAATGGGGTGGGAAATAAAATCATGCATTGCATATAAACACACAGCAATACAATCAGTGCAAGTTTCCCCTTTCTAGTGATACAAATCACACCCTGTCTTCTTCTTTCTTCTCTTCCATCAGTTTCCTGACGATGAGGCCCTTATGACGTTTCTCCACAGTGTTCTGTCCCTGACAGTTTCGCCCACCATGGTCAAGCTCGTGCTTTTGTATATTATATCCTCCTTGATATTGTCTATCCATTTCTTTCGTTTCTCTCCCTATAATCCTTTCTCCTTCAACGCGTCCATGCAATGCGGCCAGTACGTGGTAATCTTTTGTCGTCCATCCTTTCGACATTGCCATACCACTTAAGTCTTCTCTTTTGTATCTTTTCTACCACTGTATCCTCTGCTCCTATAGTTCCTTTCTTGTTGTTGTGTTTCTGATCTTGTCTCTTCTGCTTATGCCCTTGATTCTCCTTAGCCAACTCATCTCTACCAAAAGCAGTCTCCTTTCATCTTCTTTCCTCAAGGTCCAGCATTCTGATCCATACAATAACACATGTTCCACCAAGGCATGGTAAAGCTTCATTTTGGTTGTGATGGAAATATCTTTTGCCAGGAGGTCCACATTTTGTTTAATCCTCCGAACGCTGCACATGCTATAGTCCACATCTCCTTTTGATGTCTTCTCTGCAACTGCCATTTTCTGTTATTACTTCTCCAAAGTATACGAATTTAGTAACTTGTTCTAATGTTTCATCTCCTATCTTTATTTTTAGTTCTTCATGTTGCGTTCCGATTGTCATTGGGTTTTTTTTCGATGTTTATTCTTAGCCCCATTCTTCTGCTGCTGCTGTCTACCCGGTTCGTAAGCTCCTGCAGGTTCCAACTTTTGCTAGCTATCAGATCGACATCATCAGCAAATCGTAGATTTTATTTATTTATTTATTTCAGAAATTTATACTATAGCGCTTCTTTAAAGAAGGCTACTCAGAAGCGCTCCCGGTCCAACCACAGCTAAATAAAACAGTTTTTAGGTTCTTAAGGAACAGAGAAGATTGTCTATTAATCATCCTTTGATGTTTGTTCCTATCTCTTTTTGTCCTTTTGCTAGTCTCAATACTGTTTCTAATAGTAGTTTGACGAGACCCTGTAAGAAGAAATTTAGTGTCTTTCTAATAGAAGGTACCTAATAAGGGTAAAGTACTGTTCGTTCAATGTATGCATAATGCACTGCAGTAGGTCACTGTTCGGTAGTTAAGCTTTTTTTTCTTCTTCCCATAATTGCATGTGACTCAGCAGCATTGAGCTTTTCAGTTTCCATTTATTTTGTTGTGTTTTCTCATCCGTTTTCTAGCATAAGTTACTTGAATGTGCTTTGTCACTTTTGTCAATCTCTATGTTGATTTTGCAAAGATTTCGTCATGGCCACCTCACATCGTCAACTCAATATATTAGTTGGTGTCCCTAGACAGCGGGATTACTTTACCCCTTTAGGGCCTCCCCTTTTTGTAACCAATGAGCAAGATCTGTAAACCTATCATGTATACTTTGGTTGCAAAATAAAAATATTTGATTGATTGTATATGTGTACAACTAGACAATGGCAACTGCTGACCTGTTATCGGCAGGTATACGCAGAAGCACCGTCCGATTGTTACCACCCCAAGAGACAGTGTTTGGACACCAAGCTCCAAGGTTCAAGCTGAAAACACACACAAACCAGGATGTCTTAACACTGTGTCAACTGTATCATGAAGTACTTGGTATATAAACAGGTCATTATATACACTGTGTCCAAGAAAAAGATCCATTTTGCAGAAATAAAAATAAAAATTAGATATTAATCAATTTTTAAAATTCAAAAACCGTTTTAATTCTGACATACTCAGCAACAAATTTGCAATTTATGAGAGATCCTCAGTGAAAAATTACGTCATGATTACGTTGTTAAAATAACAATTTTAAAACAACCCTGTTAGAAAATAGCGTTCAGCGAAAAATACAAAGTTACTATAACATTTAAAATTGCAAAAAAAACATTACAGCACAAAGAAGTTTATATGTCCACCTGATATAGGCTGGACATTAGGCAGTATAAAGAAGTTTCTAAGAAAATTTGATATAACTGGATCGAGAAAATTTTAATTTTAATTTGGATGCAAATTACGTCATTATGGAACTTTTACATTTTCACCAGTATTAGATAAATATGTCAGGATAAAAGTGGTGTTTGAATTTTTTTTAAATTAATGAATATTTACGATTTATGTTCATATTTACAAAATGAGTTCATTTTTTCCGGACACAGTGTAGTCTCTCTTCAAATGTGCTGTATTGTAATTTAACGCGATGTATTCTGTATTATATTGTATCGTATATTGTATCATATTGCATCATATTGTGTTACATTGCGTTGTAATTTGTTACCGTTTGTAGCTGTTGACTGTGGGACAGAGGAGAGCACAGGACTCTTCGACATGAGCCAGCAGTCCTCCAAGGAAGTGGTAGGCGGTCTGTGAGAGACCCAGCTGCCGATCACTTGGGTCTGGAAAGGTGTTCTTTCCATCGCTCAAACGCCACAGTGATACGTTGACGTGCAGGCCATTTGCTATTGGACGACAACAAATGCGTACAAGTGTCAATGTCAGGCCATTTATATCCTTATGTCAATATCAGGCCATTTATATCCTTATGTCAATATCAGACCATATAATGTCCCAATGTCAATATCAGGCCATTTAATGCCTCGATGTTAATATCAGTCCATAATGTCTTAATGGAAAACTGGCCATGTCAGGACATCCGGTTGCATTAATCATTTACGGAACGACGGTATAGGCTTTCTCCCCATACCATTTACTACACTTTGGTCAGCAAAGGGTTAAGACCAGAAAGAGAGAGAAAGAAGCTGATGTGGTGGGTGGTGTTTAAGCTGATAGAAATGGGAATACGGTGTACGGGGTGGATGTAACATGTTGTGAATCTTCAACATAATTTATCTCATTACCATACAAAAGCCACAATCAGGGAAAGCTTATTCACCAGTCATCAAGCCTTATCCTGCAATAATGTAATGTAATATCTTCTTCTTTAGTTCTCTGCCGTCAGGCAGGTTCATATGTCCAATGACGCCACGCGTATCTGTTCTGTGCATCCTCCTTTAGACTTCTGTAACCATCCTTTGCCATCATCCAGTCCAGTAGCATTGTTCTTGGTCTTCCTCTTGTCTTTTCCCCCTCCATTCTTCCTTCTATTATGTCTCTTACTATGGTGTCGCTCCTCAAGACGTGGCCAATCCAGTTTCTCTGCCGCCTCCGTATTGTCTCCAGCATTGACCTTCTCTCTCCGACCATCCGCAGTATTTCTTCGTTCGTCTTATGCTCCGTCCAGCTGACATGCTCCATTCGTCGCCAAATCCACATTTCGAAAGCTTCCAATCTTCTTATGTCATCCTTTCTCATTGTCCATGTTTCTGACCCATACAGAACTACACTCCATACTAGCGTCTTAACCATTCTCTTTTTTAGATTCAAATTTAGCTTTCCTCTGAGGAGTTTCCCTCTTTTGTTAAATGCGTCTTTTCCCATGGCTATTCTTCTTTTTATTTCCACATGGCATCTTGCATCCTCTGTGACCATACTTCCTAGGTAGCAGAATTTCTCCACCTGCTCTATTTGCTCTCCGTTTACTGTGATCTTAATTGCTTTCTCTCCTCTCTTGTTTATCCTCATAGCCTTTGTCTTTTTTATGTTTATTTTCATGTCGTATTCTGTTGATATCATGTTCAGTCGATTTATTACAATGTAATATAACATTTGTAAAGCACTTCTCACATAATATAGAAGCAATAGCCAGGTTGCTTGGTCCGTTTCCGGTAATATCAAGCAGAGAAGACAGCATTGTGCAACAGTGGCATTCGGTGATGATGGTGCAGCTGTATGTATGTGTATGACCATTTATATAGCGCCTTAACAAGGCTGTGTAGTCAGGCAAGTACCGGTAGACAGTGGGACGACAAAGGCGGATAATAATGGTGTTTAGAAATGAGGTGGCATGAGAGAAATACCGCAGATTAAGTCGAATAACGAAATTTACCTCAACGACATCACACCTGCAGACTGGAGATGATATGATATAACGCTGGTGATTAATAACCAGCCATCTTCCCTAAGTTGCACAGTGCACTGAAAGCTTGGACATAATTTACGTTACACTAAACTGTGATAGGATGCCAGTCCTGGTCTGGGCTTTTTTAACGTGCAGTTGTACACAAAATGTGCAGTTCTAAATGGATTTGTGCAGTCGTAGAAGCACTTCTGTACAGTTAAAACTAGCAAAAAAGAAAAAATAGTCATCCGATTGCGAGTAATTTACCATGGAGGATGGAAAAGGAAAGAAGGGATTGTGCAGTACTAAAAATTCCTTTAAAACAGCCCTGGTACTCCTGGTTCACAGTGAAAATCTCCACTGATTTCAGATTTTGTTCCCAGATGAAATGAAAGAAACTTACAACACAGCAGATCAGGCAACGGAACCGGCATGAATGTAATACGATAGCCCTCCAATTCTGCTATTTCCTACGAAAGAGAACAACACTGAGTCCATTAGCAGCATCAGTCACACCTAGATCATCCATAGCAACCAAGCCATAGTTACCCACAGCTTAATGCCATTGCATTCTTGCATATTTATTGCGTTCGAGTAACTACCCGGTATGTGAACTGGTTGTCATGCGCTAGTGATGTGACTCTCTATTATTATTCACAGTTTCTATGGGGAAATGTTAGCAGAGATCTGCTTCCATTCTGTGTCTACCCATTGGTCAGTGCTTAAAGTGTGGAAAAATAAGTGCCTGGACGCCCCCCCCTTTAAAAAAGTGCCTGGACTCTCCTTGCCTTTTCAGGCTGTACTGGCCAATAAGTGGCAGGACGGCATTCAGATTTTAAAATGAGTGCATGGACGCCGTCCATGACCGTCCAGCCACACTTTAAGCCCTGCCACTGGTAACTAATTATCAATGTGGTAAGTTACTATGCATACTTCCATAATTGTGATAATTATGTTGCTTCAAATAAATAAATTGATTTCAGTTTCGTCTGAAAGGCCACTGAATTTCAATTAAGCGGTCAAATCCGCAATCACCCCTCCATGTCTTTTCGTAATACGAGCAGAATAAATTATCTTATCTGAGTCATATGTTTGATTAACATAATATTCCCAATGCAGCAACTCATCTCTGAAGTCTGGCAGTTGGCTGATCCAATCAGATTAGACAGGTGGTCTTCTGACACCATATGGCTACAAGAAATTAATTCACTGATCGACCCATGCAACCAGGTGGACCTACAAACTCTCCACGCACACACACATGCACTTTCACACGCACACATACAAACACATACACACACACACATTCACACGCACATACACACACACACGTACACACACACACGCACGCATGTTGAACTGCCAGCCAAGATGTTAGGGATTCAGAAACCTGCTAGTGCTGAAATCTGTGCCTGCTTCACCTGCACCATCTAGCGGCCATATCAGACAAATTGTGTACAATGACCATAAAATGTCGACTGGATGAACAGAAGGTGAGGGAGAGGACTGCTCACTCACCGTCATACACCAAGGCTAAGAAACATGAAGTCGCTAACACTTCCATACTCATGACTGACTTCATTAACGGACTTCTTCTTCGTCTTCTAATTTGACCTGAGGGCGAAACTATAGTATCGGAGACCGAATGACGACACTAACCCAAATGCTAACCCTAACCGACCCTCAAGACGTTTAACCTGAGCCCTAACCTACCCTTAACGATGCTTAACCTGACCCAAACCGACCCTCACAATGCTTAACCTGACCCAAACCAACACGTCGGTCCCCGATACTATAGTTTCGCCAAAGGCAGAGCAAGAGTATATATGTGGCCTACCTTGATCATAAACTTCATGAACGCATGTCGATCAGCGGTCGTCAGAGCGTCAACAAAGCCATAGTTGATCTCATACTGACAGCAAGCGGCTTCGTGATCTACCTGTTAGACAATGAATGAGGTTTGAATCAAGGCCACAGCAGAAGACCATCATTTAACAACCCTTACATGTGGGACGCGGTGGTGTAGTGGGTATGTTCGTCGCCTTGCAGCCAAAGGGTTGCAGATTCGAATCCATCTCAAGTCGTCGCGTAGGGACCTTGGGCAAGTCCTTCTCTCGCAATTGCTCAGTGCTTTGGCGTGAAACTCCGATGCAGTGATAGCTTGAAGGGGCGCTATAACAAGTGCACATACAAACATACAAACATAGTGCTAACAGTGTTTTACATACTCGTTCATTCATTCATTATTGATATTTTAATATAGTGGCAGTGATAGTGCCCCTTCGAGGTTACTATTCAGAAGTACTTCCAACTGAACCATGGCTCTTAAGGCTGCAATAAATATGACCCATAGACCTGAGTGAAACTTGGCCTTAATGTGATGTGCCATACATCCGAACATATAATAATATTCAGTCGCTAGCAACATCCCTAGCAACAGAGCCAAGTAACAAGATGAAACCATAGTAACCGGATCGAGCCCCTGAAATACAGACAAGACCTTTTAGAACCGGGCAGCAGACCATTCCTATAAGCCAAAGCTCGAGGGTACGTACCCTACGTATTCTATTTTGTGAAAGGTATGTACGTATTTTAACGTACCCTATTTTAGGGTACGTAAACAATAATAAAATACGTTAGCCTCGTCATTGCTCATTATATGAATGTTCGATTTAATTTAAACAAACAATAACAGCCAAGTGCACAGCGTAATGAATTGTAGCAATGCTATATTGTACGTCTATGTTTATCCGGCATACATTGCACCTAATGCACTAATTAATGTCAGTTAGTCGGCTCAGTTCTGCTGCAGCGCTTAAAAGTCCAACTCTAAGGAAAAGGTTGACCTATTGCATCCAATTAATTATTAAAGAAGAATGTATCGAATTAAATTTACTGCTACGCTACCGGAAATACCGATTTAAATGACGCATACTGTTGACGCGCAGCATGTATTCGTACTGTAACGTACATGTAGGCTATGGGCAGTGGCGGCGTCAGGATTTGAGCTTTGGGGGGGGGCTGAAGCCTCCCGGAGGAAATTTTCCATTTTCATTCGCCAAAATTTCTGACGGCCTTTTTTAAAGTCATCCGGCCGAAATCTCATGGAAATTTTCCAATTTTCATACCCAAAAATTTCTGACGACCTTTTTTTGGTCATCCGGTCGTAAATCGTGCAAATATTTCAGTTTTGCATGTAAAAAAAACCCCGGATGGCCTTTTTTAGGGGGGGGCTTAGCCTTTGATAGGAGCCTTTTAGGAGGACTTAGCCCGCCCCTACACCCCCTAGCGCCACTGGCTATGAGTCGCCGAGTAAGCCATAAACAAAATTTTCGTGCAAATGTATGGTACGTACCATACGCGTATTGTATTTTTTGAAAGGTACGTACGTATTTTAACGTATTCTATTTTAGGGTATGTGTACTCTCGAGCTTTGCTATAAGCTGATAAGCATAAGAGTGAAAACGAGGCATTGTGGCAGAGAGGAGAAGCAAACCTCGTATGGTTCCCACTCAAGCTTCTCCATGATGTCATAGATCTTCATGATGACGTCAGAGTTTCTCATGATGGCCAGTGGCTCCTGAAGAGACATTGGCTGCTGTGCATCTAAAGCATCTCCCACGGCCGACCCATCCTTATTCAAGAGAGTAAACTCCGCTAAAAACACAGACACAACTTGCCATAAGCAGGGTTTAAAATGGGTGGGAATGCGTGGGAACGGCGTTCCCACTGCTCTCGAGTTTCTTGGCTTGCGTTCCCACTGCTCAATATGCATGGAACCATTGAAACATGGGCGTTCCCAATAAAACTACATCAGCGTTCCCACTGCTCACCATTGGCGTTCCCACTGCTCACTCAGACCACCTTAACCACTGGCCATAAGGGTTAGGACAAGAAAAATCTCCAGCAAATTACTCCATCCAACCAACTCTTTGCCTTCCAACCATCCATCCATCCATCTATCCAATCCCCTCTCAACTTCTGTCCATCCAGTCCTCTGCTATTCATCCATGCGATCCTGTCTTTAATCCACTGAAACCTCAGTCTTCCATCCATCCAATCCTCTACCCATCACCAACTGTACACCATCAGTACGGGAATTGTGGAAAAATAACGAAGGGGGTCGGACTATGATCCACGTGGACTTGGGGTGTGAATGCAGACTTTACTATGGGGCCGTAAGAAAGACTGGGTGTTGAACCCCATTCACTCCTGGCAATTCTCACTCTGCCCACAATACATCCAATCCTCCACCTTTCATCCATCCAATCAGCTGCCAGGATACATCCAATCTTCTGCCTTCCGTCCATCCAATCAGCTGCCATGGGATACATCCAATCTTCTGCCTTCCGTCCATCCAATCAGCTGCCAGGATACATCCAATCTTCTGCCTTCCGTCCATCCAATCAGCTGCCAGGATACATCCAATCTTCTGCCTTCCGTCCATTCAACCATCCACATTCCATTCATCCACTCCTACGCCTTGCAAGCTGTCTTGTCCTCAATGAAGCCTGCTTTAGCAGCTGCGCTATACCTCTCTCTCTTCCTCTCTCTCTCTCTCTCTCTCTCTCTCTCTCTCTCTCTCTCTCTCTCTCTCTCTCTCTCTCTCTCTCTCTCTCTCCTCCTCCTCCTCCTCCTCCTCCTCCTCCTCCTCAGGGCTGTTTTTAAGAACTGCACAGCCCCTTTTTTCCTTTCCCATCCTCCATGGTAAATAACTTCCAATTGGAGGACAACGACCTTTTTTCTACTTTTAACTGTACAAAACTACTAGTTTCTACAACTGCACAAATCCATTTAGAACTGCACATTTTGTGTACAACTGCACGTTAAAAAAGCCCTGCTCCTCCTCCCTCCCTCCTCCCTCTCTGTCTGTCTGTATGTCTCTCTGCATCTGTCTGTCTGTCTGTCTGTCTCTCTCTCTTTCTGCATCTTGTCTGTCTCTCTGTTGTCTGTTTAACATCCAGACTGGCATCATCCCTCGACATCATAGACAATCCCTCAAACGAGATGCAATGCTCGCAAGTGATCTGGTACCCTCTACACTTTCACACAAAGTCTGAAGTTTACGACTACAATTAAATCGTTATTTTTGTCTTTCTCTGTGAATATTCGCCTGCGCAGCTATGGTGTGTGCTCAACGCCTGCATATAATAAAATTATGATTGTTGCACAAAAACCTATACAAACGACGAAATGAGTATATCCAAATTACAACGGCATAATTAGGTATATTATATACAAAGTTAAGGTCACTGCCATACAACTAACAACGCAAGCAAGTAATATATAAGTGTATACATAGATACAATGTTTGCATACATAATGGCATACATACATACATACATACATACATACATACATACATACATACATACATACATACATACATACATACATACATACATACACATACACACACACACACACATACATACATACATACATACATACATACATACATACACAAGGACAGACAGTGATGACTTACGCTCAATTCCTGACTTCATGACATATCCGAGTCTTCTTGCCCTCTCCATTTGGCGGATGAGCGCCCGTCTTGGACATTGCGAAAATGGCTTTCCATGCAAGTACAGGTTACTGAAAGTAACAATACAGCTCTGCACATGTCTAACGCGACATTAGCATAATTGAAACTGCAAATTTATGTAGCACCACTTCATTAAACCTAATCAGAGGTGATCTCAACGCTAGCCCAACTACAGTGAAATGTCACCAAGATCAGATATTTCATGGTTAAGCAAAGCAACGCACTGAAAACTGGGAGAGTAACCAGTGGCAAGCTAATGCACACACGTAGTAATAGTTTCAATTGAACAACACTACATAACAACAAAGATCATTAGCATCACCCTCCTCCTTTATCCAGGCTTGGGACTGGCACTGTCAGAATGCAAACAGAGGCAGAGTTACACACGTTTAGTTGAATCAAGAGATTCCCATCCACAGTAGGACATGGTAGACGACTGGCTGATTGAATGCTCAGTTGAGAGCACGGAGTACCAGCAGGTATATATACTGCGGTTCTGCATGAGAGTGCTCCCTGAGATGGTTACTTTGTATGGACCTTGAGCAGATCTTTCGCTCACAATTGCTCAGCACTCTCAGTTGATCCTTATTCATTAGATTGCGACATTTAATAAATCAAAATAATAATAATAATTATAATAACAATAACATAAACACTTTTTTTATTGCCCTGAGGTACATATAGTCACTCAGGGACTTACACACTAATTAATATAAAAATACTAATTTAAATTTTTAATTAGTGTGTAAATAATTAACACTAATTATAATATTACTAATAGTTAAATTAATAATAATAATAATAATAATAATGATACTAATAATAATAATAATAATAATAATAATAATAATAATAACAACAACAACAATAATAATTATAGTAATAGTGGTTGTCATAGTGGTTCATAGTGGTTGATGCACAGAACAGATATGCGTGGCGTCATTGGACCATATGAACCCGCTTGACGGCAGAGAACTAAAGAAGAAGAAGTGGTTATCTGATAAGAGAATAGTTCAATGTTCACAACTTGATAGAGAATGAGTGGGATTTGTTTTTCAATTCTGACAACAACTGAAAAAAATACATATAAGAAGATGGCAGCAGATAATTATAAACTAACAGAATCAGCAAGCGGGAGAGGGTTGAAGAAAAGGTCTTTAAATGAGTAACCTCTACTGTGAAAAGTAATGAAGCACGGTCCACACGGACTATGGAAAGATAGACGCTATAGTTATTTCCACACTCACTCTGCACTGTGCTTAACTTATTGAAATAATCTGGCATGCTCATTTCTACAATGGAAGCCTGCAGACTTATATGTGGTTTGTTTGACTAACTCAGCGCCTTTGTACAAATCCAGCCAGAGGCAAAAGCCTGCTGCCTCGACGTCACTACAATAATTCGCAAAATATGCATAACAAACATTTGTTTGAAACATAAGCAAAACAGCGAAGTAAATAAGCATGTGAAACTTGAAAGTGTCAAGCAGAGACATAAACTTCAAGGACATTGTTGAACAGTGGGAACAGATAAGGCCCAAGACTTCAGAGCCAGCCTCTACTTAAAGTGGCTCATAGACGCAACTTGATCAGAAACATAGGGCAACAGAACAGCAAGCCATATCAATCCTGTCAACTGTCGGCTCCACAGGCTTCTCCATACTTTGGAATATGACCTCTGGAACCCAGGGCTGAAAGTGGTTTCGAAAAATTGCCGGTCTGACTTTGGCAACGAGCCAACTCCTTTGTCCCAAAATATTTTCTGGCGACCTTTTTTTAGTCAGTTGCATAAATTGTTTTCCAAATTCTATCATTTTTATCTACTTTTGGTACCTCACGACCTTTCCTTTAGTCATACGCAACTGAATTTTGGTAAACAAGCGACCCGGCTGAGACCCGGCAAGAGTAGGCCTTGAAAATCAATGCCGGATCACAGACCTGGACTGACCCGGCTCAGTTTCAGCCCTGCTGGAACCAGGCCTTCCAAAGGACCTATAGTCAAACTGTGGCTAGGTTAGTGATCTTATTGACCGGCCCAGATCAGATGGGAACGACCTCAAAAAATTATCTGTCTCAGAAATTTTATAGATTCGCAAAATGCTGATGTCCTCTGAAGTCAAAGATCTTACAATTAGTAATTACTGTTGCATGGGTGTCTAAATGATCCGGAGTGATAAAAGTTAATACCAGGAGAATCAACAAGCCTAATGACATCAATACATTACTTAGCCTATCACTGGTATTTTGTGTTTTCAGAGTTTTAGATGGAGATAGATATAGCTATTAGCTATCCAGTTAACGGCATAGTCATGGGTTTCGGATTTCAGTATGGATTACCGGTACATGTTTCGTTCCCAGCAGGGTTGTTTTAAAGGAATTTTTGGAACTGCACAACTCCTTCTTTCCTTTCCCATCTTCTATGGTAAATTACGGTACTTCCAATCAAACTTTTTGCTAGTTTTAACTGTACCGAAGTGCTTATACAACAGCACAAATCCATTTAGAACTGCACCTCTTGTGTACAACTGCACGTTAAAAAAGCTCTGGTTCCCTGGCAGCATATCCAAGTACTTTTGATGGGCATAGAACGATCCCTTATTGCAATAGTTACCATGAGTGCATGCTGGTAGGGTCAACACATGCAGCAAATTATTTTTTACAATGCACTGGAATTTGGAGTCCTGTACAATTTCCCATTTCCAACGCACATTTTGCAAACTAACACCATCATATTTATTGTTTCTGATGATTATTTTTCATAATTTTTACAAATGTCATTCTATTTTATAACTACCATCCTCACTATCAATGTCTCAACCACATTAAAAAAAAACAAATGCTGCATAAGACATTAGCATTATTTTAATGTATCTCCATGACATCTACAGATACCCTGAAGACCTAAACCATGTCATGACGAACATCAGTCTGAACTGCTGTAATATATATATATATATATATATATATATATATATATATATATATATAATTTATATAAAATCACAACTCCCATAATCATAATGCCATCGCACCAGTGTCTAATATACATGCACACCAAAAGCAAGTCACACAAGCGTGTTACCAATATATAAGCTTATATCTAGCAGGAGATCTGTCCACTGCAATGGGTGGCCAAGCAATTTGGAAATAACCTTGCTGACCAGTACACACATCCACCAATTCAAGCAACATAAGACTGGCAGCTCAACTCGGTAGGCCTAAACGAACGCAAAAACGCATATCAGACGACTGTCGACAGTTACAAATCCTTGGACGCCGGTGCCAGTTCCCACAGTCAAGCCCCATTCTCTGCCCTTATCGGACGAACGCTAATTTGGCCAATTTGAATAGCAATTCGAACGCAAAATCGCTCTTCCTCGAGTAAACAGCGTGCAACTTCACGACTAAACTGGACGAAAATCCGTCGGGATTTTTTGTTATCGATTTAAACGATTCGATCTTTCTCGGCAAACGCCTTCCGATAGGCAACCCACAGTCAAACCCGCGTTCGATTCGTTTATTTCTCAAATAAATCTTCAGTCAACACGTGTCGTTCGTAAGCCCCCCATCACTCAACCCTCCCCACCCCCCAACCCCACCCCACCCCACCCCACCCCCACCCACCCCCCAACCATCCGCAGCGTCAGACCACCCGATTCGAACAGTCGACCGCCCAGAGAGAACGCCTGAGGCGAGAACTGAAAATCGACGTCATTCCGCGAAAAGCCGGAAAGCCGGTATCGTTCCGGGAAAGCTTATGTTGCCATGGTTACCGATTAGGATGGAAATTGGGGCGGAAGCTGCGAACGACAAACCGCTGGTCGCTCGTTAGGAAATTGGTAAATGGGTTTTTATATTGCAGCGGATCGATGATTTGCTGCAGCTCGGCTTTCAAGAGAGGTGCGCGGGAATTAGGCGCGCCATTACGCCCTGTCCTCGCTCATATAGCCTACTACACTCGGCAACGCTAGATTGTGTTGTATCCGTCAGCTGATCAGGCGAATCGTTTGAACGAATGCGGCCGACGACAAGGCCAGGTCAGATCAAACCGGAAGTTATAGTGTAATGTAAATCACCGAAACTTCACAGCGCCACAAAAAGTCACGTCAGACCGGCGCAATATCATTTATCAAATCAAGACCGAAATAGACAGGCATTTGGACCGCGTCTGTGCCAGATCAAGTCGAATGGTGACACTTGGTGGATATACAGGGTGGCTCAATAAAAAATGTCCCACCAGCTAAAATGCCATTTCTCCGTAACCTATTGAGATATTTCTGTGAAAATAGCAGGATTTATACAGGAAAGAATTTGCAACAATCCCTGAAAATCTCAATAATGAACTTGCATTACTTCAGAAGTTACAGCTGTGCAAAAATATTTTTCAATTTTTTCAAATTTCCGCAGAATCACGTTCTAATACATGTGATTTCTTTAAGATTTCTTTGCAAATTACAACACACAAAATGATGATGATGTCATAAAACCTCACTAAGAGCTATAAAATAGCTGTTTATGAAGCAAGCTGCTACTAATTGGCGATATTTAATACATTAAGGCCTCAAGATGTGAATCTGTAACTGAACGTCATGGGCAAAGGTTTCTGCGGATGGGAAAATGGGAATCGGACGCTGCGTGAACAGAGACTGGGACATCGCGTGATCATAGCAAAAATACCCAGTGAAAAGTGAAGCCTGAGGACAATGAAGGCTATCTGCAAACGTGTTTATGTATAATATAATGGAGGTCAGATGTCGGAAGAGAAGCGGGAAGTTATCTCACACTGAAAAGCGCGATTTTTTACAAAATTCGCATGGTAGTCGAAAGGGTCAAGTTTGCAAAGCGCATCATATTTTCGGCATCAGATCTGCTGGCGTGTGTTACGGCTGCAAGGAAAGACTGCACTTCTTCCCATTCAGTGGGCTAGATGTCAAACTTATCATTGAACTCTCTTATCCAGACTCATTGAAGTCAGCAGATTATGCTTTAACATCTGGTTTTATTTTCCAGCAGGACGGTGTGCCTGCTTGCTCGCGAGGTAAGGTTGATTATAATGACGGTATACCTTATTGCCATCAACTGCAGTAAATTTATTGGCAAAGATGAATGACCAACAAACTCGATAGACCTTAACCCTCTTGATTATCACGTCTGCGGAGCTATACTGGAACGCTGCAAGACATTTCATCCCAAGTTGGAGAACATTGACCAGCTGAAGGAAGTCTTGCTGTTAATGTGGGATCAGTTGCCACAAGACCTGATCAACAAGGCCATACTGAGCTTCACAAAAAGAATTCGAGCTCGTGTTCAAGCAGTGAGTGGACACTCTCATTATACCTTACAATAAACTGCAAAACGGAATTCTGAGGTCGTAGTGAAAAGTGATATAATTTGACATGGAAACCTACAAGTGACGTTCATTTTCCCGCGGAAATTTGAAAAAACGAAATTGAAAGTTTAAACAGCTTTAACTTTTGCAAACATGAAAAGTTTCAAATGAAACTTTCAGGGATTGTTGGAAATTCATTCCCCTGCAAATTGGAAAATTTTCGCAGAAAAAGTTCAATCGGTTGCGAAGATATCGCATTTTATCCGGTGGGACATTTTTTATTGAGCCACCCTGTATATCGTTGGTGATTGTGTTCGTGGGGTGGTGCTGGGGCAGATTCAAGGATAGTT
This sequence comes from Lumbricus terrestris, assembly GCA_949752735.1. Lineage (NCBI taxonomy): Eukaryota > Metazoa > Annelida > Clitellata > Crassiclitellata > Lumbricidae > Lumbricus > Lumbricus terrestris. Next base: position 23,930,375 of record OX457053.1, read on the forward strand.
TTGGGAAAACGGTTTTAGTCGTCATTAGTGAAAAGCTGGAGGTGACGGCAGGCGAAGGAGAGAGATGTGATTTATTATTTTTCTCAACGAATACAACAAGCAAACATGATACAATTATGACAGTGAATAACTAACATAATTTGGTGAAGAAGGGAGACACAGAATGGATGGACAATCCCGCTAATAGGGCCACCCATTATTCATACATGTAACATATATTTTTTTAAACATGACAGCACATTCAATTGTAGGAATATAAAGATTATTAGGGAGAGAGAAAAAATTATTATTAAGCAATAGACAAATAGACAAATAGACACTGATTGGTCATTAGATAGATTGACAGACAGAAATAAGTGCCCTTGGCAAGAAATTCATCGTATTTAGTTAAAATAGTTGGACACGACTGCCGACTATAGCAAGAACGCTCGTCTTGTGAAGTGGAGCATGCGGAGCTATGGATGTATTGGATGATCGTCGTTTGTTGAGACGGTATAACAGTGTGGGGAGTGGGAACAGAACAATCAGTGTGAGAATTGTGGAAAAATAACTGGGGGGTTGGACCATTATACACTTGGAATTTGGGTGTGAAAAACAGACTTTACTATGGGCTCTAAGAAAGACTGGGGTGTTGAAACTCCCCAACCCCCCGGCAATTCTCACTCTGAGAACAACCAGTCCTTCACTCACAATTGCTCCACTGATTGGTCATTAGATAGTGGCGACGAAAGAACATCTACATCATCATCATCATCACCATCATTATTATCATTACTGATGATGATGATGGTGCTCTGCCCGAAGGCAGGTTCATTGGCTTTACGCCCCTGGGGATGAGATGAGTGAGATGGTTTCCCGTTGCCTTCCCCACAGACAATGATGTGTAAGCAACTTGTCCAAGGTCGCTCCGCAGGAGCTTGCGCCCCTTCGTCCCACACGTGCTAGCCCGAGATATCTAAATCTCTGATTGTCAACTCCCAGCCCGGGGCTTGAACCGCAGTCCGTTGCAACCAACAGACGAATGCTGCTCTCGCTTACCAGTGTAGCTAACTAGGCCAGTTATCATTACTACTACCGTACTATTGCTGCTACTACCACTGCTACAACAACTAGTACTGCTACTACAATTACTATTGGGAAAGATTCCAATGCAATGACTGTTCGCCATTGGCCTGCAGTTGCATAGGATATATGCCTACTTGAAGCTACTTCACAATTTATACGACGGGTCCCAATTTAAGAGACAAGCGTGTTAAAGGGTACGATAACAGTCTGACATAGGCCTACATGCACAAGCCGATTCAATCACCTCATTAGTAAAAGCCTTCGTTTTTATGTGGCCTGCACCAGTGCCACAAGTACCTATACTTCAGTTATCTCAAAGTCCACGGCTTTCGTCTGACAGTCGGGGTGGGGTGGGGACATAGGCTACATATCTAACAGTCCAGACCTTGTTATACCAGGACAAGCAAAAACAATCATCTACCAAAGCATGGATGAAAAGACACCAATTAGTCTATGGCAGCCTTGGCAGGGTGGCAGCCATCTAATTTTAAGGGTTGGGTCTCATCACCGAGGATCCTAATCTTGAGATTTCTATAGCGCCCAAAATGTTAAGCTGCCGGAAAAAACTTAAAGACACGCTGCATGTTAAACTCTGGCCGCAAAAACTAGTCATACGACTACAATTTGGTTCTCGGAAATCTTATAACACAAAAAGTGTCCGAAAACAGCAGATGTCAAACTCACAGCAGAGTGAACCAAAGGCCCACTCAGCCTTCCATTCGCTAGGTGGCTTTGGTAAAGACGGCAGTAGGGCGTCACAGCTTGCAATCATCGATACTATAGCTTGTAACCATACTGCGTGTCGATTACTAGGCTACCATAGATGTAAAAAAACGATGGAAACGGAATAAAAAACGGGGAAAACGTGGTTTTTTCGAAAAAATAAAAAACGAAAAAAAACGATAAAAAACGGAAACGGTAAATTTATAATTTGACTTTGCTACATCTAAAACCGAATTTTAACCTTGAAAACACTGATTAGGAGCCTACTACACGCAGGCTATCTCTTAAATGATGATGCTAAACGATGAAATAATGACTTTAGTTAGCTGAATCCTTGAGAGTTGGTGGAAAACATAAGGAATATCAGAAAAAATTTAAATTAAGGAAAATAATAACAGAAAGTAAATGAATAAATAAAGTTAAAGAAAAAATAAAAACGATAAAAAACGATGGGAAAAATAAAAACGAAAAAAACGAGGTTTTTGGGGAGAATAAAAAACGGAAAAAACGTTTTTTACAACTATGATTAATACTAAACACAAATAGATAGATGTGTGTGAGTTCTACCTCATTGAAAAGTGTTGGGTCCGCTATTAGCCTACAAGCCCTACATGTTATATTAACACCGACACTCCGTTATACAGTGGCAGGACTTTAATGGAGGCAATCAAGTCTAAATTGACTTTGCGGAACAATGCCGAGCCGCAGATGCAGCGCCAGTAATTGCCCACACACATAAAAATTGCCCACACACACATAATCACCATCATTACTGTAAATGTAGAATTGCCGTTCTAATCATAAAGCCTAATCGAAGAGCATTAGGCCTAGCGACGGAAGTAATTTTCTTGAATGCAAGACGGTCCAAAGATCTATGTATTAAAAGACAAATCCCACACCCAAAGGAAACGCGCAAACGAACACATGCGCGCGCGCACACACACACACACACACACACACACACACACACACACACACACACACACACACACACACACACACACACACCAACACATCAACAACTCCCTTCACACACACCCACATACACCCAAATGCTTGAACGAGGGACCTACGCCTTGTACAATTTTCTACATTATCTGGTGTAGCAAATCATACTTAAATATAGATTATTCATAACAAGCAAGTAGGCTACGCCGTTAGGTAAATAGGCCTACATGTGCTTAAGATTCCACTGGACAACAAATTTTTACAAAAGTCATGTTACTGAAATGAAATTAGTCAGTTCTTATCAATTTTTATGTGCTGAACACGAATATGACAGTGAAATTGCTTAATTGGCTCTAGTTTTTTTGTAATCTCAAATGAAGTAATTTTATATCGCACAATGCATTCCAATAGTGATACACTTACGGTTAATATTTGTAAAAACCGGGTCATAGACTAGTTCTTAGATTTTTTGCCTGTCTCTTGTACAGCTGTTCGGGAGCATCTCTGCGGAGTGTCCAGCAGTAGTCAGCCAACATTGTAGTGGACCATTTTCCCTGGTACCTTTGCTCCATTGTTGCGAAATCTTGATGAAAGCGTTCGCCATGTTCGTCATTAACCATACCACAGTTGTCAGGGAAGAAATCCAGATGGGAGTGAAGGAAGTGCATCTTCAGCGCCATATTGCAGCGAAATTTTTGGTACTGCTTGAGCACGTCTTCTACTAGTTCCTTGTAGTTTTCTGCCCTAACATTCCCCAGAAAGTCTGTAGACACTAGACGAAAAGCATTCCATGCTTGTTTCGCATCACCCTCCAGCAAGTTGTTGAAGCGGTCATCTTTGTAAAGTTCTCTAATCTGAGGACCCACGAAAACTCCCTCTTTAATCTTTGGTTCGCTGAGTCGAGGGAATTTTTCATGCAGGTATCGGAAAGCTGGCGAAGTGCGGTCCATGGCTTTCACGAAGTTCTTCACCAAACCTAGTTTGATGTGAAGGGGTGGTAGTAGGATTTTGTGAGCCTCGACCAGAGCTGGGTGCTGGATATTCTTCTGTCCAACTGCCATGTTTTGTCTGGGAGTCCATTCCTTCCGCACGTAGTGCAACTCTCTTGCCCGACTATCCCACTCACACAAGAAACACATATATTTTGTATATCCTTGCTGCAGTCCCATTAAAATGGCAACTACCTTAAAATCACCGCACAGGTGCCATTTGTACCTGTTATAGTCAATGTAATGCAGTAGCTGTTTTAGGTTATCGTATGTCTCTTTCATGTGGACAGCATGCGCTAATGGAATAGATGGAAGACGGTTTCCATTGTGCAAAAGCACAACCTTAAGACTCAGTGTCGAAGAGTCTACAAAGAGTCTCCATTCTTGTGGGTCATGAGTGATCTGTAAGGCATTCATGAGGTCGTCAATATTGGAACAGAATACCAGATTACCTTCCTTCATGAAGAAAGGTTCCAACTGCTGATGGCGCTTTCTATATGAAGTGATTGTGACATCTTCTTCTAGAAGATTCCATTGTTGGAGTCTTGATCCTAGCAACTCTGTCCTGTTTTTGGATAAGTCCAAATCACGAACAAGGTCATTTAGTTCTTCCTGTGTTATTCTGTGTGGGGTTGATGATGCACCACAGTGAAAATCGGGATCACTGCATGCTGACGGACCAGGAGAAGAACAAGTCGGCTCACCCTTGTCCTCATCAGATGAATCAACGAAAATATATTCTGCTGGAGGTTCTGGAATAGTAAGTCCATCACCATGTGGAACTGGTCTCAATGCAGACAGAATGTTTGGGTAGACTATTGTCGACTTCTTTTGCTTCGTTATTCCACCGGAAAGAGGAGGAACCAAGCAGAAGTAACAGTCATCTAAGTGGTTGCTTTGCTCTCTCCACACCATGGGAACTGCAAACGGCATTGATGGTCTTTTGCCATTCATCCACTGTGAAAGCTGTGTTGTACATGTAGCACAGCATAATATGCAGGGCACAGAAAATGACGTAATTAAACAAATCAACTGTGCATGATGTGTTCATGATGGGATTATGCAATGAGGTGGAATATTACATCATTCTAGACTTATTTAGGATATTGTCGCATTGAACTATATGAAATATTTTCAAAACGAGAGCCAATAAACACTTTTTATGGTTATATTCGTGTTCAGCACACCAAGATGCTACACATTAGGGCCTTTTCCAGTCAGTAACGAATTCTATGTTGACCAGTGTTCTTAATCACCGTCACTGGTGGTGCTTTTACATAATCTTCAACTGACTACATTAATTCTTACTGCAAACTACTCAAACATCAAAGCAAACTACTCAAACATCAAACATGTTACAGCTATATTTCATCAATCCAACTTCCAGTTTGCACGAATCCTTTCCACCAATTCTGCTTCTATTTAGGCAGGAATTAACGACGCTAAACTACACGTTTACCGCGAAGTGCAGTATATATTATGAAGAGTGCAGCAAAATGAATTGGGCAGCCTATGATCCACGTGGAGTTGGGGCGCGAAAAGAAGGCTTTAGTATGGGACCATACAGGTTTGGGTGAGCAGTGGGAACGTTGAATGTGAGCAGTGGGAACTCTGATGAAGAATTGTATTGAAATGCATGTGTTTTGGAGTTGCATCATGATGAGCAGTGGGAATGCAAGCCACGAATTTCGAGCGCAGTGGGAGCGCCGTTCCCACCCGTTCCCACCTACTTTAAACCCTAGGTCCGACCCTACGAAAAAAGGGGGTTGAGCCCCACAGCCACCCCTCAACTCTCACCCTGGCAAAGTATTTACCTTGACAGCCATCCGTATTCTGGCTTCCACGGCAGCTGGATCAGAGTTTTCGGATCCGGAAGGATGTTCATCTCTGGATCAGCTCCATCAGCCTTGAAGAACATAGCGGCCGGAACACCGCAACCACGACGCTGAACATCTCGGATTGCCCTCTTCGGCACGACGGACACCCGGCTGTCGGAGTTCAGGGTGCTGTACGAGACGAGGAAGTAGCGAATCCCGAGTTCCTCCGCCCTCGCCTCCAGGTCGATGTCCCCCAGCGGAAGTGGCAGGGGCGTCTGATCGGGGTCGAGATCCGAGAAACCGGACTCGGCTCGTTTGCCGATAAGTTCCGCCATTTTGTTCGTCCGACGTTTCACGCGATCTTTTCAATGACGTCCGACCGAGGTGTAGGCTATACTATAGGCTATATGCGAAGGGAAATCGCTGCTCGACCGGTCAGATCCACTTGAAAACCTTTGCCGGCTGGATCCCCTCGTTCACGTGAACAGCCGATAAAGGCAAACCCTGGATCGGTTCGTTCTTGCACGCCAACTTTGCTTATGTACGAAAGCGGCGAACGACCGAAGCAGCCGCTCGCTGCGCCCGCTGCGATTAGCTCTCGTGCGCTGACGCCGTCTGCTGAGCGCCGCCGCTGCAGCGCTTATCGTCTGCTTCAAAACATTGCTTATGGCAAGTCGCACGCCCAACAGCAGCTGGTGGATGGCGCGCCATGCTCACAGTAATTATAGAGGCGAAATCGCAAGCAACAGTTGCAAGCTTAAAACCAGTGATGGGAGCATCTGGGATTGTTGCAGGCCTAAGCAGATCACTATAGTAAATAAAAAGCTACTTTGAAGCTGGTTTGCAGTGAATTGGGAGTGATCACCGGCTTTATGTAGGCTATTACCGTAATCGTTGAGTGGATTTACTGGATTACGATTTCAAGCGTCTTAATATTGTAGGCCCCCTAATTATTATCGCCGTAATCGTAATCTTGAAACTTCTAAAGCGCCACTCGAAAGCTAAGTTCAGCTTAATAATTATAAGCGATATCTTTATCTCATATTTGTTTGTGAGTACTGTGGTGTAGTGGGTAGCCTATGTTCGTTGCCTTGCAGCCGAAGGGTTCCAGGTTCGAATCCATCTCAAGCCGCCTCGTAGGGGCCTTCATTCGCAATTGCTCAGCGCTTCGGCGTGAAATTCCGATTCAGTGTCCGCACTGTAATCGGGAGCGCTTGCGAGTAGGTTTCTTGAAGGGGCGCTGTAACAAGTGCACATACTTACATACATGCATATCACAAATGGTATAAGGTCTAGGCCTATGGAAGCATTTGCTAGTCTGCTTAGGCACCATGGCCCATGGACTATTACTTACTTGTCATCATTTTTATTCGAATGGCCATGATCAATTGTTGGTATTAATACTTTATTCATTATTCATTCATTATTAGCATTTATATAGCGCCCCTTCAAGAAACTACTCAGAGGCGCTCCCAGCCCAGCCACGGCAAAAGAAAAAAGATTTAAGGGACTTAAGGAATATAAGGATTGACTGTTTTTATTAAAACCTCTGAAGTTCAGAAAAGAAAAATGAATTAATAGTCAACTTGCTGAATGAATCTTTCAATCGCAAGATTCCGCCTTCAGAGAAATTAACTGGCTAGGCCTAGATCTGTCTGTTCATGCGCGTAAACGCTCAGCAGGCCTAATCAATGCGCGCATTAGCACAATCCAAGTCATGCATGACATTATTTTAATGCAGGGCCTATAATTATATGCGGATCCTCGAGCTTCTATCCTCGTCACGCTTTAATGCTTTCTATTTTGTGACCAATATTTATGTTACTGCAAATGTCGAAACCATGGCCCATGGACTATAGGCTAAAGCCCTGTACTGAGGCCTATATCAAGTATCTGGCTCGCTTGGCTACACCGGTAAGGTCGTAGGCCGCGCGTCTGTACACAATTCACTCTGTGACAGAGCGTTCGGGCCGCGGTTCGATTCCCGAAGGTGGCTATTTCAGAGATTAAAAAATCTCGGGCTAACACGGGGACCTAAATGGCGTGGCGACACTAGTCATCTTCGATATGGCAGTGTCGTTAACAACCTATATCAAGTAGTCGATTTAATACTGACCAACAAGCCTGACCTGCACCTCACCGTGGTGGGGGGGGGGGGTGAACAATCAAGTAATGGAACGCATGGTGAGTGAAGGAGTGAAGGTTCATACCGAAGTACCTCCAAGGGCGCTACGTGAGGCGGACAGGCTCACCATGAACTCCGAACGGTTGGCCAACGCAGGCCACCCTCAGGGTGAACGAGGTCAACGAAGACCCACCGGTCTCCTTGTCAGGAGAGAACTGGTCATCACCCGACAAAGCGACCAAGAAACCCTAAATGAAGATGAAACTTCATGAGGGCCTCATCGTCAGGAAACTGATGTCAGTGATGGAAGAAGAGAAGAATAGGATAAAACCAGGCTCCGATCGACTATCTACAGGCTCAAGTAGGATTAGGCCTACCCACCCTGCTGCAATATCAGTGACGTCACTGACGCCGTGACAGACCATTTGACTATATAGCTCTGCCAGCAGGTTGATACCGGTCTCTTCAAGCTGTGCAAATTCGGGGCAATGTAGCATGGGCGGAGTTTGGTTTCCGTTCTTGGAGGGCTAAAGCCTTCTTGGGGGGCTAAACCCGGGAAGAGATACCATTTGCACGGTAAAAAATGAATTTGGGTCTTCTTGAAGGGAGCTTAGCCCCCCAGCCCCTGATAAACTCCACCCATGCAATGTAGACATGTTTTACATACTAGGCCAAAGTCACTCCCACCAAAGAAATCTATGTTTCACGTCTATATGCCCTATATAGTCAGTCTCACGACAGGGTCTTGACTTTTTAAATAGCACAGGGAGAGCATTTTGTAAGAAGAATGCCATATTAAGTAGTAATCGTAATCTAGCAGCTTCTAAAGCGTCACTCGAAAGCCAAGCGCAAGGCACCAGCTTATTCACGAGCGCTGCGTCGAGTCAGAGACGTTGTGCAGAGTTGTCCGAACTCCGAAGGTCAGAGTTCGGTTTCCAGCTCCAAACTGTCAGGTAGGCTAGATGTTTAGGTTGGTGCATTTAGATCGAGACTTGGAAGCAGTGGCGTAGCCAGGAATTTTTCATGGGGGGTTGACTTTTTTACCTGGCCGGATACCCTTTCTGAAACCAACCCAACAGTATTACAATAAATAAAAAGGGAATAAAGTAACAAAGGCAATAAAGTAAGAAAAACAATTGTTACTACAAGCAATTGTTTTGTTTTTTCTTATTTAAGTGGATAAATAACCTTTAAAAAACTTTTTCCTAGGCCAATGGCAACACCCCCTTGGCTACGCCACTGCTTGGAAGGTAGAGGTTCAGGTGAGTGAATCATTGCAGGAAGTCCATTCAGAGTCGGAGTTAGAGGCCATTCTTAGAGGTGAGACTCACCGTGAGAGTTCGTGAGACGGTGAGACGTTAGGCCAGTGCTGTCCAGCCTTTTTTTTACACCGTGGGCCACCAAAGAACTTTTCTTGAAGCCGAGGGCCGCACCAATGAACTCAAAAGCACAACTATGATAGGCCTAGAACTCATTTTGCTTAAGCTGTATCAATTATTTACTAAGGAATAATCATAACGGGTGCATCGTGGGGACTTCTTTTCACATTGTAAAATAACACACAACTTATAGCCGTTAGTTGGTCTGGGATTTGTTTTTCTTTATTTTCACAAAATTTGAACACATTTCACTAGCTTAGGCGGTATACACGTCACTCAAAATCTGCTCGCGGGCCAAAAGTTGGACAGCACTGAGTTAGGCCTATACTTTCGAGCGGGAAGAAGTGCATTATTCTAACTGCGACTATAACGTCTGACGTTAACAAATGATGAATTTAAACGAATTAATTGCAGAATCTGTAAGAAAACAAGTAATTCATGGATCCATAACTGCACAGATTTCGTCGTGGTGCTATGTTCTCGCGGACTGTTGCGCGACGTGCAACAGTACGCCGTTAGCAACAAAAAAGATCGACTAATCACCGCATGGACGTCATATCACCTCGGGCAGGACGCTAGAATAACAGCATGAAGGCAGACAGAAAAAAGCGCAGATGGCTGCATTATTTTGCAGATTTGCCGTGTTGTAAATCAATATGGAGTTGGCCTTCCTGACGTGATTATCTTCATTTCCGGCGGACACGGGCTGCCTTCGATCCACCTTCAGAATTTATCGATTCGCATTCGCCAGTCGCTCTGTCCTACAAATTGTCGATGGCATTGCCTCCGCGGCAGTTCGTTTATTTCGTTATGAGTCGTAGACTACTCGCCTAGTAGGCCTACCAGCGTTGCCACTCTAAAATTTAAAAAAAAACAAGTTGGAGGGTCAAAAAATCCCAAGAAAACCCAAGTTAGGCCTAAGCAAATCTTCCGAAAATGCCCAGAATTTCCCGAAAAATTCCCAAATTTTCCCCAAATCTTACAAAAAATTTCCCGAATTTCCCTTCTGAAAAATCTGATGACCCTTTTTTTAGTCATCCGGCACAAATCTTCCGGATTTCACAAAAAATGCCAGAAAATGTCAAAAACCTTTTTTCCGTCGAAAAACAAACCAAGAAAAAACCAAGTTCGTCCCAAAAAATCCCCATTTCCCAAGTTCGGGTAAAAAAACCAAGACCTCGTGAAATAACCCTAGGAGTGGCAACGCTGAGGCCTACTGTTGTCCAAGGCGGAGGCTGCGACTGCGAGTTAATACAGACGAGACACGAATTTTTGGCGCTTCCGAAATCTTGACTCATGTGAATTCGGAGGCGTTAAAACGTAGGCTACGAAGCCAGATTCTCAGTTCGGGCGCGCTTTCAACTTAGGCCTGTACGAGTCTGTTATTGCTTCGCTTTGATGCCTTTGAAGTGTAGATTATAGGAATAACGGTAACTGTTTACCCCATTGGCCGGTGTTTAATCTAGATTCTAAACACCTCAGGGGAGAGGGAGTTCCCCCAGGAATTAGAATTTCCCCGCCCCAGGAAAAATCGACATGTAATTTGAAGCACTTGGAAAGATGTATAGGCCTAATTGTTCACTTCAATCAATCAATCGTAATTTATATAGCGCCCCTTCAAGGTACCTACTACTCAGAAGCGCTCACGGCCGAGATCAAGCGAAAAATGTCTTTAACAGTTTGTTTGCGCCCCTTCAAGTATGTATGAGCACTTGTTATAGCGCCTCTTCAAGATTGCTACCCAGAGGCGCTCCCGACTACAGCGCGGACACTGAATCGGAGTTTCACGTTAAAGCGCATGAGCAATTGCGAGTGAAGAATTGCTCAGGGTCCCTACGCGGCGGCTTGAGCTGGATTCGAACTCGCCGGCTCCAAGGTACCGAACATACTCCTACACCATAGGTGCAATCCCGTCCTAAAAGTTGGGTGACCACAATGAATCACGTCCTAAAAGTTGGGAGGCCATAATAATAAAGTTAGGGGACCACTCAAAAGTTGGGGGGACGCGTCCCGTGGGTCCCATAGGGTGGTTGCGCCTATGCCCTACACCAGTGGTTCTCAACCGGGGGTCCGCGGACCCCTGGGGGTCCTCGACCATCTGCCTGGGGTCCGCGAGCACGTCCCGAAAATTACATATTTCTTAGTCAAAAACATAGAAACAGATAAATCTTTGTCAATTTGTCAATATTTCTCCTTTTCAATGGCGACATGAAACTAATGATACGCTGATTAATGACAAATTCATTTGTATTAGATGGGTCAATTTGTAACCGACTCTAGATTTCGGGATGCTCTTGAGAGAGTTTCTTAGAAAAAGACCACAGCCCACATGTAACTCATTTGAATAAACAACTCATGAGTTTCAAACTTTGGCTTACCTGGCTGGCATTTTTGATTTAACTGAATTCCTCTACGCAAGTGATGCAGACAAATCTAATCGCCCTTAATTAGTGATAAAATGTCTGCATGTACACAAGAGATGATCTCTTGTGCAAAACGGATAGTGGTTGATAACTTTGACACATTTTGATCAATTGCATGAATTCACAAAAAAATAAAGAAATGCTCAGATCAATCAACCATAATTTGTTAATTTAATTTCCGGTCAATCATAGATGGATCAGTTTAAATTCTAATTTGGTAATTTGAACTTTCACAGTTTTTCGTGAGCTTCCAGTCAGTTTCTTGCAAACTTTGATTCGTGGAATTTACTAACCTCAGAATTTAACCAAATCATTTAACTGACTAGTGACATTAGGCATACATTGAAGATGTACGTTGCATAAATGCAAGAGTTAGCTTGATGCATGAGTGTTTCGAGCAGATAAACTGTGCTCGAATATGCATGCATGCCCAAAGGTTACATTAAAATAAACTACATTTTTTTTCTAATAAATTTCAAATAATCTTATCAGCAATATAAATTTGTAAACTACAACAGGATTGCAGGGGCTTATCCATGCTATATTATAGCATAATGTAGACCTACTATTATATAGGATTATCGAGTCGTACAGTTCTCGATAATGCGCCAAAGGCTCCAAATTTCGGTGGGGGTCCGTGACCGGGACCAAAAATTAAAAAGGGGTCCGTCAGTGTGAAAAGGTTGAGAACCGCTGCCCTACACCACTGCGCCCACGTGTTGTCCTATTACTCGTGTGCTAGTCTAATGACTAGTAAATGCTCATCTGTAAAACTTACAGTGGGATGATGCCTCTGACAAAATATTAGGATAGCTCTTCTGATCTAGAAGCGTCTAGAAAGCGAACCTATTACAAGATTTACATCTAAAAAACACACACCATCGTGACACAGTACAGCGGTAATCATCCCGATTCCCGACATTCGTGGTTCGAATCCAACCGTGTCAGCTAATCACGTACTCGACAATTCACCCCCGCCCCAGAAGCCAAATTACGCTAACCAGTTTACTCCAGCACATCATGTGTTTTCCATGAACATCCTAATTGCACTGCACAATGACGCCACATAGCGATTGATTGCGTAGTTCCGGATTCAGCGTGTATTGGCAAACATATCAATGGTTGGCAAACATCTTCGCATTTCTTACCATATTTTTTGGGTTAGAATTCGCAGTTTTTTTTACGTGGGGGAATCAGTGTGTATAATTTCTAGTTAAATATTCGAATAGGCTTACCTGGTATTTGGTATGCACACCATTGGCAAATATCGTCATCAGACATAGGCTAAGTTGATTACTTTTAACGCTATAGCACAAGGCTATAGGTCTAATTAAGCTTGGCAGTCATAATATTATCAGAGAAGTCTTGTAAACAATCGTACATTCAAAACTTCTGAAACGCCACTCGCAAGCAAAGCGCATCTTATCCACGAGCGCTGCATCTTTAATTCACCGGCGAATAGAAACGGAACAGAACTATTTAAAGATGACAGCATGTAGCCTAAGCGCGCCTAGATTATGCAATGTTTAATCTGGGACTCAATACGTCACTCGGGGGCGGGGGGAAGTTCCCCAGGAATGACATCCTCCAGGAAAAATCTTGATGTGCTGTTAACATGGACATTGGTAATGTTACGACCCAGAAAATTGTATACGTTGCGTTGACCCCCACCCCCGAAAAATCGGGCAGGTCCTGTTCACAAGCAGTGATATGTTAAAAGGTCATCAGATTTTAATGTAGGCGTATGGAATCACTATCTTTCTCAAAAAGTTTGGCAAAGACTAACAAAAAAGAAAAAGGTCGAAAATAAACCGGTCAAAAGGTGTCGTCGGTGTCTGGCTCAGTGTTTGCCGCCAGTCCGCTCAAAACGGCCATCCCCTCCAGAACCTGAACCACCCCTCCCCAAGCAGGGGACTAGATTAAACACTGCCTATATGAATAAAAGCAGTCAAAAATTTGGGAAAATCATCAGTGAAATGGAATCTAATCAGAAAATGGTTTGGGGGTTTTGAAATATTCAGTTTCCAAAGGGTTATTATTAATACTTATTACAGCACATGTGAATTTGTCTATCCTAGGATGATGATGATGATGATTAAAAGGCCTCTAATTGTTCTGTTTAGTTTTGATGATCTCCTATTGAAGGCCTACTTCAAGAAAATCATGGAAATTATTTCTTCTGGGTATGAAAATTGGGGAACGGTTATCCCCCCTGGGCCCCACCCCAAAGACGTGCCTATGGCTTGGCCAGTAACGTGAGAATACAGGTTCCACTGTTCCAGCCTCCTCGTATGAAGCAGTTACTGTGTACTAGCATGTAGGCTCCTTTGGCAAGTCTTTTACCCCCATTTGTTTAGATTCTCCAAGGCATTTAATATAATGCATATGATAATAATAAATTAGTATTCGTTCCAGTCTCCTCCACGAGACGGTTGTAGGGACAGTCCTAAGTCCATTACTCAGGATATATCTACTACTCAATGCTTGTTTTTTGTCTGTTTGTTTGTATGTGCACTTGTTACAGCGCCCCTTCAAGCTCTCTATTCAGCGGCGCTATCAACTGCAGCGCGGACACTGCAGGAGAGCTTCATGCCGAACGCCGAGCAATTGCGAGTGAAGGACTTGCCCAAGGTCCCTACGTTGCGACTTGAGGTGGATTCGAACCTGCAAGGCAACGAACATACCCACTGCACCACATTGATGTTCTCTTGTGGTTCAAGTGTTCACTTCTGCACAGTGTAAGAATTGTGGAAAAATAACAGGGGTTGCACCATTATCCACTTGAAATTTGGGTGTGAAAAACAGATTTTACTATGGGGCTCTAAGAAAGACTGGGGGGTTGAAACCCCCCAAACCCCCCGGCAATTCTCACCCTGCTTCTGCACTTCGCAAGGAGGGTAAGATCAAGCACAGTACTTGTGTCCTGCATAGTATTTCATAGTAGTGCTATATAAACTTCCCACAGCAATTACACAAAAAACACTGGCAGTACGTATACCTGAACATTTATATAGCACCTTTTGAGGCGACATGGTTCTGACTTCTTAAACTTGCCTACGAATTGGCGTTGTACAATGTACAGTAATATCTGTCATAAGGATATATCAATCAACTTCTAAGGAAGTTTACATTTTTCAATATATTACTCATTTGTACAATCACACATATGCAGTTACACACAAATACTCATCTGAACTAGAAGACAACGAACAAGATATTCCATAAGGAGCTTTATATTCTGCCACCCAGGCCAAATTTTTTTCTAGCAAAACCCTTTAGTATCTACGTTGCTAAGTGAAGACTTTAACATATAATTATAACTGCATTTATTATCATTGTTAACCCTTTGCAGTCCTCTGTCCCCCTCCAGGGGACATTCTAAAAATGTGGATTCGATATTATGTCCCACCTGGTGGGACATCCACATAGGACTAGCCTATAAAGTCTTGTGTCCTTCCTAGTGGGACAAATGGCTTATTTATAGCGAATACGGTATTTATATACACATAGGTCGTCAATTCTAGGGTGCACGGTATTTTCTATCATCGTTTGCATGCATGAAAGACGAGTAAACAAGAAAAGTAAAGATGTCTCGCAAACGTTTGAGGGGGACGGAAGTTTTAGAAAGAATAGACGAAATCAGTTCAGATGATGAAGAAAATGAAAGTAGTTATGACAGTTCGGACACGGAATTGTACGAAGTATCGTCGTTGTCGGATGATCTGAACGAAGTCGATGATAATGACGATGATGATGGCGCGTCGTCGACAGCGACTGTCGGAGGTTGGCAAAAGATGCAACTAAACCACCCGCAGTTTCAAGTACAGTCTTTCGATGCTGGAAATGCTAGACCCCAACCTGATTTAGAAACAGAGCTGGACTTTTTCAAGTTATTTTTCACTGATGAACTGGTGAGTGACATTGTTGCTGAAACTAACCGCTATGCCAAATCAAAACTCGACAACTGTACCCTTCGCCCCAACTCCATCTGGCGTAAGTGGAAAGCTGTGACAAGTGATGAATTGCATGCATATTTTGGAGTCATTCTGAATATGGCGTTGAATGACAAGTGTGATGTCAAGCACTACTTTTCTCATGACTGGATAGACTATATGCCTTTTTTCTCGTCAGTGTTTTCAAGGATACGTTTCCAGCAAATTCATTGGATGCTTCATGTCAGCAAGCCATGCAATCCAGAGACAGAGGTGAATCCAAGAGGGTCAAAAGTCCAAAGTGTTGTGACTCTTCTCAAGCTCAGTTGCCCAATAAGAACACGAAGGACTGTACAGTATGTAGTGATCGGAAGACACCTGGGTTGCGACGAAAGACAGTCTTTTATTGTAAAACCTGTACCAGACACCCAGGACTACACCCCACAGATTGTTTCGAAGCTTATCACACAAAGGCCCAATATCGCCCAATACAGTAAACAGAGTAAACAAAAAACAAGCTAACTAGTTGCTAGTACCTATAGCTTATAACAGTATAACAATTGCTTTGTAAATTCTGTTCATTTCTCTGTGTTCACCTCTTGCAAATAATACAGGCAGAAGTCTCGACAGTTTGTGCATAACAGATGGTGCCTGACAAGCAAAAGTGTCAACTGTTTTTATGCATAACAGGATGTTCAAATTATATAAAAACTACTTATAATGAAAAATAACTGTTGTGTAAATAATGAAGACTAAAATTTTTTTTCAGACCTGATGGGCTAGACACAAAAATTTTCGGGGACTGCAAAAGGTTAACTTTGTTGTCTTCATCACAGTTTCAAATTAAATCTAATGTTAAATTGAAATTTTAAAATAATTTGCATGTGTTAGTTCTGCCACTTTCTGATATATGCTGCCCATAAGTACATGCCATGACATATATATTCCTGACCTATATGCCATGACCTCGTTTGTTTCTGTAGTATATCTGCACCATCACACACAGACATATCCCACAACAACATTTAGACGAGTAACAGACAACCTTCAGTTTATTAAACCACAAAAAGGAAGACACGTATAAAATTCTTGGCAACTATTATGCTTTCAAATACTACATACATGTTTTGACATGCACAGAAGCATCCATATATTCACTTTGGAAAACACGATCAAGATACAGAAACCACATGATCAAGTAACGGAAGTCCATGACCAAGTCATGAAAACTCATGGAAGCCCCATGATCAAATTACAGAAGCCCATGATCAAGTAACAATTAAACAATAATTATGGTCAAATAATAGACACAGGGTGAGAATTGCCGGGAGTTTGAGGGGTTCAACCATGGGTGTAACTTTTCACCAGGTATTGGTGATGACTATTCCTTTATAGCTCAGTTCACTACTCTTCCCTTCCCTCTCTCTCCCCTAGCTTTCCTCTCTCCCTTCCCCAAATATGAATTTAGTATTCGTCCGCAACTTTAGGTCGCAAAGTCGAACAGTACATGAACTAATTTTTCTAAACGAATTTTGTAGTCTCGAGTCCTGACTACAACAAAATGGAAACTTCTATCAGCCATTGCAACTTTAAGCATGCATGAATAGCCTATAATCCCCATACGCTAGACAGCTAACTTTCATGTTAAAAAATTATTCCTTACAGGACCAAACTGTGTTGGTGACTATCATCACCACTTTTCAAAGTGGTGGTGACTGGACACCACCGTCACAATAGGAAGTTACGCCTTTGGGTTCAACCCCAAAGTCTCTAACCTTTAACAGTTAAGTCTTATTTTCACATCCAAATTCCATGTGAATCATAAACTGATGCCTCTACAAATCTCATAACGTGTGGACGCCACATGATCAAGACACAGAAGTGACATGGTCAAGTCATGTATGCCATTAAACAAAGCCTGCTGTTAAATAGTGACGTTGATCATATATTCGAAAACTTAACTAAACCATAGGCGTACGAGGCGGGGTCCAGAGGGGCAAATGCCCCCTAAATTTCGGGCAAATGTGTTTTTCGGGCAAAAGAGGCATGGACGGGCCAAAAAATTTCTGAAATTTTTTTCGGACAAAAAAAAAGGCATGGGAGGATTTTTTCGGGCACACTGGGGTAAAAAACTACATTTTCTCAAGATTTACGGGAAATGACTAAAAAAGGTCATCAAATTTTAATTTTTTTTTGCCCCCCCCATTACCGAAATGTCCCGTACGCCTATGACTTTGAATATTGCAGTTCAGAACAAATTACATATGAAAATTCATCTAAAACAATGACAATAGACAAGGATATTGCACCATATACTACAGGACATGCACATTGCACATTCATGCTGTATTTCATAGACATAAACAAATAAGCATCAGCAATTCAGCATTTCCCAAAGTCTATTCTGCTGAACTATAGGTTTTTTATTTATGTTTTACAAAATACAGCATGACAAGGGTCCCTTTGGGAAATTGGATAGAAGTATTGTCTGAATGTTTGCTACATTAAAAATCAGATGAGGAAAAACAAGGATTCCATTGGAAAATATTATATAGAGACTATAATATTCATTCATTCATTCATTCGGACATTTATATAGCGCTCCTTCAAGAAAAACTACTCAGAAGCGCTCCCAACTCCAGCGCGCACAAAAAGAACAGTTTTAAGTTTAGTAAGGAAGGATCCTGGTAGAGTTCCAGGGTGTAGGCGTAGCTCAAAAGGAAGGCCATTCCAGACCACTGGTCCAACCACAGAAAAGGCTCGATCCTTCATGGTAGTAGTACGAGCAAAAGGAACTAATATTATATGCAAGCAAGAGAAAACAACATATTATTAATGTAATAACAACAAACCATCATGTAATATGTAAATACTGCGTAAATATAAAGCTACGTAAAACCTAATAGGCAGTCGCTTGCTAGTCAAGTAATTGTGATGCAGGTTGCGATTACAACGTAAAACTTCATGATAGAAAAATTACAACATAATCCACGTACATTGTCGTACAATGCACAACAACAATTACAGAAACATGCAATGACGATCTAATGTAATATGTACCGCAATTACACTGTAACATAATAAAACTAGTAAATGTAATGTAATTGTAATGAAACGCTACAAACAACACAGACCATGTACAAACAGCGTAGTGTTACACTGTAATGACAGCATGACATGGTAGTTCAATGTAACTCAGTTACAGTGTTGAGTCATTACAGTGTACTTACTGCAATTGCAGTGTACTAAAAACACAAATTGTGTAATTTAATTTCAACATATAACAGTCAGTGTAAACAACAGTGCAGGATGTACTCTGCAATTGTAAATCTCGTTTGTATCACATAACGGGCAATACAATCGTGCTGAGAGCGCCTCTGAATGGTCATTCTGCGAGAGGCACTATATAAATGTTATAGATACAATACAATACATCACTTGAGGTCGTCAACTCTGACTAAGAATTATGTCGCCGCAAACCATAGCCTCTCCCTTGCTTCCTCTAACCTTCATAATGCTAATTTGGTTTGTGTGTGTCTCTCATACCTTGAACTCAACAAGCTGCAATACATCCTTAGCTCATTCAGTGCTGTGCGTCCCACTACCAACGAGCTCCTCGGTCCTACTCCACCAGCTGTATTGTATTGGCTTCCTGAGACATAATACAGAACAGTTGCAAGTTTACATGCAGTTCATGTCTCAGCCCTCCAAGGACTAGAACCAACTATGTGTATCTCAAATGCACTTCCCTCTTCAAAAAGCATCTCAAAACTCACTATATATCTCCTCAGCTTTTAAACACTTAGATACCTATTGCATCTTCTCCTTGTGGCCGAATCTCCACTCCTCGGATTCATATTTCGGTTTGACCATGTGTACATCACAAATTTAATAATGATAATAGTAATGTTAATGATGTAATAGATGTTGCAAGCAAAGGCAACCTGGGTTTGCTTTGTAGTGAGCCGAAGTTTACACACTTTTCAATGCATGCGTGCAGCTGATATGATGCTTCATTTTGAGTAAAATATCATTTCTCATCAATGTTCCAAGTAGTTCAAAGCACTCACACCAAAATACCTCAAAGGCAGTCATACTTCAAAGGCATCCCTGTTGGAATATCTCAAAGGCAGGCCTGCAAGAATATCTAAAAGGCATTCCTGTTGGAATATCTTAAAAGCAATCCTGCTGGAATATCTCACAGGCATTCCTGTTGGAATATCTAAAAGGTATTCTTAATAGAATACCTCAAAGGCAGTACTGCTATAGAATACCTCAAAGGCAGTACTGTTAGAAAAGGCAGTCCCGATAGAATATATATCAAGGTAATTCCTTCTAGAATATTAACTCAAAGGCATTCCTGCTAGTTTATTTCACAGGCATCCATGCCAGAATATGTCAAAGGCATTCCTTCAGAAAATATCTCTAAAGGTTGCTAGAATATATCAAAGGCAGGTGGTCCTACTAAAATATCTCAGAGGCATCAATATCACTTATCCTGAAGAATTAATTAATTACAGGCAGCCTAGTAGCTTTGCAAGTCGGTATGCATTTGTCAGAAATGCAGATAAATTCCTGAGCTTATGAACAGTTTCTAACACCAGACAGAACTTTAAAATTAAAGCACTGCAAGTACTTACAAAGGGTTAGCCATTTGAAACAAGTGACTATAGAATGTTCAAATATTACCCAAACAACTTCTAGAGCACATTTCCCAATTGCACCAGGCATCAATAGATTTTGCTACGAGCTAAAGCATCTTAACATATCGCAACCAACTCGAGATATCTTCAGCAAAAAACAAACAGTAAAAAACAAACACCTCAACATTAAAATAAGATCATTATGCTACCTGCCTATTGTAACAGACAACAATGAACTGACAAGAACAGACAAAGACATTGTCTAATATCTTACCTTGGCAACTTTCTCAACTGACTCAAATAGTAAACGTAAAAACACAGACTGTTTGCATGCAAAGATGTGAAAATTTAAACAGTGTAATTATTAGACAATAGCTTCTATTGTGCCAGTGCGTATTAAATGAACAGAACACCAAGCAATAGTGCACCAAAACAATGATAATCAGTTGAAATTTATATAGCACACCTTCCTTATGAGTGAATGAGGTAAATATCCAGGAGTCTGGTCCACCAAGACAGCGAGGTAGCCTACGGTTGATAAGAAAAAGGTAAGAAATCAGCTGAGAACAAAACAACATATGTGACCGAACAGAATAAACAGATCAAGGGGATAGAGAGAGAGCGTAAATACGTACGCCGATGTCACGAAATAAAGTCTCCCCCGATACAAAGTCTCCCCTGAAACAGAGTCTCGCCTGGTTGAAACTCTGTATTGGAAGAAATTTTCTGAAGTAAAAGTATACATATTTTCTTGTTATATAATCTGGCAACGTAAACTAACCGTTTAGCTTGCTCATCTCTAAATTTGATGCAACTGTAGCCCATTTCACGCTGAATGGGGAAGACTTTATTTTGTGGATGGCGGATATATTCTCACTCCCACAGAGACTTTATTTCAGAATATACTCTCCGGGGGCGAATTTATTCTGTAACAGATCCGCTGGGGAAGAATCTGTTTTGAAATAAAGTCTCCGGGGGAGACTTTTAGGGGGAGACTCTGTCGCGTGACACCGGCAACAAAAAATGCTCGAGCACCAAGAACAGTTTGAATTTTAGGAACGACCATACATAAGACATTCACATGACCTGTTGAGCCAATCATGAGCCAAGGGAAATGCAGTTAAATTTCAATGTAAAATTGGAACATATGCAATACGTTTCTCACACAAGTTCCGTCTCTTTTGTTTGTTCCGATATAACAACCTTGAGCACTGTCGTTTGTAAAACAAGAGACCGTTAGAAATACCAGAAGGAGAAAACGCGATGAATGCATTCACCCAAAAAGTAATAACTCTGCTCGGTGTGCACATGTATACTCCTTTATCTAAATGAAACCCAGCAGCCAAAAATCTTCAACTACTGCAACGGCAGATCCAGGAATGACAAATCTTGCACGGTCCCATTTGATACGATGGGGAAACACAACATTTGGCTTGGGTAGTGCTCCCACAATTTCTAAATTTTGAAAGTAACCATGATAACTGAAATTACAAAACCCAGAATGAAACAATTCCAAACATAAATGGTTCAAAAACACAAACTTTAAAAACTCGTGTAGAGAAGATATAAAAAAAATTCCCCCCAGAAAATATCAGCGGAAACACCAAAGACGTCGGCAAAAATGCCACGGCTGATTGTTTCTGTTTCTGTACGTGCGAACGAACCAGAAGCAGAACAAACTCAAAATACAACTCTGCAGAAACACGACAAGAATGATAAACACGATTTGTTTAGTTTAGATACACGATAAACGACATCAAGTCAAGCATGAACACAGATGATATCTCAGACATTGCACTGTGCAGTCTGACTGGAAGAGTCGCAACTCCGTTCTGGTGTAACATTCTCCGTCAGAGGCGCTTCGTCAAGAATCACAATC
This sequence comes from Lumbricus terrestris, assembly GCA_949752735.1. Lineage (NCBI taxonomy): Eukaryota > Metazoa > Annelida > Clitellata > Crassiclitellata > Lumbricidae > Lumbricus > Lumbricus terrestris. Next base: position 23,952,298 of record OX457053.1, read on the forward strand.
TCATACGGAGCGCACTGCGGGATGTTCATGGCATTGCAAAGCCACACAAAGAATCCCTTGTCATAGTCACGCAGTTCGCGACACCAGCTCGACACGCACCACGAAACCTGTTTCACGGCCGCAAACGTCGACAGACATAACGTGGAAAGCGTTATTATGACTGGATAGACGATCAAAAGCATCGGACAGAAAAATATCTTGTGCCATATCGTGCGTTCCTCGCTCACGTACAGGTAGATGTTGTACCAGCAGAGCGTTCCGATGTAGAAAGTCGTGAAAATGGACGCCAGAAAGGCAAACGGACTGAAAAGGAGAGTGAAGAGGAGTACGTGTGGTCCTCGCTTCAGTCCGGGTCTGCAAGATTTCTCGTTTTCCCGATCCAACGGACTCGCGTTCAGCCGGCTCAGCTCCTTCTCGGAAATCTCGAACTTCACTTCAACGACCTGGTCCCGTTTGCGACCTCGCTTTATCGTTCCTGTAAGCGTAACCATCTGCTTTCGATCGTCGCAAGGGCTTTCTATGTTCTCGCTTGCCAAGTTCAGCATCGGCTGGCAACGAGCGCTGTCAACCCTTGTTGCTTCAATCGTGCTCTTTCCCTGTTTAGCACTTAGCGGCACTGAAGCGTCTTTGCCACCATAATTCCGCTTGCGGTTGCGATTGCCCGGCAGTGATGAATGGAGAGGTCCACCCGGAGGTGAAAACTGAGGTAGCGGTTTTCCAGATCGTGCAATAAATCCACCATCATCCAGCTCCTCCTCAATTGCACTGGCCTTCGGCATCGCTGGACTCAAAAGGCACACAGCTGAAACTAAACGGTAACATAATCTCAGACCCCCTGCTCTCAATGGTATGAACATAATCAACACTTAGGCGACTTGCGTACATGTGCGTATGCAAAATAAATGTTGCCTATTAACTACTGGGCATTTGCTGGATGTGTAATAATGCTTCCTCAAATAAAAATAAGCAAAAGGGAAGTGGCCTACACAGTCGTACAGGCCTATTTAAAACTGGAATCTAGGACAATGTGGGATGGATCCAGGACATGAGGACGCACAAGACCCACTCCGAGACTGTTCTGGCGAATCGAGGACAGCCTGCAGTCCCAGACCTGTACACACTGTGCGAACGATCTGCTTATGGTATTACGAGACAATTTTTCATCGAGTTTGTACAATTTTTCAAACAATGACCTAAAATCGCAGGATCGTTAGCTATAGCTGGGAATAGGCGCGTTTGAATACGTATGGTCTTCTACAAAGTTTCGTAACATTTGGCCTCAGCTTCCAAATAAATAATATTAACCAAATTGAACTTTTAGAACTGTATTGTCAACGATACCCTCTGCGCAAAGTTCTAGTAGACTAAGTGTCTGAGTGCTATAATGGTGTTGTAAAGTACAATGCCGTAATATCATATAAAACAAGAAAGCATACGTGAAACATGAAACCTAGCTTTATTTTGCACTACCGTACAAAATCGCAAGTATGTAACTTTATTCTTACTTGAGCAATTAAATGAAAAAACAGATCAATTAAATTCACTGCTTTCATGAGCCATATTAAAAACATAGACCAATATTTATAGAGCATCATCGTCGCAGTTGCAGAGGATAGAGGTGCTCTTTGATCTTAGGCCTATCTGCAATCGTTTTTTTATAAACGCAAAATTATTGCTTAGTCATTTCATAGGTGCAAGTTTTTAAAGTGAATACATAGCCATTTTTTCACATTCGCAATGCGGGAAACTTATTAATGAGATTTCATGCCACTTTTGTAACGTACGGCTATGTCATTGACCTGGAGGCTGGAACTGATTTCAGTCATTTCACCAATCACCAATTCACCATCTATCGATTTTTGACTAATTGACATTATGTGAAACTGTGAAAAATGGTTCCCGCGACTTCGCATTATAGACGCTATAGAAATTTCGATATTGTGATAACCTCTAATCCCAAATCACCCGTTTCAGCCACATCTAGTCTACTTAATTGCTATTGAGACAGCGTAATGACGTCGATTACAGCCAGTAATTTAATTTATGTTGGAAAGTTTCCCACTGTTTCAGTCATGTAAATACTCGAACCTACCTACCGCTGCAATGATTAATTTATATCACCACATTCATCACTATCGTCAATTATGAAGTTTCAAAATCGTCACTTAGTAAGACAGAGCCACTAGCGAACTAGGCTATTAATAAATATGTACTGTAACAGGTTGGTTTATGTTTATATTTGTAGGTGGACTTGTTATAGCGCCTCTTCAAGCACTCTACTCTGAGGCGCTCCCGACTGCAGAGCGGGCACTGCATCGGAGTTTCACGCCGAAGTGCTGAGCAATCACGAGTGAAGGACTTGCCCAAGGTCCCTACGCGGCGACTTGAAGTGGACTTGAACCTCGAACCTTCCGACTTCAAGACAACGATGCCACCACTACACCAATGCGCCCGTGTTGGAAGATGCTTATGATAGAATACAACTGCAATTCGATATCGCCATACCTACAAAGCTCAGAAGTGCACACATGTATACGCCTCGACGGCGCAACTGTAATTATATTGCAAAGCAATAATTGCGAGTGAAGGACTTGCTCAAGGTCCCTACGTAGTAACTGAACCACCTTAGACGAGGGTTGAACCCGTACTCTCCGTGTTATAACCAATTGGCCACCATGCCTCACTGATCAGATCAGACCAATGAAGAGGGTTCGTGTTCTGCCCTTGAATGCCAAGGCAATTGATGTCCAGACGCCTCGAACATATGGTAGCCTCAGCGTGCTGTCTTCAGGGAAAGACCTAGCTGCAGTGCAGTGCTGTTTTTAAGGAATTTTTAGAACTGCACAACTCCTTCTTTCCTTTCCTATCTTCCATGGTAAATTACTTCCAATCAGAGGACAATGACCTTTTTGCTAGTTTTAACTGTACAGAAGTGCTTCTACAACTGCACAAATCCATTTAGAACTGCACATTTTGTGTACAACTGCATGTTAAAAAATGCCCTGCTACAGTGAGTTGGATAAAAGAAATATCAATGTGGCATCTAGTATTTGTCAGAACTATGTATCAGCCAGATCTTGAATCAAACTCTGAAACAAGTTGATCTGGAATATTATTCTGAGGCAATGAGACCTCAAAATTACTTTACGACGACCCTATTACTGGTACCCTAAGAGAAAACAAAACCCGCCATGCTTTGCATAACTTTGTTATTGGCATCCTGTGTAATCTGTTATACATCTTATTAAGTAATACATCATATGAATTAATACAGCTAATTAATTAATATGCAAAACATCGGTGACCTAGCATAACAGGTTCCCATGGAAACACAGATACAGCAATATTTCTCAGAAAAGAAAATGAATCAACAGTTAAACTCAGATTCCCTCTCTGCGGACTCTGAAAGTAGTCGGCAGGTAGCTTTACTTTGCCAACCAAGTGTATACCTGCAAGCATATAAATATATGTAAATATCTTGAAATACATAGTTTCCCTAAGGGTAGAGTTCATTAACCATTTACCAACCAAACTGTAGTATCAAATGGAATGGAGAATCCCATACCCTCAGTTGGTAAATGGTTAAAAACAAAATTTCACGTGCAACCATTAAATGCTCATTAGAAATGGAAAGGGCCTTCCACAGGTGGGTTTTTGCAAACAAGTACATCTCAGTCAGTGAATTGCCTTCACAGACAAAAATTGACACCAGTCTGATTTTTTAAATTCCGTTTTCTTAATAACCCGAATACTAGACTCCTGTAGGTAAATTAGATGCATAAATTTGACCACATATATCAATCCTGAAACCAGTTTCCAAACTCGTCTACAACTTATCAAGAAACTGTATTCAATATTTGTCTATCTATCCGTCTGTCTGTCAGTGTGTCTGCATGTACACAATAAGCTCTCTCTGTCTTATTGTATTGATCTGGCTATTGAACTGTTTTAGTGCAATGTTTGTTAATGCCTGGTACATTAGACACCAGTCCAGTGACACACAAGTAACTAATTAATAATTGACATTTCTCAGTACAAAATCATACCAAGATTGTGTAAACAGCCCTCACAGGACTTGCTTTCAGTTTCCACAATTTCTAAAACCCAAACTTAATGCCGCAAAAGTTTCAAGCAAAAACCGTTGAAAATTAAAAAAATACCCAAATAACAAAATTTCAGTCTGTTACGAAAAGTTAAAGCGTGCAGAACAACTTCCGAAAGGTTCAGACAAATTTGCACACACTCCCTGGAAACTCCAGTTCACCTACTTGCGCAAACGATTATTTCATACAAGGAAAAACACAGAATTAAGAATCACATTAATATCAATCATGACCACAATTACGCCAAGTCCAAACCTGAACCTCTACGAGAAAATCCCTTCCATGCTTTCTATGATTATGGCAAATCTGGTGATAAAGAAGATGACAATGATACTGTCTCGACCGAGGAGTGCTTTGTGGAAGAACTGTCTTGACCTGGTGTTCTCTGTATGGGGGTTATTAGCATTCCATGTTGCTTCCGACATATTCCAGTCAAAAAACAATGAAGCTGGATAAATTTCCTTCTACAAAAATTCATTCAAGTCTAGGGGTATCTTAGTCTAACAAATTCAAATACTGTTAAGTCGAAGCTAGATTCTCCCCCATTACATTTAACAACATTCAAGTGCTTCTGTTTCGTTTCCACCTGCTCTGACTTCGGACTGTCTACCACCCATCCAAGATTCATCCCCTAACAGTGCAAAACCAGTTTTTAAGAACATAGAAATGAAGGATTCACATGCAAAGCATTCCTGGTTAACTTGCAATGGTTAGGACTGTACACACATTGCCAGAATTCTGAACTACAGAAACTCTACTATTAGTCCTACTGCAACCAATAATAGTTCACACCATCCCACTAAAGATACCAGTATAGATACATATGTGGATTCATACCACATCAAGTTGTGGGTCATGTCCAATGATAGAGCATGTGAAAAAACTACATAAAAGGAACAATGCGTAGAAGGTCAGTTTTTAGCATTCTACTGCAGTTTGATTACCATGTCTTAACTAAAACAGTAAGTTCCGATAATAATAAATCTGCCGCGAAATAACATTTCGTGCTCTAGCGGAATGGCATTTAAGCCAGAAGCGCATAAACGAGCTCGTACTGTACTAAAGATAAACATATGGAATAGTTCCCTGAAGAGAATTCACTGCTACCCACAGGTGTCTTTCCCAAAGAGTTCAGACCACTTCCCGTTGACATTAATATAAATCATGACCACAATTATTACGCCAATTCCAACTTCTCCATCCCACAAATTACACCTCATCTCGACTGCTCTTCGCAACTCCTTCAAATCTTAAAAAATGAGCAATGTCAATAGTTAATCATCATCGTGACCGTCACCACTGTCACATCATTATCATCATCGTCATCATCATCATCATCCCAGCATGATCACCAGGACCGTGTATCGCTTGCTAATTACAAATAATTTCTCTCAAGCTAAACCCAACAAAATCAATTGCAAAATCAATGACTGGTAAAATCAACAAAGAAGAGAATGCTGCTGCGTCCGACTTTAATATCCTAACGATTCGAATAGGCGACTCGCAGAACTTCTGATCAGAAATTTTGATCCTGCTCGACGAGACCGAAGAAAGTCGGTCCTCTCCACGGACCGATGGTCTCGGGTAGGTCCTCTGCGCGCATCAGTAAGCTGTTCGTCGATTGATGTCATGAATAACGTCAATTGGCCTGAAAATAACACATTTAAAAAATTTGTAGTATCCAGTCCTTAACAAAAAGGCTAAAAGGGCATTTTGCAACTGTCCAACGCTTTGATCGTACTGTGGAAAGCAACTGCATAAAATTGCGATGCATGTACATTGTACAGCTGTGTTAAGATATGGAAGAAAGAATTCTCCACTGGGTCTCCAGAAACTCCAAGCTAAAATCAGTGGAAGAAGGCAGTGTTTAAAATTAATATATGCACAGGACCGGCCACTTGATACCACAAACCTGAGGCTAAAAAATGAAATCACACCCATGGCTAGATTTCTGGGGCTCCTTTAACCCTAAGTTTCTTTCACTGGCCTTTTCTTTTATATGGCTGAATCTCTTAAATTAACAGGCTACATTGCTATAATGAGGTTAAAAAAGGATGTAAAATGTCCTTTCCATTTAAGTAGTAACTCATTACCTCATATAATCTAAAGTTCTTTTATATTTGAAAAGTTCTGATAAATGTTCTGCACTTAATGACATCTACTGTAACATCATTTATGCTAGGGAAGAAAATGCCTCGAATTAATTATTTTCTGACGAGGCGTTACACAATTTTTAGTTAATGAACAGATAAATGAAGTCTTTACAGTCTGATCAAAGTAGATTACCCAAGAGAATATATACAGTGGCGGCGCTAGGGGGGGCTAAGCCCTCCTATAAAAGACAACCCGGGGGCTAAGCCCCCCTAAAAAAGGCCATCAAGGTTTTTTGGACATGTAAAACTTAAATATTTCCATGACATGCTCACTAAAAAGGAAACACGTGAGATTTCGACCGAATGACTAAAAAAGGTTGTCAGAAATTTTGGTGGATGAAAATGGAAAATTTCCTCCACGAGGATTCAGCCTCCCAAAACTGAAATCCTGGTACCCCCCACTGATCAGAGAGATGACGATGACAATGAAGGTGATTATGACAACGATGATGATGAAGTGACGATGATGAGACACAATAAAACACAGTCATAACTTAGACAAAGACAGAAGTTTAACTAAAGAAATCTCTTACTAGTAATGACTTGTCTAATAAATTATTCTTAGTCGAGAAACTGGCAAACAGCAATAAACAGAACGATCTTAATCAACAGTTAGGAAATTTAAACAGTAAACATGTTGCTGGTATCACACAAGCATCTAAGAGGCAGAATTTGATAAGGTCCCACCCCACCCCAATTAGGGGTGTAAACAGTAAACAATTTAAGGGGCTTCCATTTCAGGGCATCCAATGATCATGATAGCAAAATACACAGAACGAGGTTAAAAATTCGGAAATTATTTATTTTGGGGGTTTGAACCCGTAGACACCCCCCTATATTTATGCCACTACCCTACCACCAAGGTTCAGAAGTGCATAGAAGACCAGACGACAGGACATCGATGAATAAACCGAGGGGGTGAAGGACATCACAAAAGTCCCTACACTGTCCGAATCGAGCCTTGAACCCATACACTTCGCATCACAGGCCAATAGCTCTCACCAACTGGCTGCCATATTAAACCCACAAGGATCCATCCTATTAGACCCATGCCAATTTATTACCAGTGCTTAAAGTGTGGAAAAATAAGTGCCTGGACGCCCATTACCTTTCCAAAAGAAGTTCCTGGATGCCCCTTACCTTTCCAGACTGTGTTCGTCAATAAGTGGCAGGACGGCGTTCAGATTTTAAAATAAGTGCATGGACGCCGTCCATGACCGTCCAGGCACACTTTAACCCCTGTTTATTATGTGCCACTCTCTTATAAGCAAGCATCAGCTGATGGTGCTGAGTTGTAAATAAAGGACTTGCTCAAGGTCCCCACAGAGTAACAGCCTCAGGGATGGATGTCCGAACCCCTAAGTACTCTAAGGCAGCGGTTCTCAACCTTTTCAGACTCACGGACCCCTTTCTAATTTTAGGTCTCGGTCACGGACCCCCCACTGAAATTTGGTGCCTCTGTCGCATTAGGCCTACGTGACTGTAGACCTATGACTATAATCCAATACAATATTTGGCCAATGTTATAGCCTATATGCCCTTACACTGCTATAGTACAAATTTATTTAAATAGGTTCTTTGAAATTTATTATAAAATACATGTAGTTTATTTTAATACAAGCTTGGGCACGCATATCGACCACAGTTTGGATCTATTCGAGGTGTATGCTTAATGCTCGATTCGACGTGTAAGCTTAATGCTCGAAACACTCGATCTGAACCCATTTCAAGCCTCAAACCGTGAACGACATCCACATGTTGCAAAAGGTGAAATAATGTTGAAAGCTTTCTGAGACAGTTTTTGATATTTATGTGAAGGCACTGAAGCTTGAAGCCAAAATAATGCGTCAAGCTAACTCTTGCATGGATGCAACATCTTCAATGTAGACCTAGTATCAATTATTTCAGTTCAATGATTTGGTTCAATTCCGATGTTGGTAAATTCCACGAATCAACGTTTGCAAGAAACGGACTGGAGACCCACGAAAACTGAATGTTCAAATCACAAAAGTAGAAGCTGAACTAATCCAGCTATGATTGAATATGTCCGGAAATTAAAGTAACAAATTTTGGTTGATTGATCTGTCCATTTGCTCATTTCAATGTGAATTCACGCAATTGATCAAAATTAATGTGTCAAAGTTACCCTACTACTATCTGTTTTGCACCAGAGATAAATTTTGTTGTAAAAGCAGACACTTTATCACTAGGCCAAAGGGCCTTTGGCCTAGTGATAAAGTGTTTGCTTTTACAAAGGGTGATTAGATTTGTCTGCATCACTTGCTTAGAGGAATTCAGGTAGTGTATTTAGCTGCTCAAAAACAGAAAAACCGTAATACAGAAATAGGCCCTAGGCTATTTCCACGATAAGCACCCCTCTAAAAAACGAAATAGATCCATCATCACCCAACACGAGATTTCGACCGAATGACTAAAAAAAAGGTCATCAGAAATTTTTGCGGATGAAAATGGAAAAATTCCACGGGGTTCAGCCCCCCCAAACCTTATATCCTGGCGCCGCCACTGTATATCGCCATTGAAAAGCAGATTTTTTTTTAAAGGCAAAAAGTGACTCTATTTCTATGTTTTTAACTAAGAAATATTTAATTTTCAGGACTTGCTCGCGGACCCCCAGGCAGATGGCCGCGGACCCCCAGGGGTCCGCAGACCCCCGGTTGAGAACCGCTGCTCTAAGGGAGTCTCTGCTTAGAAAAAAGTCAGAAACACCAAGACAAGTGAAGCAACAACAGGGTCTGAAGGACTCGTGGCACAACACCCATGGAACCATAAACTCCTGGTGCTGAAGTGCTACTTAAACGTTAAGCGCAGGGCACCAGTTTATTCAGCAGCATTGCGTTGTGTCAGACGATTGTCCAGTGGACGCCCAGATGACAATGTCCAGAAATGTCCAGCAGAGATTCGAGTTCGGTTGCGACAGGAAAACGATTGAATGGGTTGGGGTAAGATTTCTTGAAGATGTTGGACTTTCACGTAGAGTGGAAAGCCAGTGGAGTGATAATAGTGGAGAAGTCTGAAGCAGAGAAAGTTGACTGCAAAATATAATTTTCTTCCAATGTCTCAGTAGTTGGAATTGGACTGCAAGGATTCAGCTATGAACAACATTTTTCGCAAGCTTCTCTAATGTCAATACGTGTGGCATCACTATGGAAAATCCATGTCAGGTATTGGTAAAAAACATGTGAAATAACTAAAAAAAACAGTATTAAATAAAAACACTTGTCTAAAATGAACAAAACAAATGTGAAACTTGAAACAGACGAGGTCTCTGTCTGACTAAATAAGCTCAGAATTTTTTGACCAATCTCAGCAGATGACTGACAGATGATATAAAAAGGTTTACATGAGATTTGGGCTGACGTAATTTCACTGCCCTAGCAACGGTACATAGCCTTAGTCTCTGTTGTCATGACTGACAACCGAGTTTTTGTGGTCTACTTCAAATTTGAGTTATTTAGTCAGACAGTGGCCGGCAAAGATGTCTGGTTTAACATACAGTCAGTCTAAAGTCAGCATCACCCAGCACTCTCCTGGTCAGAAAGAAGAACAATCAAGTATCAGACAAAGGGTCAACGAAGATGTCAACAAACAACAAGCCAATCACCCATGCACCAAACTTTCAGTTACAACTCTACCAAAACACCGATTACATTTTGAACAAAATGCAAATCATTTGTAAAATAAAATTCCAACAAAAACTTGATGGAATACCAATCACACGACAACAATCAACAAGTCAATCACATCTCAGCCGAAATTGCAATCACAAGGCGAACAAAATGCCAAACCCATGCACAAGAAATTAAAATTTTAAAATTTAAAAGAAAACGAGAACCCCTCTTAACATCCAATTACAATATCCAACTTGAAGCTTTATTCTAAGCAATTAGAGACAGTATCTCATTCATTACGATGGCGGCTTTACAGATGTAAGTCATAAATGTAACTGTGTTACAGCTGTGTTTGTACGTAAATGCACCGTGCATGCAAATTCAAAATCAGATGCTTATGCATGAGAGGCAAAAAATAAAACAAATAGTTTTAGCTGTGCATCTTTAGTACTATACGTAGGATAGCGCCTTGGCAATAATTCAATTACTGATTTAATCACTCACGCACTCAGTCATTCATTCTTTCATTCAATCATTCATTCATTAACTCATTTCATTAACTCATTCACTGATCCACCAACTTATTCATTCATTATATGCTTCCTTTTTTCACTCAATCTTTCAGTCATCATACACTCATTAATTCACACATTCATTAATTCAAGCATTCATACACTTATTCATTTACCCAATCATTCATACACTTACTCATTCGGTAATTCATTCATTCATACACGTACACTTTCATTCATACATTCATTAATTCACATTCATACACGTACACTTTCATTCATACACTCATTAATTCACATTCATTAATTCACTCATTCATACAATTATCAATCGCATTCATACACTTCATCCATTCACTCAATCATTCATACACACTTAGCCATTCATACACTCATTCATTCACACATTCATCAAATAATTCACTTCCCTAATACACTCTATTCATTCGCTACTTCATTCACTCATTCATTCCTTCAAATCTTTCCTACACTTACTCATCAACACATACATTCGTTCAATCATTCAAGAATTCACTCATCCATTCAATCCATCATTCACCGATCATTCACATCGATCGATCTTACTTCTGTCCGATCTTCCAGTGAACGATGAAGAAGATGAGACCGAGACCGATCGAGATCGAACCGACGACGATGTAAGCGATGCCGAGGAACGGATTCTTTCCACCCAACCACGAAGTCGTCGTGAGAATCATCTGCTTCCGCCCACCAAACGGAGTCACTGGATAAGCTGGAGAGATCGCAAACATAGACTGTCATAGGACTGGATAAGATAAATAGATTGCAATTTGCAAACCAAAAACTGCTATATAGCACTGGATAAGCTGAAGAGATCGCAAAAATAAACTGCTATATAGCTTTGGATAAGCTGAAGAGATTGCAAACATAAACTGCTATATAGCACTGGATAAGCTAAAGAGATTGCAAACATAAACTGCTATAGCACTGGATAAGATAAATAGATCGCAAACAAAAACTGCTATAGCACTGGATAAGATAAATAGATTCCAAACATAAACTGCTATAGCACTGGACAAGCGAGATCGCAAACAAAAACTGCTATAGCACTGGATAAGATAAATAGACTGCGAACAAAAACTGCTATATAGCACTGGATAAGCTGAAGAGATTGCAAACATAAACTGCTGTAGCACTGGATAAGATAAATAGATCGCAAAAATAAACTGCTATATAGCACTGGATAAGCTGAAGAGATTGCAAACATAAACTGCTATAGCACTGGATAAGCTGAAGAGATCGCAAACATAAACTGCTGTAGCACTGGATAAGCTGAAGAGATCGCAAACATAAACTGCTGTAGCACTGGATAAGCTGAAGAGATTGAAAACATAAACTGCTATAACACTGGATAAGATTAAATAGATTGCAAGCAAAAACTGCAATAGCACTGGATATATTCGCAACTGCTAACTGTCAATAGCAACAAAAACGATTAATTTCTTCACCATCTTTTGATTTTCCATCAGCCTTTACCTTCAATGCAAAATGATTGCTTAACTTTCCAATCAATAGTTTCCCATCATCACTGTTTACCATATTGCTAAGTCCAGAAATTGCCAATTGAAAAAGCCACTGTACTAGTTTTAACTTTGTATTTGCACTTGTTAGAGCGCCCCTTCAAGCTAACTACTCAGAGTCGCTCCCGACTGCAGAGCGCACACTGCATCGGAGTTTCACGCCGAAGCACTGAGCAATTGCGAGCGAAGGACTTGCCCAAGGTCCCCACGCAACGACTTGAGGTGGATTCGAACCTCGAGCCTTCCGGCTTCAAGGCAACGATGCCACCACTACACCACCGCGCCCCACAACTAATCAGCTATCGTTTCCCACATTGCCAGCCATACCGTAGCTAATGTGCAGAGAGTAGGTTCCGGCTGGTAGGCCATGGGCGAATACTTCGGTACGGCTGATGCGCCTGTACAGCTTCCGAAACGTTGGGAGTGCCGCGGTCCTCATCCAAACAATCAGGTCCTCGTTTTCGTAGCCATTGTTTGACTGGTTCGATGGGTCCAGCTCGTAAACTGGTTTGCTCCAGTACGGAGGCTGTAGAGTCCCATCGAAGGCTGGAAGAATAACACAGCTCAATGTTATGACTACATGGAGAATAAAAATCTGGAACGATGTTTGAAAATCTCATGCAAAATTTTTGTAACTGTATTGTAATCGTACATTTATATAGTGCCACTTCAAGGGAACTCCTCAGAGGCGTTACCAACCTGACACCAAACCACAATCAAAGAGAATGGCTTTCAAACGCTTGCGGAAAAGGGGCAAATAAAGACAAAGAAGTTCATTACGGAAACTAATAGGTAACTTATTCCAGAAAGACGGACCGACCATAGCAAAGCTTCTATGCAGCACTGTGGAAGATTGAACCATAGGGACAACCAGGCCACCATGCGTAGCTCATTCATTCTGAGAATATATGCAGCATCTCTTCATGAGACCTACTCAGAGGCGCACCACGGTATTTATCAAGTTCAGTCATTGTTAATGTCTTTTTTTATAGCAGTCCCCAGGTTTATCAATGACCGTTTTGTGTTGCCCAGTTTATATCCTGCCAAAGACCTCCTTCCTCTGTCTGATTTTTCGAGGTAGTAATCCTCGGCCATCTTTATCTTCCCTCTGATTCTGCATTTTTAAAATGAGCTGGTCATCCTGTAAGTCTCAAGTTCTGTGATGACTTCCTTTTTTCCTACTTTAATAGTAGGCTTCGTTTCATTCAGTGAGGGTTTGATCAGAAGAGAAGTGTTTTGGGGTTTGAATCTCGTAAATCCCCCATTACCCATTAACCGATCCAGTCCTAACCCATAATTACTTTAACCTACCCAACGTCATTTTACTAAACCACACTTTACACAACACTTAACATAAAATTTAGCAACCTAGGCTAATCCAGAAAGTATCTCTGATTGGCCTGCACCTAATTTATCCCACTATCCACCGGGCAAGCTCAATAGGAATTGCTCCACAACTTTTAATACAGTTTTAAACCTTTAGTAACCAAACAGAATCATGATGATGGTATTAAAGAAGTCATAAGATTGACTGAAACTGTCTGCCTGTAATGTACCCCATGTGGCCTTACTTTACCTAAGTTCACCGAAAATCGTGCAATAAGTTCTGGAGCCAGTCGCCAACTTACAATCAGGGTTCTTAAACTTGGAGTTGGTGTCCGTGCTCCACGCGATTCCGGTGTTGATCAAACCGACGTTCAGTTCTTTTGAACCGTTCTTCAGACTTATCGTCAAGGTATCTATGGAAAAGAAGAATAATGAATTATCACACTTTTTTAACAGACAAAGAGTCCATGATATGTTTCTGGAGATTACCGTATTTACAATGACAGAAATAGACGACAAACAGGGCATGACAACCAATCTTAGGCAACAAAGAACAAACATCTAAGCAACAACAATTCATGGATACAAAATCACTTCAGATGAATCACATTTATTCTGCAGACTTAAAGTCCCAGGTCTACACTTCAGACTTAAATATCCCAGATTTCAGGTGTAATTTCAGACTCAATACCTGTCTAAACTCCCTACTCTTTTAAACCAAATCTCCTTTGTCTAAACCAGTAAACCAGACTTCTTCTTCTAAACCAGACTTCTCCTTCTAAACTACACTTCCCACTTCAAAACCAGACTTCCTTAAAATTCTAAACTAGACTTCTCTCTTCCAATCTGATCCAACCAACGGACTTCCATAGCACGATCACCATAATCCTCAGAAATCACATAAAGTGAAAAAGCAATCAAGCATCTTACTCAAATTGGAGCACTACAACCACATTGAAATGAATGAAATCTCATGTATCTCATATCGAATTGCAGCCCGGGTTTCATGCTCCATCCTTGGTTGCGTTCCATCTTACCTACGTGATTTCTTCAAAGCTGCATTTATTACATCCGACCAATCAAATGTCATAAATATTTCATAAATCTCTCGGTTTTTTCTTTCATCGTGGCTGGGCCTGGAGCGCCTCTGAGTAGTTTTTGAAGGGCGCTATACAAATCCATAGAATAAATGAATGGATTAAAGCAATTCGCAAAACAGCAGCCAACCGTTGAAAAGGCTGTTGGCTATGGCTCCGCACGGCGCATACGGAATTCCTGGATCGTTGTGTATGGAGCTGTTGTAGAGACCGCGATATGGTGAGCAGTCGCCGTTGAGACTGTTGGCCGTCGGTTTGTACATTCCCAACAGCTGTTCGTCGTCACGCGACCGAACGTAACGTCGGTGGTTCTGGTAGAAGTTCGTCAGACCATAGTACATGTACACATCGCCCTAAACACATACAGGCATAAACACATGTGACATAAACAGTGTACACATAAACACATTTTTTGCCATGTACGCATAAACAGTAAACACATGTCAACACATGACACGTAAACACACGTACCCATAACAAAGTTTAGTGTTTACTGCTTTGCCAAATAGTTCAACTTTGCCGTTATTATTCAACATACAATCGTGCTTTCGCTGTGGTCGGCCCATTGACCTGGAATGGCCTCGATGTTGAAGCACTGCTTCCTTTCTAGACCTTTTCAGCCATTCCTCTTTCATCACAAGACACTTTTATTTGGCCATGCTGGGGATGGGAGCGCCTCTGAGTAGTTTCCCCCTTTGAAGAGGTGCTATACAAATTCTCATAATGAATGAATGAATGTAATTGTAATCTTGAATTAGACTTGAATTCAAATTTCTACAGTGCTAATACAAAGCTAAGCTTATTCACAAGAGTGCTGAGTCATATCAGAGGGTCGTCCCGAGATTGGTGTAAACTGGAGGTCTTACTCTGGTTGCCAGACAGACCATAGAGAGTAGGCAGAGCAGTGGCAAGGATACTTTTGATCAAGAACAACAAAACTTTGTCACACAGCTGTTATTAGAATAACTAAAGCACATCTTCAAAGAAACAACAATTGATCAGTGGTATTCCCTGTCCAAGGCAAGATGTATGTATGTGCACTTGTTACAGCCACACCCCTTCAAGGTTTCTTCTCAGAAGCACTCCCGACTACAGCGCGGACACTGAATCGGAGTTTCATGCCGAAGCGTCTGAGCAATTGCTAGTGAAGGACTTGCTCAAGGTCCCCACAAGGCAGCTTGAAGTGGTTTCGAACGTGCAACCCCCGTCTGCAAGGCAATGATGTGAATCACTAGCGAATTAAGACTGCATGTCCAATTACTTCGATGACCAGAATCCTGTACGGATGCACTAACCAGGAAGTCATTTGTGAGCTTGAATTCGACGACGCATTCGCATATGTTGCCGCTGTTTTCTTCTAAATACGATGCACAGGTCGAGTAGTTGCTCAAAATGCTTTGATTCGTTGGTTTGCAGTTATCTAGCGTGTAATCGACGACAATTTCCTGTACCTGCAATTCAGAAAATCGTCCATTTATTTACATTAATGATTCTGTAAACAAATGGTAAGAGTTTCTGTAGAGTCAAGGAAAGAAGTGCTTAGAGTCCTCAAGAAGACATGAAAACAAGTGTGAAGTGGAGAATGACAATGGGAGACAATCTCATTCCCATCCTCACCCTGAAAAAGTAAGTCTTTCCCATCCTTGCCTTATGTTTTTGCACTCACAATCTTTTGCCCCATATCACCCTATCCCCGCAGGCCTACATTACATTCCCCCAAGAAGTTACTACATTACATACCCACAAGAAGTTATTGCATTACATTCCCCACAAGAAGTTATTATAATTTTTTTTATTACATTCCCCACAAGAAGTTATTACATTACATTCCCCACAAAAAGTTATCACTGGTCAATTAAAATTTATGAAAACAATTTTTTTTTCACTAAAGCAGATTTGCTGTGCTGATTCAATTAATAAAGTGTGTTACCTTCACCAGCATCTATGTAACAACCGATACAACAATGATGATATATTCATTTTATTGAGCTCTTGCTGACATACCGCAGCCAGTTACAAAGAAAGAAATAATAAAGAAAATAAAAATAATTCAGTCAAATGGGTGGAAGTCAGATAGAGGGGAAATGATCGAGTATCTGTAAAGTACACGCAATTCCTTTTGTCCCTAATAATCGGAAGTTCAAAACTATGAGGACGAGGACATAGACCACGATCTATGGACTCTCGGTTGGAAAATGTTAATCAGAACGCATGAGTCAAGTCGGATCACTGTACAAAGTAGCCGATTTTCAATGTCATGTACATTGTACAAGAGCTTCTAGTCTCAATATCAGGTGTCCGAAAATCGCAATGTCCCATCTTACGGTGAAAACTCTCTTAACAAGTGCATTGCATCACTGCTTTTACTTTTATCTTAGGACCAGTCTACACAAAACACTGGAAGTTTTAACGGCAGACACACTTACACTGTTTGAAGTTATCAGCAGAGCAACACCAAGCGGAATAAATACGACACCGATCGCTATGAACGCAGGCAAAACTGTCCCTGCTGTCATGATTGGCTGCCATGCCGGTAATTTCTGCTGCTTAAATTTCGTGTCTGCAACAAAGCAAAAATTCAAGCATAAACATAATTACAATCGCCTTCGTTTCATAATTTGGTCAATAAGATATTTGTTAAATAATAGGCACGACAAAAAATAAGAATGAGCACTTTTATTTTTATTCCTTTTAAAATAAACATAATGGCTGAATGAACAACTTTTATAAAGGTAAATACGCACACTAGATACCCGTACTCCAAACAATATGGCTGCCAACGAATGCAATATAATTAGAGCGCAGCGACTATTTATCGCGTGAGGGTCGGTTAGGGCTCAGGTTAGGCGGCGTGAGGGTCGGTTAGGGTTAGTTTTAGGGTTAGTGCAGTCATTCTGCTGAGCGCTTTGCATGTTGCGATGCCGTCGATAGGATAGGTCGCTGCGCTCTAATTATATTGCATTCATTGGCAGCCATATTGTTTGGAGTACGGGTATCCAGTGTGCGTGTTTACCTTTATAAATATAAGTGCATGAATGAATGATCAAAATTGGGCATTTATGATGACTGAAGACCGTGAGTATCGGTTAGGGTCAGGTTAGGCGTCGTGTGGGTTGGTTAAGGTTAACTAGTGTTAGGGTTAGTGTCATTAGATATTGTCGAAAGATACTGCATACAATCACGGTCCTCGATACGGCAATTACGCTATGACGGGACGGTTTAACTTATAAATCATTGTCGTTGTTTAGTGCTAACGATGATTATGACCATCAGAAGGAGGAGGATAACATGAAAAGGACAACGACGATGGGTGGAGGTAAAGTTGGACGGAAGAACGGGACGAGAATAAAATTAATTACTGATCAATGATCCGTATCGGGAAGTTGAATCTTGGAGTATTATATTTCCGTACGTTAACATTTGCTAACCTTTAGGGCGTCTGCTTTTTGGTTTGTCGTCAATAGTTGAGCCATCCATGTTTCCTACGACTCGCCCTGTTATATACAAGCCTCTATAACAATCGCAGAATGTGATCAGTAATAGATCAAACGGTAGAAACTTAGGAACACGCTCTGTATAGTCTCTCAAAACAAGCGACACTATTTACGTCTATTATTATTTTTTAAATCAGAAATTTAACTTAAAATCTACTCGATTAAAAATGTATCACTCCGGCGGAATTTGCACTAAAGGTAAATACAGATTTATCCCGGAAAACTTTGTTCAAAGTACACATATACTGAGGATTTATGTAGAGCTACCACATTAAATAATTGGTCTTATTAGTATTGAAACAGCATTCATGATTATAGCGATTATAGTACTGCGGGGTATTTGTAGCAAATTGTAGGTTATGCAGTGTTGAGGTCTTACGGCTAACTTGTATAATAAATTATTAATGTATTATAGGCCTAGCGCATTGGATAACACGATGGCGTAGAGAGCGAGAGGTAACGGGTTCGCCTCCTGTAGGGAGGACGTGCTTTGTAGGCTGCTCCGTGTATTGCAAGCTGTCTGTTCTTTTGGTAGAAACTGTTGAGCTTTATAATAATAATTATTATCTTCTGTAGCCTAATTTGCGTTCTGTTGAATTGTTTCAATTGCATAAATGTACACTGTAACCAGTTGCTTTCTGTCAACCGGATTGTTTCAACTTTCAACAAAGAAAATATTATTAGTAATTTAGTAGGCTAAACGATGGCAACGAAATAATGGTAGCCTAGAATTTCAAAAATTTCAAGTTTTCTTTGTCACGTGGACCTAGGCCTATAGGCTAATGTTAAAACGTGCCTTATTGATTTGCAGTAGATAGGCCTACACAGAGATTGTGAATGAGCTTTGTAAATTATTATCAATAATAGATAATGATTATCTCCATCTAGGCTACTTCGCATTCTTTCAATTTGCTGTCAGTGTCAGCCTAACTCGTATTGATCTGGAAATGTCTAGAGCGCCAACCTAAAGCCTAAACGCAGGGCCAAGGCTTATTCACGGGCGCTGCGTCGTGTCATTGTGGCTGATCACCCACACCATGACCCTCCGAATTCGTGCCCACACACAGCCAAATGGCTGCATGCTCAGCGTGCGTGATGTGTTGCTCAACTTGCTCCACAGCCACGGACTGTTTCTTCACAGGATTGGAAACCTGGAATCTGAAAGTTCTTAAACGATAATCGGGGTTCAGGATAATATTGCATTTTCACAAAATAAAAGCATTCAATTAATTACATTTATGAAAATAAATTGACGTACAAAATGTTTGCAAAGTAAAAATTTGCCATTTGATAATTAAAAATATAATTCTTAGCGCTAGAAACAGAATTTTAAGTGGGGCGACATCTATGTGAGTAAGTACACAGATTCCAGCCCTCGCTGTACGGCTAGTGAAGTGCTAAATTATCTTTGTTCCAAGGCCGTCTAATAAATTATATAGCGCATTGAGAGCGCCAACGTTGAGACGAACGGCCGAAGTGCCAGGGTCCAAGGGCGAGTTCTGCTGAACTTCATGATAATCCCGGAATTTGATCGAATTTCTGTCCATAAAAAGCCCACTAATTGTACTCACACGTCACGTAGGCCTGTGTGCAATTTGAGCCACACATAGGCATGCAGCCGACATCATGTGCTTAGAACAAATACATAGAGGCCGTATAGGCCTAAATTGTAAGTCTACAAGTCATATAATTATCTGGTAGGCCTACAAATAATTGTATGCTTCATATTGTAGCAATGCAATCGTGATGTTTGGTATTATAGCTTAGTGTTAAAGTCTGCATTGACAATGATATCGTGAGTCACTTTCTGCAGAGTAGGCCTAGGCCTAATAGGCAGGCCTATGCCTTCGGAAAAATTCCTATCATAGGCCTATATTCTGACAAGCTTGCTGTAACGAGTTAGGCCTATGTATTGAGCGACAATAATATTACCGACTTGGGGCTTACTTGCATATGCATGAACTGCGTAAAGCTGCATGACGGTAACTTTCGCATGCACGTACGTACACACGAGCACGCTCGCACACACTCACAAGCACGCACACATACCCCACATACACACACACACGCACCAAATAATTGTGTTATGTTCGAGTCCAGAACAAACATACAGCCCTACACACACCGCAAGCGGTAAGTTAACCCTTTGCATCGGAAAACCGCTGCATAATATATCTAGACGGGCGGCCTATGATGGTACATGCCCGTGCACATGGTAGTCGGCTGGTTAATCGATAGGCGGTAAATCAATAGCATATACCACGATACAGCCTTCCACTTTTCTCACAAAATGATGGCCGCATCTATGATCTAGCCTACCTAAAATCTGCTGTTGTATACGGGTCAACGATATTCATCATCATGATCATCGTAGTCACCATTGGCGTCACATCATGACTGGACTATAATTATCACTGCGGCCCACGCTGTTCAATTTCGCTCGGCTGATACCGACCAAGGTAATCGGAAGGATTTTAGGATTGGAACAAAACTGCGTTGGCTATTAAAAACACAACGCAGAGGTTGCAATTATTTTTAAAATTAAAGGAAATGCGTTTTAAGGATGAAATTGCGTATGACGTAGGCGATTGACGAAGCGATGACGCAATCTTTTAAGTAGATTTTCCTTCAGAATCGATCGTTCTTGTTTCGTAGAGGTTCGTGTACAGACCTGGCCAACACATTGCGATCCTGGCTACACAGCGTGGGCCTACAGCATGTATACCATCTGCCTATACAAGCATGCCCGCCGTACGTCTGCCTGCGTTGCCAGACTCTCATCTCCTTGTTATATCGGTTTACTCAGCCAAGCCCGTAATAAGTCGGCTGAATAATAAGCAACTCGCCATTGACATATTATGCTGGTGGGTCAGAGTTCAACTTGGGACTCCTTGCGTGCTGTAGCCCCGTCGTCTAGGCATACTCGATACTTTTGATGTCTCATGTCAATTTTTATCTGATCTACGGCAACCATGTGTGCGTACGATATCTGAAAAGTTGCATTGTCACGGTGTCTTGGGTATATGACAGGAAAAGCTGTTGAATTTCCAACGGACTGGCGCAGTTTTAAAGTAGGTCACGTATGAGTCATCAGGTTTCCCATCGCTGGCAAGTTTATAATAAAATATCTGACCTAATTCCCGCTCAGGTATATTCATTCATTCTACGTTTGCACAAAAAATTATTTTCAAAATAGCAGTAAAATTTACGCAAATGAAACAATTGCATGCAATACTTTATAAAATTTAGCAGCTGTATTTTATTACCAAAATGTTTGATTGTAAACACGTCTGTTGTTAGCTGGAATTCCAGGCTACTAATATTTTGTGCGAATTGGTGTCTTTGGTAGCCCAACTAGAGCAAAAACACTGCCAATGACGTGGTATCTGCCATTTGGCAATTGATTGCGCTATGCGTTTACTGCGCCAGTGTAAGTGTAGAGAAATACAGGAAAGTCATTCTGCAGGCAGTACGCAATGGATATGCAGTAGCTGTTGAAAACGTTTTTGAAACCGAGGTAAACGTTTTTATATTTTTACACACGAAGACTGATGTCGTTTATAGGGTTTCCGTGATATTCTTTGATTTTCGACTTTCTTCTGCGTTTTATCTACAGATTGCAATTTCAGTTGGGTTCTAGCTGATAAAATCCGAATGCTTGCTGGGTTATTTTGCAGTATTACCAGAGATATTAGAGTTTTTAGACTGGTATTACTGCGCCAGTTTGTCAGTCAGTAGATAGCGCCACAAGCCTGTTTCGCCTGGTGAGGAGTCTGAATATTATAATCTATGCTGTCAATGCATAATAGTCAGTGGCCAAAGACTATTATATGTAAATCGCGAAGGCCGCCGAACATGATACGGGAGACAAAGTGGAGTGTTATCGCTTAGTTTTGCGGAATAATGGATCCTTCATGTCTTCCGCTGATTCTCTTGCAGTCCGAAGGTAAAAGGCGGATTTTTAAAAGTCATTCTAGCGCATCCGGATTGCTAATCTATTTGCGGAATTGGAAAGAGATACCGAAAACGCTGGCTGGGCGGGTACACACAGGCAGCCTGCAGTGTTGGTCGTTTGTGTTGTGTGGTCGGTTGGTCGGTCGGTCGGTCGGTCGGTTAGTCGAGTGATTTGGGTTGGCCCGTCGTGTACAATATAGATTCGCAGTTGTGCGTGCGATGCCGAACGAGCACACAGCCGTGGCTGCTCGGCTTGCTTGCATACGAGGAATGCAAGTCCGAGCAGATAGGCAGTGGCGGGACTAGGGAGTCTAGGCTCTGTATACCCGGCCCGACCAACGCTTGTGAAAATTATGGCCTTCGCCAGTACGATGGACGGTTTTGGAGATGACGATGGTAACTCTTATTTTTAGAAGGAACTTGTTCGTGGTAAATTGTTTCCCTATGATGATGATGACGACGGTAGTTGTGATGATGACGACGACGACATTGTGACAACGACGATGATGACAGTATCGTGATGATATTGATTTTAGAGATACTCTGTAGCTGTTTACATGTGCACACACACTCACATACTATATATATATAACATCATATGTGCATGGCTTCATACACATGCATTCTGTACATGTGTATATTTCCACTATGTGTGTGTGATGCACAATAATGTACATTCGGATGTGTATCGATATAGAATTTGTATTTGTTATATGCGATGCATATGTATATATGTAATATGTATGTATGTATGTATGTATGTATGTATGTATGTGTGTGTGTATGTATGTATGTATGTATGTATGTATGTATGCAAGCATGCCAGTGCGCCCACACATAGGGGTAAGAGGGGCACTTCCGCAGACCTGGAAAATGGACACATGTATGTATGACATTGTATGTGTGATTGTATGTATATATATTTGTATATGTATAATATGTAGTTATGTATGTGTTTGCGTGTATATGTATTTATTTGTGTGTATATTTATGTATTTGTGTGTATATGTATGTATTTGTGAGTTGTGCATGCATGCCTGTATGTACATTTATGTATGTATGTTTGCTTGTTTGTATTTACTTGTGTATAGGTGTGTATACATATGTATGCATGTATGTATATTTTGTTGTGTGTATGTGTATGGGATGTACACTTGTTTGTGTACACTTGTTTGTGTACACTTGGATGTGTACAATTTTTGTACATAATATTATATAAATTGATTTATGTATTTATAAATGTGTTTTTAATTCTTATACATATTTATGCGTATACGTTTTATGAATATTAACGAATCGCATTAATGATGATGCATTCCAAACTAATTGACGTTGGCTATTAGCATTTGGTATTCCATGTATGCTTCAACGAGCCTTTTCAAGTGGTTTCTATGTTGCCAGTTGACAGCCACACAGTCCGTGGTCACTGGTCATGCCTAACTGAGGGGTCGTCCATGAATGACATCATGCGATTCCGGACGATTTTTGACAATCCCCCTTGCCACATGTCAACACGAAAGTCATGTGATATCTAGTAAGGGAACGTCACAGCTGTATGACCCCTGCCCTTGGTGCGCGATGTCATTTATGGACGGTCACTGAGACCATATTAGGCCAGTTGTAATCCTGCAAGTTTGGATCAGGGTGCAGGGAAGGTCACAGTCGTGACCCAAATTTGGACCTGATTTTGCAGTTCGTGAGTTGTTGGAGGTGCAATATCACTGCCTTGACCCAGATTTAGATCTTGATTTTGCAGTTCACGGGTTGTTAGCATTGCAAAGTGCTGAACAAGAAAGGCCATGCCCTGACCTAGAAACTAACCCGGGTCGCATAGTGCAAAGGTTATGAGGTGGAAAGGTCACAGCCTTGACTAAAAAATTGACCTGGATTTTATAGTGCAGAGATTGTTGGACAGAAACGTAGCGTCCTTGAACCCTTGACCTAGCAAATAACCCCTGCAAATGACCTTGAATTCGCAGTGAACAGTTGTTCAATGGAGGAAGATCAGAGCCTTGACCCAGATATTTTCCGGAAGTTCAGTGGAGCAGCTTTTGGATTGAGCAGATTACCCTAATCCAGTTGCTGATGTCTTAGATGGAAGGTCATGGCCATGAACCTCAAAGCATACGGTGGATTGCAAAAACTTAGATGTTTGATAGAAGCACTGGAATAATAATTATAATCATCACCATCATAAGCTTCTGATGTCAGCCATTTAGAGGTGATGGGTAAATAAAATAGGATTAATATGTGTCTACTTCTTTGTAAACACGACTAATTATTTTTAAATGCCCGCATCACCATTATGATCCAAAAGACCAGCCTGATAAATTAGCATATGTTAATTAGTGTCATTCTCAACGTTTTACTAATTCCTTTATCTCCCACGTTGACTGTTGAATTTTCGAATGCTGGATTGTTATTCGAACTTGAGTTCGTGAAGGTTTTAGGATTTTTCCATTGTTGTGCTTGTTATTGTTATTTTAAGGCCTAGCATAAATTTCTAAAACATTACTCGAAGCTCAAGCATTGGGCACAAGTGTATTCATGAGCACCGGTTTAAATCGAAGCTACCAGGTGAGGAATCGAGTCTGGTTGCGTGTGAGACCAGTCTGGATGCTGACTATCTGTATTTCTAGCCGTCCGTCTGTCTGTCCTGCTGTCTCTGTGTCTTGGCTGAGTTGGCTCCTGTCTGTCTCTCTGTCTATCCTCTGTAGTTTGTCCTTCTGTTTGTGTGTTTGTTAATATTATGTCTGTGTTCTGCTATTAACCGTGACTTCTGTGTCTGTCTTCTGAATGTGTGCCCTTCCATTTGTGTGTGTATTTCTGTTCCTATGTCTGCCTGTCTATTCTCTGCCTGTCTGTCATTCTGTCTGTCTGTCCTTCTGTCTGTCTGTCTGTCCTTCTCTCTGTCTGTTTCTTGCTTGCTTCTTGTCTTTGTAAACGTCTACCCAACTAATACCAACTTGTCGCCATTCATTTAAATCAATTTTCAAGACTCAATCTTTCACTCTGGCCCTTGTCCAAATTCGTCTTGAAGCCAGTGTATGGTAATTTGTAATTGCTGCATTTATATAGCACCGCTTCATGTGAAAGTCGTCAAAGGTCGTATAAATCGAATCTCAAATCACCTGTTGCTGACCTACCATATTTTAATGTTGAACCACACTCGTATTGCTCGAAGGTCCGTGTGTTTGCTACTGCACTGACACATTAAAGTCACTGTTAATAGCAGACACGCTTTCAGAATCATGATGCAGACTTCGATATAACAAGGTTGAGATTTTACCGACAGCTGTGTGGATGACCTTATAAAACAACGCTGATTGCAAACAGGGTCCTTAATGTAGTTAACAAGGACTAGAGTTCAAGGAGGTTGCGCTGTTTGATTACCGTTAATGCAAGAGGAGTGACGTCGTGGCTGGATTTGTAGTATAAGACGATTTACATCGTAAGCGTATTTACGGTGTAACTCGAGGTACGATGTTAGTGGGTTTACATGGTAACTGGAGTTACGATGGCTTACATCATTAGAGGATTTACGTCGTAAACAGATTACGGATGGCCGTGGAGCTGGAAAACAATTTCCTGTCTAATGAGACGGGAATTGTTTAGTGATGCTGGTAATATGCCATGATTTAACTCGACGATGTGGAAGTTTCCAATATGCTGTGGAAACAATGTCTGGAAGCAGGGGACATTGATGCAGCTTATGAACACGATTGTCTGATAGTATTATGCAGTGATTGTGGCCAGTTTATGTATTCAAATGAGACTTACGACCACGGCTGAAGGTGAACTTGGCAAAGTGAGAAGGTTATACGCTTGTTTACATGTTGAAACAGGATGTCTCGGCTTTTCGGGGTGATGAGAAATGAATTTATTGCCACATCTGGTTTTTTATAGTACTTATATTTATTTGATATTATTGTTTCGATTATTGTTCTAATATTATTATTTTTTATTATTCTAATATTAAATTTTGATTGTTATTCTATTATTAATATTTTTTATTCCAATAATGTTATTATCTTGAGTATTATTTTAATAATATTTTTCATGAAATAGTATCGTCTTGATTCTAAGCATCTTTAATATTGTTTTCATTATTATCATGATTTTTATTATTATTATTTCATAGAGCTTGTTATCTGTGTTGTTGGATTTTTTGGTGACAATAATATCGATTGTGATTCACTGCAGTGCATTGTGAAAGTCTGTGGACTAGATTAGATTAGAATATGTCAACCACAGGGCATGCATGGTGACTATGTGATTAGAACCCTCTGTCATTAGCACATAGTATGAGGGTTTAAGCATCCTCCCATAAGTTTGTGGGGTGCGGTGGTGTAGTGGTGGCATCGTTGCCTTGAAGTCAAAAGGTTCGAGGTTCGAATCCACCTCAAGTCGCCGCATAAGGACCTTGGGCAAGTCCTTCACTCGCAATTGATCAGCGCTTCAGTGTGAAACTCCGATGCAGTGTCCGCTCTGCAGTCGGGAGCGCCTCTGAGTAGTGTGCTTGAAGGGGCGCTATAACAAGTGCACATACAAACAATAAGTTAGGGGTTCCAACGATTTAGGGTTAAGGGATGTCCATATATTAAGTATGCACAGAGGGGGGCGAGGGATCACAGGATTTTAGGCAATTTGTGGACAATTTTGGAGATAGGGGGAGGTCTCGGGGAAAAATGTAAATATGCTTCTAAGAATAAATATCTAATTGTGATGTCCACATTAGCCTATTTATAATTCTGTATTGTCCTATGACATTTTACTACATTAAAATTATATTCTTCATAACAGTTAACAGTTTTGGCTGGCAGATCTATGATGTTTAGCAAAAGTAAATAGTGGCCTACAGTAAAATACATATTTCATGGTTGGCTTATAGCTATTAAAATAGCCTTTGTAAGGCAGGGGTAGAGAAGCTTATTTGAACATTCGGATTCAATCAGAATGTACAGTGGATGGGTCGAAAATAGGATTTTTGCCTATGTTATCTATGGATGACCTCTTGTTGTAGAAAGACTGAGACATGTCCTTCACTCGCAAAATTTGCTCAGCACGGGTTTTTTGTGCACTTCTGAACGTTGGATCTATATTTAGTGTATACCGCGACTCTATAGAAGTTTTTTTAATTGATTCGATTATACAGGGAGGCTATATGCTGAATATTGATCATCTATTGATATCGCCTCACTGGTGTTGGATGTCGGTGTTGTGTACTGGTACGCGCCGCGTGATGGTCTGTGTGGGAAGTATGATTCATCCTTTCTCTATTAGATATCTGTACACCATAGTGCAATCAGCAGTTGATTAGTAAAGATTATGCTTACTTACTTACTTATTCAAGTATGCAGATTAGAATTTGATATTAAATTTCAAGCAGTGTGTGTGTGTGTGTTCGGTGTGAGAACTACGATGTCAGAGCGATTAGGGACGATGGTATGCATGGTTTTTCCGTGGGTATGTTCCATGGTATGATATGACTCGGCGGTTTCGGTCTGGTATTTTGGCCTCATGGTCCCTATTATCTACCAGTGTTAAATGCACGGCTAGCTCATCATGAGCTCAGCATGAACTGCAAATATAGAAGCATACAAGTATGAATCCATTGTATGTTTGCTGTACCATGCATGCAGTACATTTATGCACGCATGTGTACGTGTGCGCATGCATGCATACGCAGGATGTATGTAGCCTTCAGATAAAAAAATTCAATAATACATGGATATATGTATATAAATTATATAATTCAAATGTATATATATATAATTTATATATGTTTGGACTGTTGTTGGTTAAACATTTTTAATAGTTAACTATTTAAGAATCAACGAGTAATAAATGGTTAACTTTGACAAAATTTATTTCTCAATATGTCTTAACAGACAAAAAATTAACATTTCATTCATGTTTATTGTTTAATAGTGTTATTAATTTTTATTGATGGCTAGTAGTTAGTTAGTAGACTTTATTTGTTTTGTTCATATTAGTGGTCCTGAGTCCTGACTAAGTTTTCAATGCAAATTTATGTCTTCAACCAATTACATAAGCACACCAGCAGTTAACAAAATAGCGGAATTCAAATTAATGTTTCTCATGTGATACGGTGAGAATATGAATAGTTGGTGCAGTCTTTGATTATTATCATGACAAATAAATTAAATCTATAAATTAAAAAAAATTAATCAATTGAATAATTGTTAACTTCCTATGTCCTATGGTAGATATAAATTATACAAGCATGCATCATCATGCAAGGTGTACCAAACTACAGATGGAACATTTTAATTTGCTCATGTAGAATATATATATAATACATATGTATGAATGTAATATACAGGCCTGGTGTTGTCATAGGTACAGCCATAAAGAGACAATTCTCTGATGAGCTGCCATGACGATATGTTGTGATGGCAGATTAGTAAATGCTTAAATTTCCTTTAGCCATTGCTTGTGGAAATCGAACCCAATGTTATAATATTGTAGTGAACTTGTGGTGTGTATGTGTGTGTGATGTTGTTATGTATTTATTAGAGGTATGAATGTAGGTGGGCATTTTTATAAGCACCTTTTATTAGCCACATGCAGCTTGACTAGTATGTAAACATAGTTAGGTTGTTAAAATCCTATCTTTTCAATAGTACCATTGTAATAACGCGTTTGCCAAGCAACGAGTGTCTTTTGGGTTTGCTCTTTAAGCCGAGGCGTATGAAAACTGGTCCTGAAAGGGGTGTGCAATGACTGAACTTGCCTACGAGTTACCCTAGCATGAAAACTTACTTACCTTACCCTTAACTACCTGTAGGTCACAGCTGCTACCGTGTTAGGAAGCCATACAGCCAATGTTTATATGGCAGTTGATTTGATGACTTTGGTTATGCATGAGTTGTGTGCGAAAATATGCATTGGGTGTTCACTATGTTCAGGGGTCGTGTCATCTCTGTGTGTGTGTGTGTGAATATGACTGTGTATGTTTAATGGTATTACTCATGATCTGCTCGTTTAGGGTGATACTTGGGGTCAGCTGGAGGTTAATCCTGGGCCATGATGCATACAGATGCTTCACCCCGGTTGGTAGTTCCTAAACAGGAAACTGTTCATGCATGGGCTGTTGCGTCGTTTTTGCCCTATGCAGGTACGAGATGGTGTCAGAAAGTACTGTACTATCTGTGTATGAATGCGTGGTACACCCATTTGCCTGCTGTGCTCTTTCTACCTGTTGCTTTGTGTGAGGTCAGTGGGAAGAGTTTCTTCAGCATAAATTAAACATTCATGGTTCTATGCACACGAGATAGTTGATCAGTTGGAGGAATTTTTATTACTATGAAACTGAAATTCAAAGCTTTTGCCCAGGTGGATGTGCGAGCGTACTTCTGAGTGGCTATTATAATGAAGGAGTGTCATGGGTAAATTGTCATATTATGCTGATATTAATGTATCACAATTCAGTGATATGCATAAGTTTTGCCTTATGGTGTTGATGCAAGGTGTAGTATATAGAAGGAGTAGCACTTGCTTACACTCTAGAACAGTGCCAAGAATTTTCTAGTTGGCAAATACAATTTAGTATTGCATTGTCTTGGAGTAGTAGATATATATTTTTATTTGTTTATAATTGTTATTCTTTTTATTAAATTACTTTTCCTACAAAATTATTATCCCTTAGAAATTGAAAATTATTAGGAGAATGTTGAACATATTCTGGAATAATAATAATAATAATAATAATATATTTTCTTTAATTAAACGCCTGCAAGACGCACTGCGCTTTACATTTACAGGTTATGCAGTAATCTTAATTAAACTTAACTACCAACTGAACAGACAGCTTTGTAATTAGTTAAATCTTGTCAAGATCCAGCAGGAAATGAGAATAATGGTGCCTTTAGAAGTGCATGTCATGCATATTATGTACTTATGTGTGCTAATTTTCTTGTTCTTGTCATTGTATCTACAATATTTCTTAATCCAGCATATTTAACTGCTTCAGCGACGAAAATGCAACAGAAAAGTGAAAGTCATGGTTTGGCTTACTTACTCACTCGAAGCGTACGGACCGCCGCTCCTAAATCTGCGACGTGGTCCTTTAATTTTGTGACTTCCGGTTGAAGTGTTTACCGGAGCGAAATAATTAGCGTCAACTTATTAAGTTTCTAGTTGGATCTGGCTGTCTAATATTGTGCATTGGTTGAATTTCCAAACTAGGTATGCATGACCGAGACTAGTGTACGACTGTGACTTGTTAGACGTTGAAATTGCGTTGGGGAAAAGGATTGGTAGCAGTGCGATGTTGCGCGGTTTCGGCCGTAAGCGCGGGCTGGATGACAACCCTGTGAATTCAGAGGGTCATAGCTGGATGCGCTTATAGCGGTTTGGATGCTAATAATTATAGCGCCTGTGTTAGCTGTCAAAGCGCATTCATTTAACTGATTGACGGATCGAAATAAATGCGTTTTAATGGTGGATTTAAAATGCTAAGCAGTAAAGGTTTAAAATGTTGAAGAGAGTTTTCAGGCGGTTTATTTAGGGTAGGTTTTAACACGCTGAAGAGAGCTGTTTAAAGTCATTTATTTGGAGTAGGTTAAATATGTGACAGAGTTCTGAGACAGTTCTTTAGGTTAGTTTTAAAATGTCGAACAGTTTTAAAGTGGATGTTATGGGAGACTTGATAGTGTTGAAGAGAGTTTTTAAGTTGTTTATTTGGGATAGTTTGAAAGTGGTGGGAGTTTTGAGATAGTTCTTAATTAAGGGTAAGTTGAAAATAAAGAGCAATTTTAAAGTAGTTGTAAGGGCCGAGTTTGAAAATGTGGAAGAGATTTTGGTAAAGGTACGTGGTTGTTGACTAGACCCGAACGCTAAATTTTTTCATATATTCCGGTAACTAAGACCGTAAGTATTCAAACGCACCTATTCCCGTTATCCGGAGACGTTCCGTTGATTTTATATTAATTTTTTAAACCTATAGGAAATCCCATGTTAAAATTCTCAACCGGTTCTCGGCCGCCATATTTACACACAAATGACGTGACGTCATCGGCACACACGACGTTAAAATTATGTGTGTAAATATGGCGGTCGCGCGTGGGCTGCAATTTAACATGGGATTTCCTATACATTTTTAAAAATTAATATAAAATCAACGGAACGTCTCCGGATAACGGGAATAGGTGCGTTTGAATACTTACGGTCTTAGTTACCGGAATATATGAAAAAATTTAGCGTTCGGGTCTAGTCAACAACCACGTACCCCTACCGAGATTTTTGGGTGCTTTATTTGGTTTTGTGTTTAGTTGAGTTTTCAGATAGTTTACAGTGGTATTTTTTAGAATTGAGAAAAGAGTTATAAAATTTTTAAGTGCCAAACTGCCAGAGCTGAGATACACAGGTGCAGCAATTTATCATTAATTAGGAAGATTTCTGAGTGAGGCATTCCACGGCAGTAGTGTTATGAGCTGGGCTGTAACATACCAAGAAATTGAGACTTTTTGGAACGCCATTCGAAAGTTGTAGTACAGCATGAACTTGTTGTCTGTTTGCACTCAAGTTCGTAGTAGTGTTTTTATTTGTAGCAGTTCTTTATAGCTGTTGTGCAGGCTGTTGTTCACGGCCAATGTTATTAATGTTGCAGGATTCTAGACGTGTTACTTGTACCCAAGACCTGCCTGGCCAGATATCTCATGATCGGCTTAGGCCAGCGAGAAGCACTTTTGTGAAGAACTTGACAGCACTTTAAAAGTTGAGAGATTCGTGCATGCATCATCCACGCTGGTACATCATCTATACTTGCTTCCTGCACACTTGGTACATACTTAAGCACACGATGCATATAACTTATGCACATATGCACAACTTATGCACATATGCACTTTTTTTATCTCCTAAGAAGCCAGGCGGGCATTATGTGTTCTAGTGTGCATGAACAATTGTACTATAGATGCTATGTATGGCTGTACAGTGAGTACGCACATGTTTATGTAAGTACTTAGGGACGTATGCAGGTATGTTTTAAATCAATTTGGCCAGCACCTCCTGCCTACAGATGAATGTGTACCTCTGAACTAAGCCTTGAGGGTTTTAGTTAGTGGCAGTACAGGTCGGCTGGAATGGATACAACCGTGGGGTGGGGTGGGCAGGAGTAAATGATACTTCTGGTGGAGTAATGTTTTTAGGAAGTTCCTCCCCTCTGGGCGAGCCCCGGCTGCATTGGCTGGGAGTGTCCCACTAATTGCTGTGCTGTGTCTGTTTGGCCCAGGATTTAACTGGTCTGCCCATTCAGAGCTCTGTTCCTTTCTGCTTGGCCTATTAACTGTTGGGGTGAGGTGTGTGCCTGCCATGTTTTGGTAGACAGCACTGTTCAGAAGTTTATATGCTAACTGCTTGGGATATTCTGTGAAAGGTAAGCTGGGAAAGGTATTATAAGGCATGTTGTTGTTGTTGTTGTGGGAAGTTAACTTAGTATGATTATAGTTAAGTATGTTGTTATCTGGGGTTAAGTTTGTGGTACTATGGTAGAGTACATGTTTTTCTTTGATGGTGCTATGTTGCATTGTTGCTGTCTGTGGAATAAGTTAGTAAATTTAGGTTAAGCTTGTTGTTGCTGGGGAGGGTGGGTAATGTAATAGAGTTCGGTTAAACTTGTACAATTTGTTAAGTTTTAGTTGATTTACTAGTGATATATCTATATAGTTAATTTACTAGTGATTATATAGATACATATATATATATATATATATAATTATATATTTAAGAGTAGTAGGACTTTCGATTTTAATTATTAATTACCGCAATCGATTAATTGGTTTGTTTACGTAATTGGTTGAACTAAGACATTTGAACTCAGAAGCGTAAACAAGACTATGAATGTTACGAAGAAATAACGGCAATGTAAATTCTGCTATCCAGCAATTAGTGTTAATAATTGGGACTAAAAGATAAGCAATTTTATATGTGTCATTACCTTTGGAGGGGGATGCATTAAATCACAGCAATTAGTTAACGTTGATTCTGAAAAATTAGTCAACTGTTAGAAATATTCTAATAGTTACCAGCCATTAGTCATATACTCACAATATAGTGTTATAATGGTCACATTACATGCATGTGCAGATGGACTGGACCTGCTAGCACACACACTCACACACGCTCCTTAGGCAGACAGACAGTGTGCATACTTTGTGTGTAAGTATACTGTGCCTACAGTGTGTGTCAGGTGATGTCCATATGTAAGGTCGGCTTATGACCGTTGACCTCTTGTGTCCGCTGACGTCCTAGAGCCACTTGAAACAACAATACTGACTAACTGAAGGCGGAATATTTTGATTGTCCGTTTGAACCGTCGTTGATCGAAAGATTTATTCTGCTGATAGATGTTTGTTTGCTCAGTCCATTGATTTACCGATGGTCAGTCAGTTGACACACCCACCGAGATTGATTGAAGGATTGATTGTACGAGTCATTGATTGATTGGCGAATTTACTCTTCATTTTATTTGTACATGAGTACTAAATTAAGATGATGCATGATTTTTGTATTGGTTGGCTACGTTTCTCTTTCATTGATGGATTGAATGTTTGATTGATGTGGTATGGTGTTGATTGCATTGTGATTGAGCGATGAATCAATACATTCGGCGGTTCATTGTTTACGTGACAATCATCGGATGTTTTTGCTGATTGATTGTGGTGTATTGTGGTTTTTTATTGATTGATTAATTTGTTGAGCTATTAACTTTTTGATGTATTGAACTATTGATCGATTTATTTAACTGCTACCTGATTGTTTTAACTGGCCTAGTTAGCTACACCGGTAAGCGAGAATGGCATTCGTCTGTTGGTTGCAACGGACTGCGGTTCAGACCCCGGGCTGGGAGTTGACATTCAGAGATTTAGATATCTCGGGCTAGCACGTGTGGGACGCAGGGGCGCAAGCTCCTGCGGAGCGACCTTGGACAAGTTGCTTATCCATCATTGTCTGTGGGGAAGGCAACGGGAAACCACCTCACTCATCTCATCCCCAGGGGCGTAAAGCCAATGAACCTGCCTTCGGGCAGAGCACCATCATCATCATCACCTGATTGTTTGAACTACTTGGTGATTGAATGACTGATTGAACTATTGACTGACCGATCAAGGTATTGACTGATTGATTATTAAATTTTATTATTATTGTAAAACAAATTTAACACATGCCAAGTCTCATTGGTATGTTGAAATTTTAACCGATTGATTGAGCTATTAACTAATTGATTGAACCTAAAATAAGTAACTGATTGATTTTGTTGATCGCAGATAAAGCAATGCCGTTGGATCTTTCATGCAAAAAAGTGAGCGACGACGAGCGAGACGAGGACGAAGTCATCGTGACGCTGGAAATTCCCGGCCGCAAGAGTCATGCCGTGTCGTCGTCGCACGACCCCATCGTCATTCCGTCGGACTCCGACAGCGACTCCGACATAACCGTCGTCGCGGCGATCGTCAAGCCGCCGAAGCTGAAGAAGAGCGCGAAGCTCTTCGACTCCCAGAAGTCGCTGACATCGTCCGTCGACTCCGGGTCGGACTTGGACGACTGTATCGTGTCGTCGTACCACGTTCCATTTCCGCAGGTGAAGCGAATCTACGACCCGCTGCAGGCGACCCGCCTGACCCCGGTCATGATGCTCGACCCGATGGTCAAGGGCAAGGACCCGTTTCTGTCGGACACGTCGAACAGCGACGACCTGCAAGGACTCATAATGTCGTCGCCCGTCGAAGGGATCGCCACCGACGACAAGAACGGAAGTCTCGACTTCGAGGATAGCGTCTCTCCCATTTCCATGCGACTTGCCCTGCTCGGCGCGAAAAACGTCATGACGCCGTCGCCTGCCAGCGTCGACGGCGTCGCCGACCTCGTCGACTCGCCCGACTCTGACGTTAAGACGACGGCGACTTCAAAGCTGACGATCGGCACTCAGCAATCGATCGGCGATCTGATGTCGGTGTCGCCGAAGTCGCCGGCGTCGGACTGTGCGTCGTCGGACGGCCTTACGTTCGGCATCACGCAGCTGCTGTCGTCGCCGTGCAAATCGTCGTCGGGCGCGACTCTCGTCAAGGACTCCAAGTCGGCGACGGTCGACGTCAGTTCAGTCTTTCAGGTCCAGTCGCTGGACCAACTCTTTTCCGACACGTCGTCAGGGATCAACGACGACCGACACGTCGGCGCTGTTGGCAGCCAGCCGAAGAACGCTGACACGTCAACATTGTCGGATTCGAAGGCTTCCTGCTGCATCGGTCGGCTCCGCCACTGCCCGCTACGGACTCGTGCGTCCCGCTCCTCGTGCGTCGACCCTCTCGGCGCGTCCGGGGGCGTCTACCCGAAATCCCCCAACCGGTCGTCCCCTCACCTCGGCGTCGCCAACGACAACACGGATTCTTCCGCGACCGGTGGTGTCGCAGCATCGGCGAAGGAGGACTGGAAGGTTATCCACAACAACTACAAGAACAAGGTCGTTCTAAGACGTTCTCCGGACGGGAAGGTCGTCTCCGTACGCAAGCGCGACCCTTCGAACGTCTTCGGTCTCTCGCCGGTCACGGTCCGGAAGAAGCCGCGCATGGCGATCGGGTACCCGTCACGGTCGCACCGGCCCAGTTCCACTTCCGCCTCGACCTTGAGCTTCGACGACCAGATGGCGCTAGCGCTGGCGCCGAGTCACGACTACGATTCCTCCTCTTCGCAGAAGCTCGACTCGGAACCGGAGAGCAAGTCGTCGTATTGTTACGGCTGCAAGGCGAAGCTGTCCGTCGGGCGACTCTCGTTCTGTATGGCCGGACACGGATGCTGTGGACAGTGTCTCCAGACGCAGGTCAAGACTCTGCTCGCAAGGGGCAAACGGGTGAGACAGCTTCTGCTTCATCATATCTGATGATAATGATAAATGTTTGTTTTGCAGAATGATTGTTGTTGTTATTGAATTGAATTCTTGTATAGTGCACCTTGGATACGCTCCCAGTTCTAGAGTGGCTGAATATGGCAGTTTGGTGGTTTGGCCTCTAGGCACTGAATGCTGAATGATTACGGTTCTTAGTATGAAAGTGTGACCACAAACTTTTATTGCAGGAGTTGAATTTAACAGTTGGCAACCGTGCAGGGCGCTCATCATGACCTTCTGCTAGGTTACCAACACCATCTGCCGATTGGATGGAGGGGTGGACCTTTGGGAAGGTAACAGGAGGCGATTTCACATCGTACGTTCCTTGTGTCAGAGTATTTACCATTGTCCTAAATCCCTCCCTGATCTTGAAGTTTCCGTTGTGTTGTTGTTATTGGGGTTTGCAAGAAGTCGGTAAATGGATACAAGTTTTTAATGATAATGTGTGATATAATCGTCTCTGTGTACGGTTGTCTAGTGGTTAGCACTATGTCGCGATATCTTGACCCCACCCCACACCACCCACACCCCTTAGTCAACTCAGCTAGGAGGAGGGTACACCGACCGTATGTTGGTGGGAGGATGAGATGGTGAGGGAGAGGGCTGGCCAGCCGCCCTCGTATGCTGAGGCTGAGAAAATGAAGTCGCTAACACTTCTTGCCCATGGCTGGCTAAAGGGACTGCCCCACACCTCACTTCTTATTTAGAACTGACACACGACATAGTATGAACGGGTGATCACAGTTAGTGCAGGAGACGAGGTTATCTGTACACATGGCAGCCTTGCAAGGCGCTCATTACATTGTATGTATACCTCATTTTGTCAATGCAAAAGCAAGACTGAGTCGACCTTTGAAAGGGTAGAAATGCACATCCCCATGTCCGTGCTGATCCTGTGCTCTTTGTGTGTGAGTGTTGCCATTGCCCTACCCCCCCGCCCCCCCCCCCCACTATCCTCTGGGTTTGTTAATTCTAGTGTGGATTAAGATTACATGATATCGTATTGTGTGGCACGGGGACGTTTGTAAAGTACCTCTGGCAGTATTAAATGACTGGCAAGAGATTCACCTTGGGCAGTGTGTGCTTCGAGAAGAGATGGAAAAGTTTTAATCAACGGACCGATGTGGAAAAAAACACCAGCCAGTATCTCGTCTGAATTTCAGGACAAGTTTATTCCACATAGAAAGCCTGATGCAGAGACACTGCATTGTGCAATGGCTGGCCGGTGAAGCTGTAAAGTAAGTTAATGTTACATGGTGTAAAACACACTCAACCCGTGGCTATTGTTTACGTATGCTACATAGATATGTTGATTTATAGTATTTCTGGTGGTTAATTATTTTATTACAATTGATATTATTATTATTTTTATTATTATTATTAGAAACCCACATATTATTAGTATTATTCCCCCCCACCCAAAAGGAGCATATGATCCCTCAGGATAGCAAAAACTGGGGAGAGGGTATGTTCCGGAATGCCTTGTCTTTGCAGATGGTTTTATTATTATAATTATTATTATTATATTCGTTTATTCCAATTGCAAAATCTGATAGCTGCACTGCTATTAATGAGGTTCAGAAAGTGATTGACTTGAATTTATCATGGTTATTATTATAATTTTTATGAATTGCATAAATTGATTGAGCTTTAAGTGCTCTCCAATTTATTAGTTCTTTACCACAATAGCAGCGAGCGTGCACTGAAAATGCATATTTATTGGGAACTAATGCATCTTGGGTAAGATTTGTAAAAATAAATCTCTTTTCTTCTGCTGGGCTGTTAGTGTTTGCCTCTGAGTGGGTGTCTTGAAGAGGCAATATCTAAATCATCAGAACTAATGGTGAGCAGTAGTGTATGGGTATGTTCGGTGCCTAACAACCAAAAGGTTGCAGGTTCGAATCCACCTCAAGCCGCTGCTGTCGCGTAGGGACCCTGAGGAAGTCCATCCTTGCAATTACTCGTGCGCTCCGGCGTGAAACTCTGGTGGAGTGTACCCGCTGTTGTCGGGAGCACCCCTGAGTATGGTAGATATCTTGAAGGGGCACTGTAACAATTGCTCATACATACAAACATACATCTATTGGTTGTGCATGGTGAGCAACTGTGAGTGATTGACTTTCAAGAGTCTCAAGTCCCAACACAGTTAACCGCCTCAGAGGAAAAGGATCAAACCCAGACTCTTCGTGATGCTAGGTGACCGCTCTAACCAGTTTATTAATGGGGTGTGAGTTTGGGGTGGGTGGTGGGGTGGGATTGGGTGGTGGTGGTGGTGGCCGTGATCTTAATATAGAGCAGGAAATTTCCTGTTTGAAAGGAAGGCACTTGACTATTGAACTTGTAGGAAGAAACATTGTGTTCAGTATGATATTTAAGAACATCATGTGGTGAAGGACGGGGCTTGAACAGATATACAGACAGACTAGATAGATAGATAGATAGATAGATAGATAGATAGATAGATAGATAGACAGACAGACAGACAGACAGACAGACAGAGACAGATAGGAAGTAGAGAGAGGATGGAGAGAGTGAAGAGACAAAGGACGAACGAGGTAAAGGAAAAAAAGAAGGATGGAGGAGTGAAAAAGACAAAGGCGGGAGAGAGAGAGTGAGATAAAGGAGGAAGAGTGAAGATGAGCTGCAAGTGTGGAGGATGTAGGGAACAACGTAGCCAGACGACTGAAGGAGAGTAAATAGCTGAGACAGACCTATGAATCTGTTTACACTGGCAGGAAGGTCAGACGTAGAAAGACGGAGGCATGCAGACAGACAGACAGAGAGACAGACGGAGGAGGAGGGAAGATGTCTGTGAAACGGAACGTATATTTCACTTGCTGCACTTAGGCAGGTGTGGAGAATTACGTCTATTGTGTTTGCAGACAGACAAAGGGACAGACAGACAGACGCCTGTTGTTCTGGTGGCATAGACTGATAGACACACTCAGACAAAATGGAAAGGCAGAGAAAACACCACACACACCACCACACACACACACACACACACGGCTCATGCACACACACACACACACACACACACACACACTGCCACACACACACGCACACACGGCTCATGCACGCACACAGACAGTTGGGAATTTAGAATATAAAGTGTGATGCTGGGCTCATACACACACTCCACCACCTCATCACACTGTTCACACACCACCACCACCACACACACACACACACACACACACACACACACACACACACACACATACACAGACAGTTGGGAATTTAGAATATAGTTAACGCCTGTTCTGCTCACAGACATACATACGTCCAGGCAGGCATAGACATTCTTAGCCAGAGAGAGACGGTACCAGGCAGCCATGCACAAGCAGACTGACGGAAGCAGACATACAGACAGATACATACAGGCAGGCATACATGCAAGCAGTCGAATACAATTGTCACGTGAAATTCTATCTGCTTTTGGGCGCTGATTGTCCGAAGGCGGCGGATCGCGAGCAGCCGACGGTCGGAGCAGCAGCGCTGATTAAGGCCCTCGCCGTCCGTCCGTCCGTCCGTCCGCCCTTGGTCGGTCCGCCGCCTGCCGTCCGTCCAGGCTGCCTCCTCCGTCAGCGGCGACGATCCCCGGCCGACCAGCTACCGTGCGCCGCTCTCGCTCTCTCGTCAGTCGACGGCTGCCTTAGCGTTTAGGCTTTGTTGTACGTCGGTCGTCAGCCGGGCGGCGGCGGCAAGTGTGGCCGAGACGCCGCCGCCGGGTGGTGGTCGTGGTCGCCGCCGTAGAAGCCTAGTGTGTGGACGGGTGATGCTGGAGGGTGCGAGGCCGGGCTGGTGGCGTCGCGAAAAGGGGTCCGTCGGAAAAAAAACGACACGGCTGTTGCTTGAAGTGATTTACAATATCTGTGGACGCTTGTTGTTCCTAAATATAGAACTGTTATATTGCGAAAGCGTATGTTGGTGACTGTTGTGCATTCGCTTCCCGGAATTGCATTTTGTTCTAATTTTAGCCGACTAATTCGAATTGTGTATAGACTGTTTGAGTTTTGGTTTACGTTCATTGTTTCGAAAGCATTGTTCTCGGTCTCTTTTTATATTTCGAAGACCTGTTTCTTTAGAAGTCTTTCACACGACACGGCAACCTCTTTTGCCTCGACCTGACTACTGGGAAGCAAGTGCAGCTCCTTGGGAGAGCAATTTGTGGGATGTAGTGGTGTAGTGGAAATGTTCGTTGCCTTGTAGCCGGAGAGTTGCAGGTTCGAATCCACCTCGAGCCGCCATGTAGGGACCATTGGGCAAGAACTTCACTCGCAATTGCTCAGCATTGGGCATGAAACTTCAGTTCTGTGTCCATACTTAGTTGGCAGTGCTTCTGAGTAGGTTTCTTGAAGGGGCGATATAACAAGTGCACATACAAACATAGAAACAATTCCGGACCATTCAACAGACCACGTAAAAAAGACTCGATTCTGCATAGCTGCAGTTCGTGGAAAAAGAACCAAGAGCACCCAACCTCCTTCTCTACAGAACAGAGCGGACTGTGGCCTTGGATGCAGAGCGGCAACAAAGCTCTCACAAGTAGCCTAGTACAAACCATGCTGGTTGCTGCTCCAGCACAGGGAACCTATACTTAATGTTTGGCTGGGAAGAGAACCAGTGTTAAGATAACTTTGGGAATTTGTTCAATAAGACGTACGGCAGAACACAGGACTTGGAACTCCGCCACTTGTTGCATTCTGCCAGTGCCAGTCCCGATCCTGGATAAAGTAGGAGGGCGTCGCTAAAGGTCTTTGTTACCACACAGTGACTTTAAACTACAAATACCACCACCCAAGACTTGGTACAGGCAGGCTGAGATGAAAGAATGCACCAAGGATGGTGATCAAACCAGTCTTATAGTGAACAGTCAATCCATTTCTTCAGTATCTCTTCTATTGCTTTCACATTTTCTAACATTCCTACTAGTGCTCTGTATATATAAATAAAACATTGTATTTATTATAATTTTGTCGAGGGGTGCGTACGATACATCTTAAATAAAAATATTCTATGAGTTTGTTATTATTAATGTTAGCGTTAACTTATTTATTTTGAACATATTTATACCGCTCCTTCAAGATTATCCACTCAGAAGCGCTCTCAACTCAACTTGGCTAAATAAGACCATCTTAAAATTAGGATAGAACATGGTGGATTGATCCCTGTTCACTAGGCAGAGTGCCACAGTCCTGAAGTCTATTCCAGGTGGCAAGGCCAACGACGGAGAATGCTAGGCACTGCCTTGCGTTGTTCTCCTTGCGAGGGAGAAGAAGCCGAGAAGAGCATAGTATTTATATTATCATAAAACATTGCTTCAGGGCGCTTGGTATTTTGCATGAACGGAGTGCAGAGTGGGATCGTTTTTTTCTTGTCGTGGTCCCGTTTCGACACCACACCGACGAAATTACCGCCACAGCCACTACTATCGCCTTCCAGCTCCTACATGGTGAGCAACGGCTCCAGAGGCAGCGACGGACTGGAAAGGGTTAATGCGGACTTAGAACACTGGCTGGATGGATGGAGGCCGTGGGGGACCTTGATGGGTCTCTGGTGTCTGTCTGTCTGTATGCATGCTTGTCTGCTTGTTGCTGTTTGTCAATATGTGTGTATGTGTGCTTATGTATGTATGTCAGTCTGACTACTTGTCTTTGTGCCACTCATTTTTGCATACCTACTGTGCTGTCTGTCTGTCTGCCTATCTCAGCTTGTCTGTGTCTGTTTGCTTGTTCTTGTCTTGTTCTTGCTTGTTCTTGTTCGCATGTCTATGTCTTCTTGTCTGCTTGTGTGTGTGTTGTGTGTGTTTGTCTGAGTACTGGTGCTTTTAAAGTTTTGCACTGATAACTTTGTCTGTCTGTCTGTTTGTCACTGTCTACATGTCTGTTTGTCACTGTGTGCGTGTGTGAGTGTCATCTATTTGCCCGTCTGGTTGTTGCTGTCTATCTGTCTGTTTGTCACTATCTATTTGCCTGTTTGTTTGTGTTTTTGTCTGTCTCTATCTATCTGTATGTGTTTTTGTGTCTGTCTCTATCTGTCTGCCTGTTTGTCTGTGTTTGTGTTTTTATCTGTCTCTACCTATCTGTCTGTGTTTTTGTGTCTGTCTCTATCTGTCTGTCTGTTTGTCTGTGTTTTTGTGTCTGTCTCTATCTATCTGTCTGTTTGTCTATCTGTCTACTTAGCGTAGATTCTTCGTCTAACCCTTGGGATATTTTCCTCAGTGTGCAAGCATAAAATGTGAAATGTATATAATTATATATGCCGCATTGCCATGGTAACCATTTTTGCCGGAGACGCCACTTTGCTATAGTGACCATTGAAACCTCATAGCTGGTTTTCTGTGAGGCCATTGAATGCCAGTTGGTGCCAGTGCTAACTGGGTCAAGGGTAACCAAGGTCACTGTTTTGCCCTCCACCTTCTTAGGCGAATGTTGCAGGATTATGGTGGCTTTTGATTGATAGTGCAAGTTTGATTGGTGGATTGATGTTGCTGAAGTCAAGTTTGATTGACTGTAATCTGGTTTGAGTGATTGATTGATCAAATAGCATTGCTCTTTGGATTGTGAGAATTGATTGGGTTGCAATCATTGGTTGGTTGGATTGCTATAATTGATTGACTCGATTGTGATAATTGATTGACTGGATTGTGATCATTGATTGACTGGATTGTGATCTTTGATTGACCGATTGTTCATTCAAGATTGATTGTTATTATTGAGCAAGTTGTCGCGATTGATTGGTTGATTGATGGCTTAAGTTGGATTGATTAATTGTGACTATCAATCACTTAGTGAAGGTGATGGATTGAGTGTATCAGGGTCATTCGTCGGTCTGTCTCATCATCCATCTGCACTTCTTTCGTGGGGCATGGTGTAGGGTATGTTCGATGCCTTGGAGCCAGAAGGTTGTGGTTCCAATCCAACTCATACCACCACGTAGGGACCCAGAGCATGTCCTACACTTGTAATTGCTCATGCACCTCAGTGTGAAACTCCAATTCAGTGTCTGCGCTGTTGTCGGGAGCGCCTCTGAATAGAATTCTTGAAGGGGTTGTAGTTCATGCTTTTATGTTCTTGAATTGAATCTAGAACTGCTGGGGCTCAGTCTCAATCATTCGCCTCAATTGGTTCTTATCTTTGGAATGCTCTTTCTTTCTGCGTTTGCTCTACACTTTCATCTGGCAGTCTCTCTTCTTCTCTCTTTTCTAACCTGCCTCTTCTTGTGGCACCTTGCACACTGGGAGTGCTTCTGAATGGTTCACCCTACCAGACACACTTTGCGATTGGTCAAATCATTTGATTGGCTGATTGATTGTGATATTGATCAATCAATTGGTTGATGTGGTGGATAAATTGACATTGATTGATGGATTGATTGCGATAATCAGTTGATCTGTGGAGGTGATGGATTGATTGATTGATGGATTGATTGTTGACTTGACCTGGAATTGATCATTGGATTAATATTGATGAATGTGATTTTATGTGAGTGAAAGGATCTTCAGAACTTGAATGACAAGAAGACTTCAACCAGTTAAAAGAAGCCCAGATGTGTCAAGTGTCAACCCTATCCACTTACACACATGCACACATATGCACAGTTGCAGGCCTATACAAACACTCGCATACTCGTGCACACACACACACACACACACACACACACACACACACACACACACACACACACACACACACAGAGGCATGCACTGGTCCTCAACTCCTCATGGTCAAATGAATGTTAATTATAGGAACAGATAAAATGAGATTTAGTACACCGGTGCTACTAATAATAATGAAAGCCTGCTGACGCATAGAATGGTAGTGTATTACGGTTATGCT
This sequence comes from Lumbricus terrestris, assembly GCA_949752735.1. Lineage (NCBI taxonomy): Eukaryota > Metazoa > Annelida > Clitellata > Crassiclitellata > Lumbricidae > Lumbricus > Lumbricus terrestris. The sequence continues at coordinate 23,995,875 of OX457053.1, forward strand.
TGTATATATATATATATATATATATATATTGGCATGTTTATATATATATATGAGTATATAATATATACACACATTTATATGCATATATATATTATATATATATATTGTATATGCTTGTGTAATCGACTCGTGCGTTCTATGCTGCACCCACTCAGACATACACGTGTCTATTGGTTTCATTTGATGTTGATGTATGTAACTGGGTCAGCATCGGAATCTGAAGGGAGGCGGTGGTGGGGAGAGGTGACTTCCTGCCATGGCAAGGACCTAGGCGGCATCGGCACGCACGATACGTGTATGTATATATATGTATATATATATATATATATATATATATACGTACTTCTATATTGTATATATTGTGTATATATATATATATATATTCACACATTTCTGTGTGTATGCATACACACACATTTGGGTGTGTGTGTACACATGTAGATGTATAGTGCATAATATTTATTTGGCTGGGTTTGTGTAATGTATACCGTATATATATATATCATCTACTGTGTGTGTGTGTGTATGTATGTATATATATATATCATCTACGAACTAGGAACAGAGCCAAGTCCCAGGTCATATTAATATTTCAAAATATGTAAATAAGGTAATTTGCATAATATATTCATATCAACATTAATATGTATCATATAAAATAAATAAAATAATTAAATTATATGATGCATATTAATGATTATATGAATATATTATGCAAATTTCCTTATTTACATACTTTGACATATATATTAATGTGACCTGGGACTTGGCTCTGTTCCTAGTTCGTACTCTATAATTATGTTTGTTTAAATAACAAGTACATGCGGGTGTGTGTCATAAGTGCATGCGTGTGTGTGTGGGGGGAGGAGCTTAGATAATTATGCAGATTTATGCATGCGGATTTGATGATGTCAGAAAGTTACCCAGAAATCTAAGTTCCGCACAATCTGCTGTCAGTGTCGGGTTGATTAATAGTGGGTTATCATAGGAACGGTAGAGGCGTGGTGGTGGTGGTGGTGGGTGGGAAATGTTTCTTAAAATAACCGACGCTGCCATGAAACTGGTGCAGTAGTCATAACATTGTGACCTGGATTCGACTTGGGAGGATTCTTTCCGAGAATGCCAGATTAATATTTTTATTATTTAAAACTCATTTCCCTGAAAGCTATATAATGCATATGTTCTTAATATGGTGTGCTTAATTAGTTCTGTAATATTATCCTTAGTGTTATTATGGGATATGGTGGTGTAGCTCTGTGCCTTGTGACCATAGGTTGCAGGTTCGAATCTACCTCAAGCCCAGTACTGCGCAGTGACCTTGGACAAGTTGTCTGTGAGAAAGATGATGGGAAACTACCTCACTCATCTCATCCCCTGTTGGCCATGGACCTGCCTTCATGCAGAGTACATCATCCTCATCATCATTGTCATTGTCATCATCATTGTCACCATCCTCATTAATCCCTATGCAGATTAGGCCAAAAAAAATAATGTTGTGTTTCCGGTAACCCGACCGACCCTCTTTTATTGCCGCGACTCAAATAATTTTGTACAAAAAATTTATTTAAAAAAAAATTTTATGAGAAAAAATTTTTTTTTAGTACAAAAAATTTTGTCTCCAAAATTTTTTTGACATAATACGGTGACATTGCCTTCCGTATAGAGATGGATCTTAGGCAAAAAATGTTGTGTTTCCGGTAACCCAACCGACTCGCTTTTATTGCAGCGACTCGGAAAATTTTGCGTAATTTTTTTTATTTACATTGACATTGCCTTAGAGTTTCACGCCTGCCTAACTACTTCCTGGTTGCCAGTCTTGAGAAACCTCTAACCTTATCATTCTCACTTGAGTCACCTCTAACGGTGACTAGGGAAAATAAATCTAGCAACCTCTAGGTGTAACTAGTCACTGGCTCGATCAGTCTGGAACGACCCCAAGCAGTGATGTTTTGTTCGTGCTCATCTTCCCATTCCCTTCCCACTTTATCTTACCAGAAAGGATGTCAACAAAATGAAATTAATAGAATTGTTTTCTAGAGCAATTTTAGGTACAGGGAAATAGGCAGTTTATACTTGCTTAGAACACGTACTTTGTTGCAGTGTGTACCTATAATTATGCAAAAAAGAGTATTTCGGTATAATTTTTCGTATAGTCACCGTATAAAAATATTTTACCAAAATAAAAATATTTTTCGACCTACCTACCCAATTTTTTTTAGCTCTGTTACCGGAAACACAGCATTATTTTTTTTTGGCCTTAAGCGTGTGCTTTATTAGATGTGTGTGCGCACACGTGTTTGTGCATGTATCTCATATATCGGTTTATATTATCCCCAAAATTGGAATTTGATTGGTTTAATTTTTCTTGCTGAGGAGAATGGCATAATTTGCCATGCAGTCATGGTATCACACTTTAAGGGAAAATCACACTGTAGGTCTGTGGTTAGAATTTAACTGTACATGACATTACGACAGCCTCCCAGTTTATCAGCACCACCTATTGAATGGAAGGCTGAGTTAACCTTATGGGGCTAGAACCTGTATCCGTCTGATCTTTGTGCCAGCGTGCTACCATTCGACCATCACCCTAACCCAGGGACCTACCACTGTTCTAACCTACCTGGGTTCAGTTGAAGCATTGTTCTAATTCGGCAGCTGGTGTGGTCACTCTTATCTCTATCGATCTATGCTAGCATTCGTTTTTCCTATACCGGACTACATGTGCCACATTGTGCCAGGACTGCATGTGCCAGTTCACTGGCCGGGTTGAGTAAGAAGCCTGGGCGCATTAATTTTCATTTGCCGTGCAAACGTTCATTAAATTTTAAGCAAGTGAAACTCGAGAACATAGAGAGAGAGGCAAATTTGGCTGAGAGACAGGCAGAGCGGGCACGAGCAAGATAGAGCACGAGAGAGACAGACACACACAGAGAGCGAGAGACAGACAGAACAGGTGACTGGGAGGCAGAGAGAGGGGGGGAGATAGAGCAAGCAGGGGACAGAAACAGAGCACGAAAGACAGACATACAGAGCAAAAAACAGAAGCAGACAGACAGAGCAAAAGAGAAGCAGGCAGACAGAGCAAAACAGAAGCAGACAGACAGAGCAAAACAGAAGTGCATACAGACAGAGCCAGAGAAGCAGACATAGAAGCAACACTGTGACAGTGTACAGCTGCAGTCAATCTTTGCAATTTAGTGCAGGACGGAATGAATCTTTTCTGACGCTGCGTTTCTATTTGTGGCTGCATGTAACTTAGCAGCCATGGCTTCCTTTCGTATGGTGTCATAGTTGTTATCATTCATTCAAGTATTTATATAGTGCCTCTTCAAAGAAACTACTCAGAGGCGCTCCCGACTCCAGCACGGCCACACAGAACAGTTTTTAAGAGCTTATAGAATGTGTCAGGTAGGCGGTTGGCCAGCTCTCTCCTTTGCCGTCTCGTCCTTCCACCCACGTTGGAGTCGAGTTGGCTAGGGGGGGTTAGGGGGAGGAGCAAAGACCTTGAAAGACGTATCTGCCCTGGCCGGGATTTAAACCCTCAACATTTCAGTTGACGACTGCAGGCTAATCCTTATTCCTTAAGTCCCTTAAATCTTTTTTCTTTTGCCGTGGCTGGGCTGGGAGCGCCTCTGAGTAGTTTCTTGAAGGGCGCTATATAAATGCTAATAATGAATGAATGAATGAATCACTCAACTACGCAGTTATGAATTTTCAAATGCCTTTGAATGCGCAGACGCCCCCCTGCCTAGTCAGTTGCTTGTTGCTGTTTAACTGCACTGTGTCATCAAAGATGATTTAATAGTGTCGCCCTCCTCCTTTATCTAGGCCTGGCACTGGCACTGCCGAAGTACGACGAGCAGTGGCGGAGTTTGCCTAACCAGTTACATGTTTAAAGACACTCCCAATTTCAAAGATGATTTGTGATATCGCCCTCCTCCTTTATACAGGCTTGGGACTGGCGCTGGCAGAGTGGTGCAGCCAGTGGCGGGGTTGGCCTAGTCAGTTGCTGGTAAGACTAAGAGTTTATATTATGGCCAGGCAAAGTCCTGGACGGCGACTCAGTCAGTCTGTCCTTGCAAGATCTATATATCCTGCTGGCTGTGTGTGTGATGTCTTGGGCTTGGCTGCGTCTGTCTGGCCGCCGATAGCCAGGCCATCATGTTATCCTGATCCGCCCGAGGCGTGTGTAGGGCTCGACAGACCGGCTGGCTTTCTGGTCCAGTAACCCTGTTCTGAACGGCGGGCTGTGTTGAATATGTATATGTGTGTGTATATATATATAATATGTATATATGTGTGTGTATATGTGTATATATATATATATATATATATATATATATATATATATGGGATCTGGAGAATTCCTTCGACGTGAGTGTGTGTCTAATAATAATATGGTGGCAGTTGCCCTTGCTACTACCACTACTACGCCTTGAGAAGAATTACCATGATCATGCAGTTTACAGATGGATGGTGTCATGCACAAGTGGACCAACCACCAAGTTCATTATTGTCCAGAAAACGATTATTTGTGAATTACTCTTTCGTTTCGAATGGAAAAATCTTGAATTAATTCATGTAATAGTAGAAATGTGTTATTGATAAACGAGTAATATTGGTTTCAATAATTTATTAGAGATTTTGAAAATAAAAAGGAATTTGTGAGTTGGTCCATTTGTGTCCTGGGAATTTGTGGATATTGTGAGTTGGTCCATTTGAATCCCAAGGAAAGTGTGGGTAATTGTTTCATTCTGAGGGTGCTAAATGGATCCAATGACTAGTAGTAGCATTAGTAGTGGTAGAAGTAGTCATATTAGTGGTGGCAGTAGTAGTAGCAATAGTAGTAATTGTGATAGTAGTAGCTGTAATAGTAGTAGTTGTAATGATGGTAGTAGCAGTAGTAGTAGTAGTAGCAGTAGTAGTAGTAGCTGTGGTAGTAGTAGTAGTTGTTGTAGTAGGAAATGGTTGTAGTAATGGCTGTGGTGGTGGTAGTGGTGATAGTAGTAGTGGTAGTAGTGACAGTAGCAGTGCTGGTGATTGTGGTGGTGATAGTAGTAGCTAGGTTATTGTAGAATTTGTGATGGTGGAAGTGGCAGCAACAGTAGCAGAGGTGGTGGTTATGGTGGGGGAGGTGGTGGTGATGGTAGACCATGTAGTATGCATTTTGTCTTACAACACTGTGTCCCAACAAAGATCATTAGAGTCGACGTTCCTCTTCTTCGAGGGTTGTCAGAGTAGACCTAGGAATAGTGCAGTTACTAATGACTGCCCGATGCCAGTCAACCAAGGCAGGCTGTTAGTACAGAATGACCTTTTTGAAGCTGTCAACGCTCTGCGTGAACTCTTTTCAGACATTAGCCTCATCATTATAAAGTTGCTAGCAATTATAAATTACAAATTAGCTAGCAACACCCAATGGCAGGCAACAATATTCAAAACTGTCCCTTTGTCTTAAGACTTGTTCTCGATGGATTCGTCGCACTGGAAGTGCCACTGATAAGCCTATACGTTGTGCAGTGAGAAGCGCTTTATAACTCATTAAAACAAAGTGGGAAGACTATGCATTATTGAGCACTTATTCAAGTAAAACAATCGTCAACCAGTAAGTCTTTTGACCATCTGGACATGCTTCTATCTCCATCTCCGTTGCGTGTTTACTTAGTTGGTCCAGTTGTGTCCGTATAGGCCTACGATATGCGTGCGCAAATGGACCAAGTCACGTCTATCTATGGTTAACGTGTCGTTTGGACGTGACTTGGTCCAATTGTGCATAACAGAGTCGTCTGGATTCTGTCATGCACAATTCGACCAAGTCCAAAAGTGCTTAGCTATTAATTAATTATTAACTAATCATTTTGATGGGCTATGAGGTTGATTCTAGTGTCAAAAAATGCGAAATATTTTTCTTCATTTTATAGAAAGATAAAATAAAAAATGAAATTTTTGTGGTTGGTCCACTTGTGCTGGACACCATCCAGATTTCTCTAGCGCATTTGAGGAATTACCCTCCTGTGATGCGTTGTAAGGAATTTACAAGTGGGGGCTTTGAACGTGTTCAATTGTGGGGGAAAATGTTATGAATGTGTTGTGTGGGATTGACATACTTTGTGTGTCAGAAGTTCAGAACAGACGGTCATAAATACCCAGTGTTGTATATTATTTATAGAGCATAAAGGCAGAATGCGTATAATATTACACGTATGTAGCAAGCCTTCCAGATAAAACCACTTACGGTACTTTCAATGTCTTTCATTATTTACGTATGTATATCTCAGATTATGAAAACTCCTTCAGTGTATCTCTGAAACTGTCAGAGTACTTTAATGATTTTGTGTGTGTGTGTGTGTGTGTGTGTGTGTGTGTGTGTGTGTGTGTGTGTGTGTGTGTGATTTATATAGCTGCTTTCGCAGAACTTTTAAAAGGAGTAAGTTGCTTGATGTGTCCGACTCTCAGTACTTAGTAGTCGAGCGATGGTTTCGAGACCCATATCTGTTGCATTTGGCTGAGCGTTCTTTATCTGGAAGAGAAGCGATTGCAGTTTTCCAGGAGTCTCTATTAACATGGAAGCCTGGTTTTTCGATGGAATGAATTGGAAGGCTGAAATGTGTAGGCTGAGGATTCAAACTGTACGACCTGTAGTAGATCTGTGTTTTCTGTGGCACCTGCTGTTGTACGGTATCTTACAAGGCATCGTGAGCGCTTGGTGGATAGTGGAGCAGTAGTAGCAACCAAAATAAACATTTAAGAGTTCTTCTCTGTATTCAGTTGTGTGTACTGTCGGTGTTTTGTGGAAATTGCCTTTTTGTTAGAGTTTATTTTTAAAGCTTTTTGACGGCGTTTCAACTTAGAAGTAATCTGCATATGTTTGTACATTGTAGTTTGGAAATGTGTTGTTGGTTGGTATTATTACCATGTAATCTATGATGGTGTGGTATTTATACCGTTTGCAACAAGATGATTTTGCATCAGTACAACTGTGATGGCATTGCTTCAGCAAAACTAAAACTGTGACAGTTTTATAAGGCAACTTAAACTATGATGATGATGATGATGATGATGATGATGATGATGATGATGATGATGATGATGATGGTGGTGGTGGTGGTGGTGGTGGTGGTGGTGGTGGTGGTGGTGGTGGTGGTGGTGGTGGTGGTGGTGGTGGTGGTGGTGGTGGTGGTGGTGATGATGATGATGTATTCGTTTTATTGAGTTCTTGCTGACATATTGCAGCCAGTCAATCGAAATACTACTACCGTACACTGCAATAGCTATACTATAAAGGAGCACGGGGAAAAAATATTAAAACTCTCAAACTAATTAACGAGGCAGCTAACATGCGTGCTGTGATATATCAATATAATGATATAAGATACCACTTGAATGTAGATGGTGTGGTGTTGATACCACTTGCAACACTATGATATCATACCAGTACCACTGAAATTGCGATGGCGTCCTATCAGTACCATTAGAACTGATATAGTGTGATGCCCTGATTCTGAACACTGGAGCTGCGATGGTGTGGTGTTATAACCGCATAAAACACGTTGGTCTCTTTGTCCTTTAGTTGTTTTTTTTACCTGGTCTTAGAAATGTCATCAAACCCAGATGTCCTTATTCACTGAACAACCCCCTCCCCCATTGTCCCACTTATCTTCGATCAAGGACGTGATGTATGTGCTGGTCTTCAGACATGCGTTTGCGTTTATCGTACGTTTGCGTTTATCGTACGTTTATCGTTGACCTTTGCAATGAAGCGTACACAATAAAGCCATTGATTGTCACATCCATCCTCTTTTGTTTTCTTTTTTACTCTTTTCTACATTTTTGCTTTCCTTATGTTTGTCTGCTTTGTCGTTTGGTTTTTTGGTCTGCATTGTCTTTTTTGTCTGTTTGCATTGTCTTTCCTATGTCTGTGTTATATGGTTTGTTTTGTGTGTTGGCAATTTATGTGTTTTGTCTGATTTGCCTGTTTCTTCGTAGATATGTTTTGTTCCATTCTTGGCTACATCTGCATTGTTTGTCTCTGTATTACTATTATTTTGCTTGTCTGTATGTATGTTGTATTTGCATTTGCATATCTGCCCGTGTCTTGAATGTGCTTTTCTGTTTATTGTATATGCATCGTCTGCTTGTGTAGTGTATTTGCGTTGTCTGTCTTTATGACGTCTTTTCATTGTCTTTGTGTATTGTATTTGCATTGTCTGTCTGCAATTTGTATATGTGATTTGCATTTTTTATCTGATAATTTGTATATGCACTGTCTGTTTGTGTATTGTATTTGCATTGTCTGTCTGCCATAAAGGGCTGGTCCAGAAGGGACCAAAGTCGCACTGATTAGAGTAATGTATTTGGGTGACCTATGGTAACCTATTTGACAACAAATTGGTCTGAAATGGCAAGTGATGATGATGAACATAATGCGCGTATGAAACTCATACAGGACGCCACAAAAGGATCCGGCAATTAGAAGCATTACCAGCAAGAACTGTAATTCATTCATTGTTTTGTTTGTGAACACAAAGCACAGGCTTTTTAAATGGCTGTTCATTGTCTTGTGTTCTGTTGCGCATTTTTTGCATCAAGTTTCCCGATTTCATATGTAATACTTCAAGAGAAATTAGTATTGTTAACATTATTGATTGTTATTGATGTTGAGTATTATTGTTATTTTGCAAGGACCGTGTATTGACAGGACTGGAATCTTCTTGTTTTTTAATTTTGCTGCACAAGTTTTTGGACGATAATCAGGGTTCCGGAAAATTTATAGGATTTCTTTCACAAAATAAAAACGTTATATTAATTTCAATTATGAAGACAGATTGGCGAATAATTATGTGCAAAGTAAAAGAAATGCTTTTGGAGGTTAAAAAAGAATCTTTTGCGTTTATAGAAAATGGAATTTTAAATGGAGAGACATCTATGGCTGAGAGTGAATTGGACGTTCACAAAATGCTCATGAGATTCCAGTCCTGTTATTATAGGGTCCTTGGTTGTTATGTAGGTAAAATGAGTTTTATGGTTTGCTGTGTTTTTTGCTGTAGGGAACGTTAAAATGCCGATACGTGGGCTGCAACAGCTTCTATCTGGTCTGTGAGTATTGGCGCCAAGACTTTATATCTTGTTCAGAATCTCTAATCTCTGTGGTTATTTACCACTTGCTTTTTAAAACAAAAACTGACAGTTCACTGTTTAAATCTGTCTACTGAGTAGTTGTTTGTCCAGCGATTCATCTGTTTGATTGATTCATCTGTCGATTGATTCATCTGTGGATTGATTCATCTGTTGTTTGATTCATCTGTCGATTGATTCATCTGTCGATTGATTCATCTGTCTATTGATTCTTCTGCTTGTTGATTTATCTATTGATTGATTCATCTGTTGATTGATTCATCTGTGGATCGATTCATCTATTGATTGATTCATCTGTCATTGATTCATCTGTCATTGATTCATATATCGATTGATTTAGGGAGTCCATCTTAAGAGGTGCTATATGAATTGCAATCTTAATTGCATTGTGAAAACTTGGTTTGTCTGGTATTGTTATTCGACATCAGCCCAGCTGCACAACGCGTTGCCGGCGATGGTGATCGAAATCCTCGAGGAGAAGTTGGACCGCGAGTATTTCGACAACGCGGCCGAACTGATGATGGCGGACGTCGACAAGTCGATGACGGAACTGGTTGCCGAGGAGACGGGTGAAGGTCAGGGGCTCGACCGCACAACGAAAGACCCGAAGGAGGAGCACAACCTGCCGCCGGGGTGGGAACCCATGTCGCAAACAGAGGTAGGGCTGGTCAATTCGAAGAATGTCCTGCAGTCCGAAAAACTTAATGCTTTTGAAAGTCAGTAAAAGATGCCATGTGTGTTAGATTATCGTGGGGCACATGATGGCGTAGTAGGTGTGTTCGTCACCTTAAGATGGAGGGCTGCAGGTTTGAGTTCACCTCAAGCCGCCGCCGCGTAGGGTCCTTGGGCAAGTCCTTCGCTTGCAATTGCGCAGCACAAGGCCGTAGCTATGAGGGTGTTTTGGGTGTTTGAACACCCCCCAAAATGGAAAACGTGAAAAATAATAGAATGCATTTACGAGCACATGACGTAAAAACCATGAAATAAACCATGAAAACACTCCCGAAATGAAGAAAAATAAAAAAAAACAGAATGCCGGAAGACTAAAAAAGAGGAAAATTGGTGACTTTTTTGAAGATTTCGGCCGGATGACTATAAAAAGGTCACCAGTAAATAACTGTTGTTTGGGAAGGGAAATTGGTGAGTAAAACACCCCCGAAATCAAATCCTGGCTACGGCCTTGGCGCAGCACTTTGGCGTGAAACTCCTATATAGCGTCCACGCATCTAGTCGGGAGCGCTTCTGAGTAGTAATCTTGAAGGGGCGATATAAGAAGTGCACATAAATACATATTAGTGGTTTCTGTAACACAGATGTCTTGTGCGCATAAGATGTCGAAGTAGTTCACGAAATCCAAGTTGCAGTCAGGTCAATATGACAAAGACTTCATACCAGTATGCGGTAGATAAGCAGTTTGAAAAGGTAAGTCTTAAGTTCAGAACAGAATCAATCAATCAATCAATTAATCAGTCCATTTTTTATTACAACAATAATACCTGTTAAAAGTTCAACATCTAGGTTAGTCTATTTCTAGACAGATGTTGGCAAAGGGGAAACCCAGAATGGACGTGATTCCCGCATTTAGAGACACCCAGATTTATCATTTAGCTACGATGGGGGGGGGTTGTGACACAACTAGGATGCTCAACAAATGTGATAGTTAATGAAAATTGTTTTCATGAGCATTAACAGTATATAGTGAAGCCCAGTTTTTGAACTTGTATAAATTACAGTCCAGGATTTAGAATTACAAATTGGCAAGTTGTCAGTCAACGAAATACGATAAATAATATAAGTGACCGAGCCGAATGGACAGATACGGGGGTGGGGTGTGTTCCGAAATACGCAATTCGTCAATTTCCAGAATGTTTTGTGTTTTGGTAGGTACTTGCATGATGTATCTGATCATGTCCAAGCTGTTTTGCTCTTTGTGCTGTTTTATGCCATCACAAAATGCATTTTATAACATTACATGGGAAATATCTACTAAGCCAATGGTTCCCAGACTTTTCAGAGCAGGACACCCTTTTTAACTCGTAAGTCACTGCGTCAATTGTACCAGGCCGTAATTTCGTTTATTTTCTTCCTGTTTGTTATCAGGTTTACGCTATCATTTATCGCTGCACTACTTTAAGTTGTAAAAATGGCTATAGCATGAGTGAAGCGCGGTGGTGAAAGGGTATGTTTGGTGCTTTGGAGCCGGAAAGTTGCATGTTTGAATCCACCTCAAGCTGCCGCGTAGGGACCTTGGACAAGTCCTTCACTCACAATTGCTCATGATGCACTTTGGCATGAAATTATAACAAGTGCTCACACATACATTATCAGTAGTGATTAGCAGTGGTTTCTTATCCACTATGCTGTCCAGCCATAGACCTGTGCAATCACGTCCTAAAAGTTGGGAGGGAACCAAATGAATCATGTCCTAAAAGTTGGGGGGACCATAATAATAAAGTTAGGGGGCCACTGAAAAGTTTGGGACGCGTCCCGTGGGTCCCATAGGGTGGCTGTGCCTATGTGTCCAGCCTATGGTATGGTGTGGACAGCATATTTTTTAGATTCTAAGATACACAGAACTGCAGGGTGTTGAGAAGATGCTTAGAAATGTTCAAGTGAGGTGTTTAATTGAGAATGATGTGTGTCCCGTTTTATTTCAAGCTTTGTTTGCATTTGAAGGAATACCGACTGGTGGACCTGTTACGGGGATCCGAAGAGTACAACTACGTATCAACGACTTTCCACCTGACGATGCACAAGCCACGAGCGAGCATCGTGAAGATCCAGCGTGTCCAGAATGCCATCCTCTGGGAATTCTATATGGTGTAAGTATCACACACGTAGAACAATGATGGTCTGGGTTGAATTGTTATTATTCGCAGCAAACAAGCAGAGAATGGGTATGGTAACGTGAAGTCACTGAAGTGTACTTACCAAGTGTCGTCATTGTTGTCGTGAACCGTCAGCTCAATGCCCGTGGTTGTCCGATACCTTCTTCGCAAAGAGAGCGCCTCTGAGTAGATATCTTGAAGAGGCGCTATATAAATTCTCAGAATTAATGAATTAATGTCTTTCCACTCAAGTCTTTTCGAGGTCTCATGTCCTGTGTAGACCTGCTGCACTGTCTCCACACCATTATCCAACGTCATCCATCCACTCTCAATGTGGTCTTCCTCCATTATTCCAAAAATCAAGAGTCTGTCCTCTTTCATTCTGCAGATGTGTCCAACAACCTGGAATGGGCTTCCCTTGACTATGCGACACCTCCCAAACTGTTCTCAACTTCATAAACTGTTGAAGACTGTTTTTTTCGCTTGATCTCTGCCGGGAGCGCCTCTGAGTAGCTGTTGAAGACTGTTTTTTTCGCTTGATCTCTGCCGGGAGCGCCTCTGGGTAGGTACCTTGAAGGGGCGCTATATAAATTCTGATTGATTGATCTAAGTTTTTGCTGGATTACCTGCAGGAAGATTGCTGCATGTGAACATGGTAATAAGCAGCAGCTGGATGGTGTCATTACACTCTCATTGACTATGGCTGCTGGCATCCATCATATTTTTCTGTCAATTTCCATCTAGTCTCTGTTGGATTTAACCTTGATCATGCACTTGCCAATCTGAGCATATTATAATATCTCATGTGCCAGTTGCAATTTGTTTCTTGTTCATGCAGTGATATAGTCGGAAAAATGTGATTTTCCATTTTGGGAACCCCGAATCCATAAAACCTCCATCACATCCATGGCACGGTTCACTTTCATCCATGCCTGCAATTTGCAGTGTGAAAATTGCATGCTATGGTGTCACTTATGCAAGCCTGGCTTGGCGTACACACTTGGGCGCCAGTTTTAAAGCGCATTTAGGATCGTGATACTAGTAACTTTGTGTATGTGCTGGTTAATAAAGAGTTCTTGTAGAAGTTGTGAGAACAATTGTGTTTGCAGGAGAAAGAAGCAGATGGAGAGAGACAATGGAAAGCAAATCCTGGAGAAGAATCTTTTCCACGGAACTCAGAAGAACGTTGTCGAGGCCATTTGCCGTACCAACTTCGACTGGCGACTGTGTGGTTCACACGGCACTATGTATGGCCAAGGTAAAGAGCAATATAAAGATAATATAATATAAAGAGTATATATATATGGTCCAAACAAAAAAAATTGCTGGCATTCTTTACTGACTGTCTATGAAATAAATTTTTTTTATTAACCTAATAATTTCTAGAATCTATGTTATCAGTTCACAAATTTGTGCAGAATTTTTCTAATCTTTCTGAAGAAAGTTTTAAAAATCTGTGAGCTTGAAGGGGCGCTATAACAAGTGCACCTACAAACAAAATTTTTAAAATTTATGTACAGATCTTCAATTTATGTAAAATTTCTTCGATTTGCATAAGAATTTCGTGATGTTTTATTCTGACTCGGATTTAGTGAGGCAAGTATGAGTGTGCGACTTGTCTGGTGTAGCCGTTATCCACTTCTAAGAGTCATCAAATATGAGTATAACATTTTGACCTGCTGTAGCACGTCTCCCGATGTTTTTGGCTTTATGTTCTGGACTTTGACTGGTTACTATCAAAGAATTGGGTGATGCCTGAAAGCTATTTTGCTTTCTTCTTCTTAGCCTCCTATGTGGTTAAAGGGTTCGCCATGTTATGCGGAGAGTAGGAATTCAAGCCTGTGTATGGCATGGTTACTGGGCAGGGAATTTGAGCAAGTCCCTCACTTGTGTTTGATTTACCACTCCGTTTCTGACCTTTGTATGTAATAAAAATGAAATGGAGAATTAATGGATGCAGACGTGTTGCTGTTAAGTCTGGTTGGGCTGTGGGCATTTGGCGTCTCTGTCAGTGCTGAACGACTGGCTGGCTGCCGGAGAATTGTTTACCTGCTGGAAATTGTTTTCTTACTTAGACCTCATTTAGACTGATGCAGCTTTTGTGAGGTGCTTATAAAGCACTTATGTTAGCTGCCTGAGTACGTAAGAGCTTACGGTTATGGTAAATGCGCTGTAGAAGTTCCTAGGTTTGTTTACATTGCGTTTGATACACTGACCTCACAGAATGGGTCTGATGAATCACTTACAGAGAACTGCCTATGAATCTATGATTCATCATCATCAGTGTCTGAGTGCTTGGCATCGATTTGTGCAAATAAATGGCGTCCTTTGTTTCATGCATTTGTCGGATTCAGTACACCTCACATGTTCAGTGCAGCAGGTCTTATCTTGGGGCCGTAGGAGCAATATAGACTAGGGTCCGTGTGATGGATTGTCCTGTTTGTATGTTTTGTATGTTTGTATGTGCACTTGTTATAACGCCCCTTCAAGCTCTCTTTCTACTCAGAGGCGCTCCCGACTTCAGAGCGAACACTGCATCGGAGTTTCACACCGAAGCGCTGAGCAATCGCGAGTGAATGACTTGCCCAAGGTCCCTTCGTGGCGACTTGAGGTGGATTCGAACCTCGAACCTTCCGGCTTCAACGCAACGACGTCACCACTACACCACCGCGCCCCACGACTACACTACCTTCCAGAGAATTACCCAACATCGGAACAGCTGTGTAGAAGGACAGATATAAATCTTGTTACTGCTGCCTTGGTGAACCTGGGCCATTGTCTGAACCCGCTGCCTCTTCTTCAGACCATCTTCTTTAAGGACACTTCTCTAGTCAATGCATCCTAAACCGCATTGTTCCATGGCGGACAACTTAATGATGGAAACATTTCTAAAAAGAATGCTATAAAATGCTTTATTTCATGTAAACCAAAGTGTACTTATGCAGAAACCAAAGTGTACTTGTGCAGTTGGATAGGTAAAGAATACATATATATCACATACTTAAGTTATTTACTTCCTTCTCTAACATCTGTCATTACAGTTGTAAAATATATGCGTCAACTTGTTTTGCTGTAGGTTCGTACTTTGCGCGTGACGCCGCCTACTCGCACATGTACACGGACCAGCCTCCGCAGTCGCGCCACCAGACCATCTCGCTCCACGCTTCCAGCAACCAGATGATCTTCAACGCGCCTCCGCCGCCCAGCCACCATTCGATCGCCAGCGCCTCGTCCGGCGCCACCGCCGCCCAGATCATCTTCCACTCGTTCCCCGGCACCAGCCACTCCGTCAGCATCGCCGCGCTTCAGTCATGCCGCTTCGCACGCCTTCCCGTTCTCAACAACCACCTCACCCACGCTCCCCCGCCGCCTCCCCCTCCTCCCCCGTCGGCCGCGCAGGGTTCGTCATCGTCGGCCCCGGCGCCTCCCCCGGTCTCGGCGTTCTCATTCCCCTACTGGCTTGGCAACGGTGGTGGCGTTTCCGGTCCACCGGTCGGGCAGAACAAACTCGGACGAAACGACGTGGCAGGCAGCAGTGGTGGCACTATTTCCGGGTCGTCCGCTGCATCGCACGTTCATACCATGTTCCTGGCGCGGGTTCTTGTCGGGGAGTACACGACCGGGAAGGGCTCGTACAGGAAGCCCCCGGCGATCGACCCCGCAGCGCCGTACGGTCGGTGCTACGACGCGTGCGTTAACGACATGTCGAACCCCAACATTTACGTCATCTTCAATTCGGCGCAGTGCTACCCGGAGTACATCATCGAATATTCAAACAAATCGCGTGACGTGATGTAGCCGATTCGGACGCGGTTTGTCTGTACGTTCGCGGTTTGTCTGACGGTGTTTGTGCGGCGAGGACGGACGCCTGCGGGTGCGATCTTCGGTGGCATTCTGAGGTATCTCTCCGAACTTGCGGGACAGTAATGAGGACGCTTCTCGAATTCCGTTGTGAGATGCGTTTGAAGGGTTTGTTGTTCCGCGGGTTGCTCTGCAGCAGAACGCAAATTGTAATGAACTTGAACTATTACGATGAAAATAATAATAGAGATCTTACAGTCGAATTTTCGTTTTGCTGCTGAGCGTATTTAACGGTTGATCAGATATGCACGTGGGCCATAAGATGGTGGAGGCCATTTGAGGTGGTGAAGCCGGCTTAACGCTTGCAATGTTCTCTAGATGCTGAATATGTTCACGGTTTCATCCAAGGAGGCGGGAGCGGAAAATGTCATTGAATTGGTTTTAAGTTTGAGGCCGAATTGGTCTTGAAAATCGCTGTTTGAAATTCCGGAGAATTTTTCCTGCGCGGGAAATGGAGCGTGCGCGCGTAGTGAATATGTTTATTAGCGTCGCCGATTAATTAATGTGTTTAGGTAGAGACGCTGTTCGAACGTTAAAAGTAAAACGATGTTTATTTGTATAGGGGTGTTGGGGTTGGACGGATCGACAGAGATTGATCTGATTTGTACGCAGTTCTTTCCGTTATGATGCTTTGGTTCCATGTTCAGCTGTGATTATCAATTGTGAAGCGATGTTTTGCTAAAGATGTTGCGAGTTTCATTGACTAAGTTAGCGGCCGATAGGCTTTTCTGTACAACTTTTAGGAACCTCATATTGAAATATTATCCAGAAGTCCATGTGTGTATCTGCCTACGATACACCCCATCAACTGAAATAAGTCCATATTTTTGATTGACCATTGATGCTTTGATGTGTTTTCGCTGTTTATCGCAGAGTCTGGGCAATCCCGGCATCGCAGTATAGTGCACACAGCGTTTGTTTTAAAATGGACCTCTAAGCTTTGATTATTTCATGTCTTCTGGTTTGCGTTGGGAGTTGAAGAATTGGTTTAATTTCTGTGCTGTTTCTGAATTATGTGATCTTATCTCGATACCTGCTATCGGTAACTTTCAAATGCGTCGTCAAAGTTAGAACCGCTGTTCTGCGTGAGACAGCAGTCTGACCTTACGGAATCATTCTTCCAATGATATGTATCTATCGAGCTGGAGTATCATTTCTGTCAAGATAAACTATTCTTGCTAGGTCTATTGTGTAAATTCTTGACCATGCTTCTTTCTCATCTGTATCTCATAATTTGGTTGTTTGTGCCATTGCCAATGCGAGAACAGCACTGTTGTGTGGTAATCTGAGATAAAATTGAACTTCAGTCCGTTCCTATGATTCACATACCTCATATGAGCCTACCTCCTTGGCTGGCATCGTTTTAATATTAATAATAATAATAATAATAAATTAATAATAATAATAATAGTGAGGATAATTTCTATGGCGCTGTAACACAACACATGGCATTACAAGGGCGCCTCGACAAACAAGCGTACAACCAGGCAGAGATACACCCAAAAAGAACATGACGCACTGTGACACTTGCAGCCACACACGGCGCCCAACCTGTCTCGTGAATACAGTCCTTGATGACAGTGGCATTCTCTAACTCGTCATGCAGATATTGAACAATATTGGTCCACACAACCATTCATAGAGATTCGTTATCTTTGAAAGAACGTAAAGTTGTAAACAAACTATGATCTGTTTCTGCCATGAACCATCTTCATCATGTTAACGACAGTATACTGTGGTCGAGAGTACTTTACCAGTGTAAATCACTTTGAACCAGATGTGTACATTGCTAAGGACAATGGCAGCTTTGCTAAAATAAAAGAGCCTTGGGCTGTGGTATTGCCGCAGGAGAGAGAATTCGTGTAGCAGAGGCATATGGAGAAGCGAAGAAGAAATAAAGAAGGTTTGTAAGGACTTGAATGAAGTCTGTTCTCATGAAGGGAGTGATCATCTCGTAGACAGGCAATGGTTATCTTTAAGGTGCCCAAATGAGTGAACCTGCTGTGACCGCCATTTTGACGCTTAATTTTTCCAATGTTACGCCTGCTTTTTATAGGAGAACGTCTGCGAAAGAAGAATATTTGTAGTTCCTGGAGAGACCATTTTGATCGGATGGTCTTGCGACTTGGCTCCAACCGTCTAACGCACTCTTCCGTCATTTTGGACGTCATATCTTCGATCTTCGCTATCCATTTCTGCAGATGCATTGTCTTGAGACTTCGCATGCTTTCTTTTTTTATTGCAACGTCCACAGTCATTTGACCATCAGTTGTCATGAAGGGGTGATCATTTCGGAGACGGGCAGTGGTCATCTTGAAGGGGTGCCCAAATTAGGGAACCTGTTACAACCGCCATTTTGATGCTTTATTTCCAAGGTCACGCCTGCATTTTGGAGGAGAGCATCTACGAAAGGAGAAGGAATATGTAGAGAGAAGAAACGTCGGAATATTCGTAGCTCCTGGAGAAACTAATTTGATCTGGCGGTCGTCTTGTGACCCGGCTTCAACCGTCCGATGCACTCTTCCGTCATTTTCGACGTGTCACATCTTCCATCTTTGTCTGCAAATGCATTGTCTTCCTTGGCCAATCCACGGAGCTGAAACTTGGATTCTTTTGTATGTTGCAACATCCACAGTCATTTTTGTCTGCCAGTGATAAGTAAAATTCCTATTTAAAAGCACCTCTTCACTACCATTGTCTGGTAGGAAGTCTGTCTACCCTCAGTTGTAAATGTTTAATATCGTCCCTCTTTTTTGCGAATTGCTGCAACGAATTCCAGCATTGGCAACTTGGAATTGAAATGGCTTCCTTCGTGTTCTCTGTACTTCACTGCACTCGTCTTATTTCGGTGTACATAGGAATTCTGTTAAATGGTACTTCAAAGACTAACTGGACACCTCCTTTGATCCGCCTTTGTTCTTACGAAGAACACCTCTTCCTAACTTAAACAAGTCCTCTTTTATTGGCCAGTGCACATACTCCATAGGAGTATGTGCACTGGCCAATAAAGATGACTTGTTTAAGATAGGAAGAGATGTTCTTAGTAAGAACAAAGGTGGATCATAGGAGGTTTCCAGTTAGTCTTTGAAGCACCATAGCTCTTATAAAAAGTATCCACCATTAACGCTAGCAAGGTATCCTTTAATGGGCAGTGCACATACTCCTAGCTACCAATATGTGTTTAGCTCTTATAAAAAGTACCCTTAAATCCTTTAATAGGCATTGCACATACTCCTACCACTATGTGTATAGCTCTTATAAAATGTTTTGCATAACTGCTCGAATTATTATAGCAGTCAGTACCCTTAAATCCTTTAATGGGCATTTAAAGAATCCTTGATGCTAAGCAGCTTCCCTGGTGGTGCTGCATACCTCCATCTGCACATCTCTTCCAAGTTGGACCAGTTTGTTTGCCAGGATGTTAGTGCGGCGGCTTTTAATCGTGTTTTGTATTGTCCACAACTCTGTCTATCCTGAAGGCTATCTATCAATAGAAGATTTTTTATTTAGAATAATATTCGATTCCGTATTACAAATTATGATTTCACGTTCTGTTGCATTTGCGAAGCGTTTAATTGAATCATTTCCTGAATTTCTGTGGTTAACATAAATTCGTGCGTGTTATCTGTCGAAACATTTGCAGCGTTAGATAAATGTTCACCTTGCTATGCGTTTGCTTTTTGAATGCTAAACATCTACTCAACTTATTTAAAAGCCTGCATCTGAGCGGAAGTTTAGCGAGACATTTACTGTAAATGTTAGCAGAAAATGTAAGCGGTCGAGCCGAGTGTTTATGTTGCCGTAACAATGAGGCTTCTGCACTAGATGTTGAATAAATTTGGATTAAACTGATGAAACTGGAGTCTCATGACCATGTGCACATTTTTGGTAGGAGTATTGAGCTGTGGTAGGCAAGATTGTTGAAGCAAAGGACTCCACATTTTAAACCTGAATGCCAATGTTTGGGACATCCAAAGTACAGATCCTTAGCTTTGCTGCATCCTTGTTTATTTATTTCAGAAATTTATATAGCGCCTCTTCAAGGTTGGCTACTCAGAAGCGCTCCCGGCCCAACCACGGCTAAATAAAACAGTTTCTAGGTTCTTAAGGAACAGAGCGGAGTGACCCCTGGGAATTAAGCGCAGTGTAACAGGGAGACCATTCCAAGCTGTAGGACCTGCAACAGAGAATGAACGATGCTGTCGGATAGCAGTCCGTGAGCGGGGAACCAGAAGCTCAGCGTTGTTCGCCGATCGAAGGGTGGATCGACGCTGATTATTATTATGATTACACATTGATCATTTTTACTTCCCCCCCCATCCGTTCAGTCTACCATCCTATCTGGTAGTCTTTCGTCATCTTACTCTCGTCTCAAAAACCTGCCTTTTCTCTCGGGTTTGCACGCACTGGGAGCGCTTCTGAAAGGCTCTTGCTGCGAGAAGCGCTTTACAACTGGTCAGATACAACACAATACAACCATTGTAATCTGCAATCTAAAATGACCGGTGTTGCCAACTACAGCGAGTTGTCTGATCTGTAACTCTGACGGAGGCTGTCGATAAATTGTGATTGGAATTTATTAAAGTGGAAGAGACTAAAGTCGCAATGCTAATCGGAGGTACTCTGCACTAGCGGGTATGGGACCATCCATAAATGACATTACGCACCTAGGGGGAAGGTTATCACACATTTGTGACGGTCCCATACTACTGATAGGTCTATGACTTTTGTGTTGATGCGAGACAAGAAAATTAAGGCACTAATAATTTATCATATGCCAAAGTTGCGAAAATAAAGGTGTTAATTTGTCATACGCCGAGGCCGAGAAAATAATGGCGCTAATTCGTCATATGCTGAGCCCGAGAAAATAAAAGGTGCTAATTTATCATATGCCGAGGCCGAGAAAATTAAGGCGCTAATTTATCAAAGGCCGAGAAAATTAAGGCGCTAGTTTATCATATGCCGAGGTTAAGAAAATTAAGGCGCTAACGGGCTAGGTTTGCTACTCATATTCTCCGGGGAATGTGAACCTTATGTGCCCGAGTAATAAAGTTGTGCCGACCAATGAGCACCTGTTTATCTCGCTAACAGGTAGGCCTAAGCTTGTAGCCTCAGATTTCAATAGCCTATAGTGGTAAGACCGATGAACTGAGAAGCTAGCGATTCAGCAGATATGTAATACGACTTTGTATTTATGCCCATAACAATCCACCACTGGATTATTCATTCATTCATTTCGGACATTTATATTGCGCTTCTTCAAGAGTTTCTACTCAGAAGCGCTCCCGACCCAACCACGGCTGAAGAGAACGGTCTTAAGAGCAGAGTAGAACGTAGTCTCAAACATAGGTGCAATCACGTCCTAAAAGTTGGAGGGGACCAAATGAAACACGTCCTAAAAGTTGGGGGACCATAATGATAAAGTCAATGGGACCACTGAAAAGTTGGGGGGACGCGTCCCGTGGGTCCCATAGGGTGGTTGCGCCTATGGTCTCAAAGGCTCTAGGCATTAGACGTAGTCCCACAGGAAGCCCATTCCAGGTTGTAGGGCAATGGCAGAAAAGGCACGGCGCTGCGTAATGCGAAGTGCGTGACCGGGGGACAAGAAGCTGAGCCTGTTTAGAAGAGCGGAGAGAGCCGCCACGCTGGACGTTTATGGTGGAGCAACAGAGCTCCTGCAAATAGACAGGTGCCAGACAGCGCAAAACCAAGGAGGATATCCGGTAAGTGACCCTTTGTGAGAAAGGGAGCCAATTCAAGACATCCCGCATATAGTCGGTGACATGGCCGAATCTCGGGATGCGACCAACAAGGTGTGCCGCAGAGCGCAAGACCCGATCCAAGCACCCAACCCGAGTCGCCGAGTGCTCTAGCTGCCAGTGCCAGACCAAAACCTGGATAAAGGAGGAGGGCGACACTAATCATCTTTGATATGGCAGTGTCGTTAAACATGTAACAAGAGAGACCGGACGTTTATGTTTATGTCTATCTACTGTGCGGTATATTGCCACTCAATTCTTTGGAAAAATTCCTATTATACTGTACCGATAGAGCGCAGTCATTATACTAGAAACACGCGCGATTAGAAATAAATACACGGAGGCTGAGCGAATTTGAATATTGTACTTCTATCATTCTATGCTATAAAGTTATATTATACAGCCTTTAGTTGTATACTTATTGTATTTCTATGCTATAAAGTAATTATGAAATCGAACACTCCTGCAACTAAAGAGCCGAAAACCAGAGTGGGGCTGAACGGTCATGGACGGCGTCTAGGCACTTATTTTAACATCTGAACGCTGTCCAGCCACTTAATTGGCCAGCAATGACTGGAAAGGTAAGGGGCGTCCAGGCACTTCTTTTGGAAAGATAAGGGGCGTCCAAGCACTTATTTTTCCACACTTTAAGCACTGCCGAAAACTGAATGCTGGAATTAACTGTGAAAGTTCATAATTATCCAGAGTGCATTAGTACCTGGCATGAAACAGGTTGCTTACTGTAGGCCTACTATAGCTACTTGTCTGGCAGTGCCTTCTTGGCTGTGCCCGGCCTAATTGTGTGATCTTATTGTCCGTTCTCAGATACCAGCTCTTCGATACAGGCTCTTCTGCCAGATGGGGGAGGGTGGGGGTGGGGGTGGGAAATAACTAAGAATTCCACAATAATTAGGCTACGCTATGTCACATATATGTAGGGACTTACCATTTGAAATAGCCTCCTCTTAGAGATTCACATTGGCCAAGTAGGCCACGGGCGGAGTTTGGTTTCCGTTCTTGGAGGGGCTAAAAGAACAAATTTATCAGTCTGCACCTTCTGGGGGGGGACTAAGCCCGGGAAAAGATACCATTTACACATTTCAAATGATGAATCTAGCCCGGGAAAAGCTACCATTTACACATTTTAAAAAATGAATCTGGGTCTTCTTGGGGTGGCTTAGTCCCCCCAGCCCCTGATAAACTCCGCCCATGGCGTAGCATATAGGGTATGATTTAGAAGGGTTTGTTGAGATTTGAATATAAGCAAAGTTGTACCGCAACTTTTGATTCGTCCGCTTCTCAGTTCTTCGGCCTATTCAGATCAGTGGTTACAGGGTCACTATTTTGCCCTATGGCTGTTTGCCTTAAATGTTCTTTCGGAAAACTAGGCGTGTATTGATATCACGCTTAATTGTCTAGGCCTACTGCTATAGATAGCTAAGCTGTCTAAACTAGGTTGAGAAATTGTCCAGCTATATAAATGCATATAATGAATGAATGAATAATGAATGTCAATTAGACAGTTCTTCATGTTTACATGACACCGCGCTGACTAGGCCTACTGCTATAGATAGCTAAGCTGTCTAAACTAGGTTGAGAAATTGTCCAGCCAAGACTTGTCCATGGCACTCACTTAACTTGTTGAGGCCCTCTATGCAGGTAACAGACTATAGGCCCAACTCAAAAGTGATAGCGGTATTATATTCGTTTAATTGTAACAAAAACTGATAGACACACCGCTATCAGGTACAAAAAGCAGTTGATCAAAATTATAATATAATAGGCCTACCTATAGAATGTCATTTAGCCTTGTCTGCTGAATATGTATTGGGATGATAGGCATTAGGCCTATAAAGGACTGAGATTGGTATGAAGGCCTAATTTTGCTTACATTCGTTGTTCGACCTGCCTCAAAAATTACCCTTGTCATTTTAATATCACTCAATTGGGACAATACCAAAGCCGAAAGAACAATCAATAATTTAAGTTAGGCCCATGGGCGGAGTTTATCAAAGGCTGGGAGGGAGGGTTATAGCCCCCCCCAAAGAAACCCGTAGTCATTTTTTTTACCGTGTAGATGACTAAAAAAGGTCCAACTTTTCCCGGCCGTAACGAAAAAGTTTTTCGGCGCCGCGCCTTCTGGACCAAGTTTTTAGCCCCCCCAACGGAAGCCAAACTTCGCCCATGGTTAGGTCTAGGCCTAGCAGTGGCGGCGCTAGGGGGGGCTAAGCCCCCCTAAAAAAGGCCATCCATTTTTTCCCCATGCAAAAATTAAATTTTTGGACGATTAACCCCCTTTAGCCACCCAAAACTGAAATCCTGGCGCCGCCACTGAGGCCTAGAGGTGCAGGATTAGCCCCATATAGTTGAATTGGCCAGACGCGGGTCTGTAGGCCTACTACCAGGACCCCGATTGTGCTTAAGAGATTTAGAAATTGTAAAAGAGGCCGAACTTCTTCAACTACAAAAGAGAGTTGGCATAGTGAAACGAAGGAGACCCTTCAAGGTACCTATTCAGAGGCGCTCCCGGCCGAGGTCTAGCGGAAAAGTCTTCAATAGTTTGTGAAATTGAGATCAGTTTGGGAGATGCCGCACATACAAGGAAAACCAATTCCAGGTTGTTGGATCAACTACAGAGAACGAACCGCTAGAGCTGTATTATCGCAGATCGAGTGAAAGGAACCAATATTAGGTCACCATGCATAGACAGCAGAGCGCAACGGCCTATGCAAGTAGAAAGGGGAGACAAAGATCACACAGGTAGCAGGGAGCCCAGCCTGATAAACATCGCCACACCAAAGATACAGGTAGGTAAAGAACAGTAATTCATGACTGAGGTAGATTTTAGGTCATACGGATCCTGATGACTGCGAAATTTGAGAATAAAATCCACTTCAAAGCGAGAAGAATCACCATGGAAACCGATAGAGATAAATGTCGTATATCTTCATTCTAGGCATACCAAAGGAAGAAATCTCTGCGGGAACGTGATACCTATAGCACCTCCCTCACAAACTCACTGAATATAATGGTTATTAGAAGATGTCATATTATTTGCAAGAAAAAACCGCTGGACTAACCATCAAGGTTTTCTTCAAAAAATGACGAAATTTTAAATGTTGCAGAATCTATATAAAATTACGTATTTGGGTAGGTAAAGTACAGTAATTCATGACTGAGGTAGATTTTATGGCACCCGGATCCTGATTACTGCGATAATTGAGAACGAAACTCACTTCAAAGCGACTATAGGATCACCATGGAAACCGATAGAGATAAATTTCGTATATCTTCATTCTAGGCATACCAAAGGAAGAAATCTCTGCGGGAACGTGATACCTAGCACCTCCCTCACAAACTCACTGAATATAATGGTTATTAGAAGAGGTCATATTATTTGGAAGAAAAAACCGCTGGACTAACCATCAAGGTTTTCTTCAAAAAATGACGAAATTTTAAATGTTGCAGAATCTATATAAAATTACGTATTTGGGTAGGTAAAGTGCAGTAATTCATGACTGAGGTAGATTTTATGGCACCCGGATCCTGATTACTGCGATAATTGAGAACGAAACTAACTTCAAAGCGACTATAGGATCACCATGGAAACCGATAGATATAAATTTCGTATATCTTCATTCTAGGCAGACCAAAGGAAGAAATCTCTGCGGGAACGTGATACCTAGCACCTCCCTCACAAACTCACTGAATATAATGGTTATTAGAAGATGTCATATTATTTGGAAGAAAAAACCGCTGGACTAACCATCAAGGTTTTCTTCAAAAAATGACGAAATTTTAAATGTTGCAGAATCTATATAAAATTACGTATTTGGGTAGGTAAAGTACAGTAATTCATGACTGAGGTAGATTTTATGGCACCCGGATCCTGATTACTGCGATAATTGAGAACGAAACTCACTTCAAAGCGACTATAGGATCACCATGGAAACCGATAGAGATAAATTTCGTATATCTTCATTCTAGGCATACCAAAGGAAGAAATCTCTGCGGGAACGTGATACCTAGCACCTCCCTCACAAACTCACTGAATATAATGGTTATTAGAAGAGGTCATATTATTTGGAAGAAAAAACCGCTGGACTAACCATCAAGGTTTTCTTCAAAAAATGACGAAATTTTAAATGTTGCAGAATCTATATAAAATTACGTATTTGGGTAGGTAAAGTGCAGTAATTCATGACTGAGGTAGATTTTATGGCACCCGGATCCTGATTACTGCGATAATTGAGAACGAAACTCACTTCAAAGCGACTATAGGATCACCATGGAAACCGATAGAGATAAATGTCGTATATCTTCATTCTAGGCATACCAAAGGAAGAAATCTCTGCGAGAACGTGATACCTAGGACCTCCCTCACAAACTCACTAAATTTAAAGGTTATCGGAAGAGGTCATATTATTTGCAAGAAAAAACCGCTGGACTAACAACCATCAAGGTTTTCTTCAAAAAATGACGAAATTTTAAATGTTGCAGAATCTATATAAAAATACGTATTTTGGTAGGTAAAGTACAGTAATTCATGAATGAGGAAGATTGTGTGGTACCCGGATCCTGATTACTGCGATAATTGAGAACGAAACTCACTTCAAAGCGTCGATTTAGGATCACCATGGAAACCGATAGAGATAGGCCCTAAATGTCGTAGGCCTATATCTCCATTCTGGACATAATAAGAGACGAAATCTCTGCGGTAACGTGATACCTAGCACCTCCCTCACAAACCCACTGAATATAAGGATTATTGGAAGGGGTCATATTATTTGGTAGAAAAAACCGCTGGTTTTCTTCAAAAAATGACGAAATTTTAAATGTTTCAAAATGTAATTAAAATTACGTATTTGGGTAGGTAAAGTACAGTAATTCATGACTGAGGTAGATTTTATGGCATACGGATCCTGATTACTGCGAAATTTGAGAATACAATCCACTTCAAAGCGAGAAGAATCACCATGGAAACCGATAGAGATAAATGTCGTATATCCTCATTCTAGGCATACCAAAGGAAGAAATCTCTGTGAGAATGTGATACCTATAGCACCTACCTCACAAACTCACTGAATATAAATGTTATTAAAAGAGGTCATATTATTTGCAAGAAAAAACCGCTGGACTAGCCATCAAGGTTTTCTTCAAAAAATGACGAAATTTTAAATGTTGCAGAATCTATTTAAAATTACGTATTTGGGTAGGTAAAGTACAGTAATTCATGAATATGGAAGATTGTGTGGTACCCGGATCCTGATTACTGCGATAGTTGAGAACGACACACGTCAATGCGAGAAGAATCACCATGGAAACCAATAGAGATAAACGTCGTATATCTCCATTCTGGGCATATAAAGAGACGAAATCTCTGCGGTAACGTGATACCTAGCACCTCCCTCACAAACTCACTGAAAATAAAGATTATTGGAAGAGGTCATATTATTTGCAAGAAAAAACCGCTGGACTAGGTTTTCTTCAAAAAATGACGAAATTTTAAATGTTGCAGAATCTATATAAAATTACGTATTTGGGTAGGTAAAGTACAGTAATTCATGACTGAGGAAGATTTTATGGCATACGGATCCTGATTACTGCGAAATTTGAGAATGAAATCCACTTCGAAGCGAGAAGAATCACCATGTAAACCGATAGATATAAATTTCGTATATCTTCATTCTAGGCAGACCAAAGGAAGAAATCTCTGCGGGAACGTGATACCTAGCACCTCCCTCACAAACTCACTGAATATAATGGTTATTAGAAGAGGTCATATTTTTTGGAAGAAAAAACCGCTGGACTAACCATCAAGGTTTTCTTCAAAAAATGACGAAATTTTAAATGTTGCAGAATCTATATAAAATTACGTATTTGGGTAGGTAAAGTACAGTAATTCATGACTGAGGTAGATTTTATGGCACCCGGATCCTGATTACTGCGATAATTGAGAACGAAACTAACTTCAAAGCGACTATAGGATCACCATGGAAACCGATAGAATTAAATGTCGTAAATCTTCATTCTAGGCATACCAAAGGAAGAAATCTCTGCGGGAACGTGATACCTAGCACCTCCCTCACAAACTCACTGAACATAATGGTTATTAGAAGATGTCATATTATTTGGAAGAAAAAACCGCTGGACTAACCATCAAGGTTATCTTCAAAAAATGACGAAATTTTAAATGCTGCAGAATCTATATAAAAATACGTATTTGGGTAGGTAAAGTACAGTAAATCATGAATGAGGAAGATTGTGTGGTACCCGGATCCTGATTACTGCGATATTTGAGAATGAAATCCACTTCGAAGCGAGAAGAATCACCATGTAAACCGATAGAGATAAATTTCGTATATCTTCATTCTAGGCATACCAAAAGAAGAAATCTCTGCGGGAACGTGATACCTAGCACCTCCCTCACAAACTCACTGAATATAAAGATTATTGGAAGAGGTCATATTATTTGCAAGAAAAAACCGCTGGACTAACCATCAAGGTTTTCTTCAAAAAATGAGGAAATTTTAAATGTTGCAGAATCTATATACAAATACGTATTTGGGTAGGTAAAGTACAGTAATTCATGACTGAGGTAGATTTTATGGCATACGGATCCTGATTACTGCGAAATTTGAGAATAAAATCCACTTCAAAGCGAGAAGAATCACCATGGAAACCGATAGAGATAAATGTCGTATATCCTCATTCTAGGCATACCAAAGGAAGAAATCTCTGTGAGAACGTGATACCTAGCACCTCCCTCACAAACTCACTGAATATAAATGTTATTAGAAGAGGTCATATTATTTGCAAGAAAAAACCGCTGGACTAACCATCAAGGTTTTCTTCAAAAAATGACGAAATTTTAAATGTTGCAGAATCTATTTTTAAATTACGTATTTGGGTAGGTAAAGTACAGTAATTCATGAATATGGAAAATTGTGTGGTACCCGGATCCTGATTACTGCGATAGTTGAGAACGACACACGTCAATGCGAGAAGAATCACCATGGAAACCGATAGAGATAAATGTCATATATCTCCATTCTGGGCATAATAAGAGACGAAATCTCTGCGGGAACGTGATACCTAGCACCTCCCTCACAAACTCACTGAACATAATGGCTATTAGAAGATGTCATATTATTTGGAAGAAAAAACCGCTGGACTAACCATCAAGGTTTTCTTCAAAAAATGACGAAATTTTAAATGTTGCAGAATCTATATAAAATTACGTATTTGGGTAGGTAAAGTACAGTAATTCATGACTGAGGTAGATTTTATGGCATACGGATCCTGATTACTGCGAAATTTGAGAATGAAACTCACTTCAAAGCGTCGATCTAGGATCACCATGGAAACCGATAGAGATAGGCCCTAAATGTGGTATATCTCCATTCTGGACATAATAAGAGACGAAATCTCTGCGGTAACGTGATACCTAGCACCTACCTCACAAACTCACTGAATATAAAGATTATTGGAAGAGGTCATAATATTTGCAAGAAAAAAGCGCTGGACTAACCATCAAGGTTTTCTTCAAAAAATGACGAAATTTTAAATGTTGCAGAATCTATATAAAAATACGTATTTTGGTAGGTAAAGTACAGTAATTCATGAATGAGGAAGATTGTGTGGTATCCGGATCCTGATTACTGCGATAATTGAGAACGAAACTCACTTCAAAGCGTCGATTTAGGATCACCATGGAAACCGATAGAGATAGGCCCTAAATGTCGTAGGCCTATATCTCCATTCTGGACATAATAAGAGACGAAATCTCTGCGGGAACGTGATACCTAGCACCTCCCTCACAAACTCACTGAACATAATGGTTATTAGAAGATGTCATATTATTTGCAAGAAAAAACCGCTGGACTAACCATCAAGGTTTTCTTCAAAAAATGACGAAATTTTAAATGTTGCAGA
This sequence comes from Lumbricus terrestris, assembly GCA_949752735.1. NCBI lineage: Eukaryota > Metazoa > Annelida > Clitellata > Crassiclitellata > Lumbricidae > Lumbricus > Lumbricus terrestris. Next base: position 24,025,393 of record OX457053.1, read on the forward strand.
ATCTATATAAAATTACGTATTTGGGTAGGTAAAGTACAGTAATTCATGACTGAGGTAGATTTTATGGCATACGGATCCTGATTACTGCGAAATTTGAGAATGAAACTCACTTCAAAGCGTCGATCTAGGATCACCATGGAAACCGATAGAGATAGGCCCTAAATGTGGTATATCTCCATTCTGGACATAATAAGAGACGAAATCTCTGCGGTAACGTTATACCTAGCACCTACCTCACAAACTCACTGAATAAAAAGATTATTGGAAGATGTCATATTATTTGCAAGAAAAAAGCGCTGGACTAACCATCAAGGTTTTCTTCAAAAAATGACAAAATTTCAAGTGTCTCAGAATCTATATAAAATTACGTATTTGGGTAGGTAAAGTACAGTAACTCGTGACTGAGGTAGATTTTATGGCATACGGATCCTGATTACTGCCAAATTTGAGAATAAAATCCACTTCAAAGCGAGAAGAATCACCATGTAAACCGATAGAGATAAATTTCGTATATCTTCATTCTAGGCATACCAAAGGAAGAAATCTCTGCGGGAACGTGATACCTAGCACCTCCCTCACAAACTCACTGAATTTAAAGATTATTGGACGAGGTCATATTATTTCCAAGAAAAAACCGCTGGACCGCATCAAGGTTTTCTTCAAAAAATGACGAAATTTTAAATGTTGCAGAATCTATTTAATATTACGTATTTGGGTAGGTAAAGTACAGCAATTCACGAATGAGGAAGATTGTGTGGTACCCGGATCCTGATTACTGCGATAATTGAGAACGAAACTCACTTCAAAGCGTCGATCTAGGATCACCATGGAAACCGATAGAGATAGGCCCTAAATGTCGTATATCTCCATTCTGGACATAATAAGAGACGAAATCTCTGCGGTAACGTGATACCTAGCACCTCCCTCACAAACCCACTGAATATAAGGATTATTGGAAGAGGTCATATTATTTGCAAGAAAAAACCGCTGGACTAACCATCAAGGTTTTCTTCAAAAAATGACGAAATTTTAAATGTTTCAAAATGTAATTAAAATTACGTATTTGGGTAGGTAAAGTACAGTAATTCATGACTGAGGTAGATTTTATGGCATACGGATCCTGATTACTGCGAAATTTGAGAATGAAACTCACTTCAAAGCGTCGATCTAGGATCACCATGGAAACCGATAGAGATAGGCCCTAAATGTGGTATATCTCCATTCTGGACATAATAAGAGACGAAATCTCTGCGGTAACGTTATACCTAGCACCTACCTCAAAAAACTCACTGAATAAAAAGATTATTGGAAGATGTCATATTATTTGCAAGAAAAAAGCGCTGGACTAACCATCAAGGTTTTCTTCAAAAAATGACGAAATTTTAAATGTTGCAGAATCTATATAAAATTACGTATTTGGGTAGGTAAAGTACAGTAATTCATGACTGAGGTAGATTTTATGGCACCCGGATCCTGATTACTGCGATAATTGAGAACGAAACTAACTTCAAAGCGACTATAGGATCACCATGGAAACCGATAGATATAAATTTCGTATATCTTCATTCTAGGCAGACCAAAGGAAGAAATCTCTGCGGGAACGTGATACCTAGCACCTCCCTCACAAACTCACTGAATATAATGGTTATTAGAAGATGTCATATTATTTGGAAGAAAAAACCGCTGGACTAACCATCAAGGTTTTCTTCAAAAAATGACGAAATTTTAAATGTTGCAGAATCTATATAAAATTACGTATTTGGGTAGGTAAAGTACAGTAATTCATGACTGAGGTAGATTTTATGGCACCCGGATCCTGATTACTGCGATAATTGAGAACGAAACTAACTTCAAAGCGACTATAGGATCACCATGGAAACCGATAGAATTAAATGTCGTATATCTTCATTCTAGGCATACCAAAGGAAGAAATCTCTGCGGGAACGTAATACCTAGCACCTCCCTCACAAACTCACTGAACATAATGGTTATTAGAAGATGTCATATTATTTGTAAGAAAAAACCGCTGGACTAACCATCAAGGTTATCTTCAAAAAATGACGAAATTTTAAATGCTGCAGAATCTATATATAAAAATACGTATTTGGGTAGGTAAAGTACAGTAAATCATGAATGAGGAAGATTGTGTGGTACCCGGATCCTGATTACTGCGATAATTGAGAACGAAACTCACTTCAAAGCGTCGATCTAGGATCACCATGGAAACCGATAGAGATAGGCCCTAAATGTCGTATATCTCCATTCTGGACATAATAAGAGACGAAATCTCTGCGGTAACGTGATACCTAGCACCTCCCTCACAAACCCACTGAATATAAGGATTATTGGAAGAGGTCATATTATTTGGTAGAAAAAACCTCTGGTTTTCTTCAAAAAATGACGAAATTTTAAATGTTTCAAAATGTAATTAAAATTACGTATTTGGGTAGGTAAAGTTCAGTAATTCATGACTGAGGTAGATTTTATGGCATACGGATCCTGATTACTGCGAAATTTGAGAATAAAATCCACTTCAAAGCGAGAAGAATCAACATGGAAACCGATAGAGATAAATTTCGTATATCCTCATTCTAGGCATACCAAAGGAAGAAATCTCTGTGAGAACGTGATACCTAGAACCTCCCTCACAAACTCACTGAATATAATGGTTATTAGAAGAGGTCATATTATTTGCAAGAAAAAACCGCTGGACTATAGCCATCACCATCAAGGTTTTCTTTAAAAAAATGACGAAATTTTAAATGTTGCAGAATCTATTTTTAAATTACGTATTTGGGTAGGTAAAGTACAGTAATTCATGAATATGGAAAATTGTGTGGTACCCGGATCCTGATTACTGCGATAGTTGAGAACGACACACGTCAATGCGAGAAGAATCACCATGGAAACCGATAGAGATAAATGTCATATATCTCCATTCTGGGCATAATAAGAGACGAAATCTCTGAGGGAACGTGATACCTAGCACCTCCCTCACAAACTCACTGAACATAATGGTTATTAGAAGATGTCATATTATTTGTAAGAAAAAACCGCTGGACAACCATCAGGGTTTTCTTCAAAAAATGACGAAATTTTAAATGTTGCAGAATCTATATAAAATTACGTATTTGGGTAGGTAAAGTACAGTAATTCATGACTGAGGTAGATTTTATGGCATACGGTTCCTGATTACTGCGAAATTTGAGAATGAAACTCACTTCAAAGCGTCGATCTAGGATCACCATGGAAACCGATAGAGATAGGCCCTAGATGTCGTATATCTCCATTCTGGACATAATAACGAGACGAAATCTCTGCGGTAACGTGATACCTAGCACCTCCCTCACAAACTCACTGAACATAATGGTTATTAGAAGATGTCATATTATTTGGAAGAAAAAACCGCTGGACTAACCATCAAGGTTTTCTTCGAAAAATGACAAAATTTTAAGTTTTTCAAAATGTAATTAAAATTACGTATTTGGGTAGGTAAAGTACAGTAATTCATGACTGAGGTAGATTTTATGGCATACGGATCCTGATTACTGCGAAATTTGAGAATGAAACTCACTTCAAAGCGTCGATCTAGGATCACCATGGAAACCGATAGAGATAGGCCCTAAATGTGGTATATCTCCATTCTGGACATAATAAGAGACGAAATCTCTGCGGTAACGTTATACCTAGCACCTACCTCACAAACTCACTGAATAAAAAGATTATTGGAAGATGTCATATTATTTGCAAGAAAAAAGCGCTGGACTAACCATCAAGGTTTTCTTCAAAAAATGACAAAATTTCAAGTGTCTCAGAATCTATATAAAATTACGTATTTGGGTAGGTAAAGTACAGTAACTCGTGACTGAGGTAGATTTTATGGCATACGGATCCTGATTACTGCCAAATTTGAGAATAAAATCTACTTCAAAGCGAGAAGAATCACCATGTAAACCGATAGAGATAAATTTCGTATATCTTCATTCTAGGCATACCAAAGGAAGAAATCTCTGCGGGAACGTGATACCTAGCACCTCCCTCACAAACTCACTGAATTTAAAGATTATTGGAAGAGGTCATATTATTTCCAAGAAAAAACCGCTGGACCGCATCAAGGTTTTCTTCAAAAAATGACGAAATTTTAAATGTTGCAGAATCTATTTAATATTACGTATTTGGGTAGGTAAAGTACAGCAATTCACGAATGAGGAAGATTGTGTGGTACCCGGATCCTGATTACTGCGATAATTGAGAACGAAACTCACTTCAAAGCGTCGATCTAGGATCACCATGGAAACCGATAGAGATAGGCCCTAAATGTCGTATATCTCCATTCTGGACATAATAAGAGACGAAATCTCTGCGGTAACGTGATACCTAGCACCTCCCTCACAAACCCACTGAATATAAGGATTATTGGAAGAGGTCATATTATTTGCAAGAAAAAACCGCTGGACTAACCATCAAGGTTTTCTTCAAAAAATGACGAAATTTTAAATGTTTCAAAATGTAATTAAAATTACGTATTTGGGTAGGTAAAGTACAGTAATTCATGACTGAGGTAGATTTTATGGCATACGGATCCTGATTACTGCGAAATTTGAGAATGAAACTCACTTCAAAGCGTCGATCTAGGATCACCAAGGAAACCGATAGAGATAGGCCCTAAATGTGGTACATCTCCATTCTGGACATAATAAGAGACGAAATCTCTGCGGTAACGTTATACCTAGCACCTACCTCACAAACTCACTGAATAAAAAGATTATTGGAAGATGTCATATTATTTGCAAGAAAAAAGCGCTGGACTAACCATCAAGGTTTTCTTCAAAAAATGACGAAATTTTAAATGTTGCAGAATCTATATAAAATTACGTATTTGGGTAGGTAAAGTGCAGTAATTCATGACTGAGGTAGATTTTATGGCACCCGGATCCTGATTACTGCGATAATTGAGAACGAAACTCACTTCAAAGCGACTATAGGATCACCATGGAAACCGATAGAGATAAATGTCGTATATCTTCATTCTAGGCATACCAAAGGAAGAAATCTCTGCGAGAACGTGATACCTAGGACCTCCCTCACAAACTCACTAAATTTAAAGGTTATCGGAAGAGGTCATATTATTTGCAAGAAAAAACCGCTGGACTAACAACCATCAAGGTTTTCTTCAAAAAATGACGAAATTTTAAATGTTGCAGAATCTATATAAAAATACGTATTTTGGTAGGTAAAGTACAGTATTTCATGAATGAGGAAGATTGTGTGGTACCCGGATCCTGATTACTGCGATAATTGAGAACGAAACTCACTTCAAAGCGTCGATTTAGGATCACCATGGAAACCGATAGAGATAGGCCCTAAATGTCGTAGGCCTATATCTCCATTCTGGACATAATAAGAGACGAAATCTCTGCGGTAACGTTATACCTAGCACCTCCCTCACAAACCCACTGAATATAAGGATTATTGGAAGAGGTCATATTATTTGGTAGAAAAAACCGCTGGTTTTCTTCAAAAAATGACGAAATTTTAAATGTTTCAAAATGTAATTAAAATTACGTATTTGGGTAGGTAAAGTACAGTAATTCATGACTGAGGTAGATTTTATGGCATACGGATCCTGATTACTGCGAAATTTGAGAATACAATCCACTTCAAAGCGAGAAGAATCACCATGGAAACCGATAGAGATAAATTTCGTATATCCTCATTCTAGGCATACCAAAGGAAGAAATCTCTGTGAGAATGTGATACCTATAGCACCTACCTCACAAACTCACTGAATATAAATGTTATTAAAAGAGGTCATATTATTTGCAAGAAAAAACCGCTGGACTAGCCATCAAGGTTTTCTTCAAAAAATGACGAAATTTTAAATGTTGCAGAATCTATTTAAAATTACGTATTTGGGTAGGTAAAGTACAGTAATTCATGAATATGGAAGATTGTGTGGTACCCGGATCCTGATTACTGCGATAGTTGAGAACGACACACGTCAATGCGAGAAGAATCACCATGGAAACCAATAGAGATAAACGTCGTATATCTCCATTCTGGGCATATAAAGAGACGAAATCTCTGCGGTAACGTGATACCTAGCACCTCCCTCACAAACTCACTGAAAATAAAGATTATTGGAAGAGGTCATATTATTTGCAAGAAAAAACCGCTGGACTAGGTTTTCTTCAAAAAATGACGAAATTTTAAATGTTGCAGAATCTATATAAAATTACGTATTTGGGTAGGTGAAGTACAGTAATTCATGACTGAGGTAGATTTTATGGCATACGGATCCTGATTACTGCGAAATTTGAGAATGAAATCCACTTCGAAGCGAGAAGAATCACCATGTAAACCGATAGATAAAAATTTCGTATATCTTCATTCTAGGCAGACCAAAGGAAGAAATCTCTGCGGGAACGTGATACCTATAGCACCTCCCTCACAAACTCACTGAATATAATGGTTATTAGAAGAGGTCATATTATTTGGAAGAAAAAACCGCTGGACTAACCATCAAGGTTTTCTTCAAAAAATGACGAAATTTTAAATGTTGCAGAATCTATATAAAATTACGTATTTGGGTAGGTAAAGTACAGTAATTCATGACTGAGGTAGATTTTATGGCACCCGGATCCTGATTACTGCGATAATTGAGAACGAAACTAACTTCAAAGCGACTATAGGATCACCATGGAAACCGATAGAATTAAATGAGGTATATCTTCATTCTAGGCATACCAAAGGAAGAAATCTCTGCGGGAACGTGATACCTAGCACCTCCCTCACAAACTCACTGAACATAATGGTTATTAGAAGATGTCATATAATTTGGAAGAAAAAAGCGCTGGACTAACCATCAAGGTTTTCTTCAAAAAATGACGAAATTTTAAATGTTGCAGAATCTATATAAAATTACGTATTTGGGTAGGTAAAGTACAGTAATTCATGACTGAGGTAGATTTTATGGCATACGGATCCTGATTACTGCGAAATTTGAGAATGAAACTCACTTCAAAGCGTCGATCTAGGATCACCATGGAAACCGATAGAGATAGGCCCTAAATGTGGTATATCTCCATTCTGGACACAATAAGAGACGAAATCTCTGCGGTAACGTGAAACCTAGCACCTACCTCACAAACTCACTGAATATAAAGATTATTGGAAGAGGTCATAATATTTGCAAGAAAAAACCGCTGGACTAACCATCAAGGTTTTCTTCAAAAAATGACGAAATTTTAAATGTTGCAGAATCTATATAAAAATACGTATTTGGGTAGGTAAAGTACAGTAAATCATGAATGAGGAAGATTGTGTGATACCCGGATCCTGATTACTGCGATATTTGAGAATGAAATCCACTTCGAAGCGAGAAGAATCACCATGTAAACCGATAGAGATAAATTTCGTATATCTTCATTCTAGGCATACCAAAAGAAGAAATCTCTGCGGGAACGTGATACCTAGCACCTCCCTCACAAACTCACTGAATATAAAGATTATTGGAAGAGGTCATATTATTTCCAAGAAAAAACCGCTGGACTAACCATCAAGGTTTTCTTCAAAAAATGAGGAAATTTTAAATGTTGCAGAATCTATATAAAAATACGTATTTGGGTAGGTAAAGTACAGTAATTCATGACTGAGGAAGATTTTATGGCATACGGATCCTGATTACTGCGAAATTTGAGAATAAAATCCTCTTCAAAGCGAGAAGAATCACCATGGAAACCGATAGAGATAAATGTCGTATATCCTCATTCTAGGCATACCAAAGGAAGAAATCTCTGTGAGAACGTGATACCTAGCACCTCCCTCACAAACTCACTGAATATAAATGTTATTAGAAGAGGTCATATTATTTGCAAGAAAAAACCGCTGGACTAACCATCAAGGTTTTCTTCAAAAAATGACGAAATTTTAAATGTTGCAGAATCTATTTTTAAATTACGTATTTGGGTAGGTAAAGTACAGTAATTCATGAATATGGAAAATTGTGTGGCACCCGGATCCTGATTACTGCGATAGTTGAGAACGACACACGTCAATGCGAGAAGAATCACCATGGAAACCGATAGAGATAAATGTCATATATCTCCATTCTGGGCATAATAAGAGACGAAATCTCTGCGGGAACGTGATACCTAGCACCTCCCTCACAAACTCACTGAACATAATGGTTATTAGAAGATGTCATATTATTTGGAAGAAAAAACCGCTGGACTAACCATCAAGGTTTTCTTCAAAAAATGACGAAATTTTAAATGTTGCAGAATCTATATAAAATTACGTATTTGGGTAGGTAAAGTACAGTAATTCATGACTGAGGTAGATTTTATGGCATACGGATCCTGATTACTGCGAAATTTGAGAATGAAACTCACTTCAAAGCGTCGATCTAGGATCACCATGGAAACCGATAGAGATAGGCCCTAAATGTGGTATATCTCCATTCTGGACATAATAAGAGACGAAATCTCTGCGGTAACGTGATACCTAGCACCTACCTCACAAACTCACTGAATAAAAAGATTATTGGAAGAGGTCATAATATTTGCAAGAAAAAACCGCTGGACTAACCATCAAGGTTTTCTTCAAAAAATGACGAAATTTTAAATGTTGCAGAATCTATATAAAAATACGTATTTGGGTAGGTAAAGTACAGTAAATCATGAATGAGGAAGATTGTGTGATACCCGGATCCTGATTACTGCGATATTTGAGAATGAAATCCACTTCGAAGCGAGAAGAATCACCATGTAAACCGATAGAGATAAATTTCGTATATCTTCATTCTAGGCATACCAAAAGAAGAAATCTCTGCGGGAACGTGATACCTAGCACCTCCCTCACAAACTCACTGAATATAAAGATTATTGGAAGAGGTCATATTATTTCCAAGAAAAAACCGCTGGACTAACCATCAAGGTTTTCTTCAAAAAATGAGGAAATTTTAAATGTTGCAGAATCTATATAAAAATACGTATTTGGGTAGGTAAAGTACAGTAATTCATGACTGAGGAAGATTTTATGGCATACGGATCCTGATTACTGCGAAATTTGAGAATAAAATCCTCTTCAAAGCGAGAAGAATCACCATGGAAACCGATAGAGATAAATGTCGTATATCCTCATTCTAGGCATACCAAAGGAAGAAATCTCTGTGAGAACGTGATACCTAGCACCTCCCTCACAAACTCACTGAATATAAATGTTATTAGAAGAGGTCATATTATTTGCAAGAAAAAACCGCTGGACTAACCATCAAGGTTTTCTTCAAAAAATGACGAAATTTTAAATGTTGCAGAATCTATTTTTAAATTACGTATTTGGGTAGGTAAAGTACAGTAATTCATGAATATGGAAAATTGTGTGGCACCCGGATCCTGATTACTGCGATAGTTGAGAACGACACACGTCAATGCGAGAAGAATCACCATGGAAACCGATAGAGATAAATGTCATATATCTCCATTCTGGGCATAATAAGAGACGAAATCTCTGCGGGAACGTGATACCTAGCACCTCCCTCACAAACTCACTGAACATAATGGTTATTAGAAGATGTCATATTATTTGGAAGAAAAAACCGCTGGACTAACCATCAAGGTTTTCTTCAAAAAATGACGAAATTTTAAATGTTGCAGAATCTATATAAAATTACGTATTTGGGTAGGTAAAGTACAGTAATTCATGACTGAGGTAGATTTTATGGCATACGGATCCTGATTACTGCGAAATTTGAGAATGAAACTCACTTCAAAGCGTCGATCTAGGATCACCATGGAAACCGATAGAGATAGGCCCTAAATGTGGTATATCTCCATTCTGGACATAATAAGAGACGAAATCTCTGCGGTAACGTGATACCTAGCACCTACCTCACAAACTCACTGAATATAAAGATTATTGGAAGAGGTCATAATATTTGCAAGAAAAAAGCGCTGGACTAACCATCAAGGTTTTCTTCAAAAAATGACGAAATTTTAAATGTTGCAGAATCTATATAAAAATACGTATTTTGGTAGGTAAAGTACAGTAATTCATGAATGAGGAAGATTGTGTGGTATCCGGATCCTGATTACTGCGATAATTGAGAACGAAACTCACTTCAAAGCGTCGATTTAGGATCACCATGGAAACCGATAGAGATAGGCCCTAAATGTCGTTGGCCTATATCTCCATTCTGGACATAATAAGAGACGAAATCTCTGCGGTAACGTGATACCTAGCACCTCCCTCACAAACTCACTGAACATAATGGTTATTAGAAGATGTCATATTATTTGGAAGAAAAAACCGCTGGACTAACCATCAAGGTTTTCTTCAAAAAATGACGAAATTTTAAATGTTGCAGAATCTATATAAAATTACGTATTTGGGTAGGTAAAGTACAGTAATTCATGACTGAGGTAGATTTTATGGCATACGGATCCTGAATACTGCGAAATTTGAGAATGAAACTCACTTCAAAGCGTCGATCTAGGATCACCATGGAAACCGATAGAGATAGGCCCTAAATGTGGTACATGTATATCTCCATTCTGGACATAATAAGAGACGAAATCTCTGCGGTAACGTGATACCTAGCACCTACCTCACAAACTCACTGAATAAAAAGATTATTGGAAGATGTCATATTATTTGCAAGAAAAAAGCGCTGGACTAACCATCAAGGTTTTCTTCGAAAAATGACAAAATTTTAAGTTTTTCAAAATGTAATTAAAATTACGTATTTGGGTAGGTAAAGTACAGTAATTCATGACTGAGGTAGATTTTATGGCATACGGATCCTGATTACTGCGAAATTTGAGAATGAAACTCACTTCAAAGCGTCGATCTAGGATCACCATGGAAACCGATAGAGATAGGCCCTAAATGTGGTACATGTATATCTCCATTCTGGACATAATAAGAGACGAAATCTCTGCGGTAACGTGATACCTAGCACCTACCTCACAAACTCACTGAATAAAAAGATTATTGGAAGATGTCATATTATTTGCAAGAAAAAAGCGCTGGACTAACCATCAAGGTTTTCTTCGAAAAATGACAAAATTTTAAGTTTTTCAAAATGTAATTAAAATTACGTATTTGGGTAGGTAAAGTACAGTAATTCATGACTGAGGTAGATTTTATGGCATACGGATCCTGATTACTGCGAAATTTGAGAATGAAACTCACTTCAAAGCGTCGATCTAGGATCACCATGGAAACCGATAGAGATAGGCCCTAAATGTGGTATATCTCCATTCTGGACATAATAAGAGACGAAATCTCTGCGGTAACGTTATACCTAGCACCTACCTCACAAACTCACTGAATAAAAAGATTATTGGAAGATGTCATATTATTTGCAAGAAAAAAGCGCTGGACTAACCATCAAGGTTTTCTTCAAAAAATGACAAAATTTCAAGTGTCTCAGAATCTATATAAAATTACGTATTTGGGTAGGTAAAGTACAGTAACTCGTGACTGAGGTAGATTTTATGGCATACGGATCCTGATTACTGCCAAATTTGAGAATAAAATCTACTTCAAAGCGAGAAGAATCACCATGTAAACCGATAGAGATAAATTTCGTATATCTTCATTCTAGGCATACCAAAGGAAGAAATCTCTGCGGGAACGTGATACCTAGCACCTCCCTCACAAACTCACTGAATTTAAAGATTATTGGACGAGGTCATATTATTTCCAAGAAAAAACCGCTGGACCGCATCAAGGTTTTCTTCAAAAAATGACGAAATTTTAAATGTTGCAGAATCTATTTAATATTACGTATTTGGGTAGGTAAAGTACAGCAATTCACGAATGAGGAAGATTGTGTGGTACCCGGATCCTGATTACTGCGATAATTGAGAACGAAACTCACTTCAAAGCGTCGATCTAGGATCACCATGGAAACCGATAGAGATAGGCCCTAAATGTCGTATATCTCCATTCTGGACATAATAAGAGACGAAATCTCTGCGGTAACGTGATACCTAGCACCTCCCTCACAAACCCACTGAATATAAGGATTATTGGAAGAGGTCATATTATTTGCAAGAAAAAACCGCTGGACTAACCATCAAGGTTTTCTTCAAAAAATGACGAAATTTTAAATGTTTCAAAATGTAATTAAAATTACGTATTTGGGTAGGTAAAGTACAGTAATTCATGACTGAGGTAGATTTTATGGCATACGGATCTGATTACTGCGAAATTTGAGAATGAAACTCACTTCAAAGCGTCGATCTAGGATCACCATGGAAACCGATAGAGATAGGCCCTAAATGTGGTATATCTCCATTCTGGACATAATAGGAGACGAAATCTCTGCGGTAACGTTATACCTAGCACCTACCTCACAAACTCACTGAATAAAAAGATTATTGGAAGATGTCATATTATTTGCAAGAAAAAAGCGCTGGACTAACCATCAAGGTTTTCTTCAAAAAATGACGAAATTTTAAATGTTGCAGAATCTATATAAAATTACGTATTTGGGTAGGTAAAGTACAGTAATTCATGACTGAGGTAGATTTTATGGCACCCGGATCCTGATTACTGCGATAATTGAGAACGAAACTAACTTCAAAGCGACTATAGGATCACCATGGAAACCGATAGATATAAATTTCGTATATCTTCATTCTAGGCAGACCAAAGGAAGAAATCTCTGCGGGAACGTGATACCTAGCACCTCCCTCACAAACTCACTGAATATAATGGTTATTAGAAGATGTCATATTATTTGGAAGAAAAAACCGCTGGACTAACCATCAAGGTTTTCTTCAAAAAATGACGAAATTTTAAATGTTGCAGAATCTATATAAAATTACGTATTTGGGTAGGTAAAGTACAGTAATTCATGACTGAGGTAGATTTTATGGCACCCGGATCCTGATTACTGCGATAATTGAGAACGAAACTAACTTCAAAGCGACTATAAGATCACCATGGAAACCGATAGAATTAAATGTCGTATATCTTCATTCTAGGCATACCAAAGGAAGAAATCTCTGCGGGAACGTAATACCTAGCACCTCCCTCACAAACTCACTGAACATAATGGTTATTAGAAGATGTCATATTATTTGTAAGAAAAAACCGCTGGACTAACCATCAAGGTTATCTTCAAAAAATGACGAAATTTTAAATGCTGCAGAATCTATATAAAAATACGTATTTGGGTAGGTAAAGTACAGTAAATCATGAATGAGGAAGATTGTGTGGTACCCGGATCCTGATTACTGCGATAATTGAGAACGAAACTCACTTCAAAGCGTCGATCTAGGATCACCATGGAAACCGATAGAGATAGGCCCTAAATGTCGTATATCTCCATTCTGGACATAATAAGAGACGAAATCTCTGCGGTAACGTGATACCTAGCACCTCCCTCACAAACCCACTGAATATAAGGATTATTGGAAGAGGTCATATTATTTGCAAGAAAAAACCGCTGGACTAACCATCAAGGTTTTCTTCAAAAAATGACGAAATTTTAAATGTTTCAAAATGTAATTAAAATTACGTATTTGGGTAGGTAAAGTACAGTAATTCATGACTGAGGTAGATTTTATGGCATACGGATCCTGATTACTGCGAAATTTGAGAATAAAATCCACTTCAAAGCGAGAAGAATCACTATGGAAACCGATAGAGATAAATTTCGTATATCCTCATTCTAGGCATACCAAAGGAAGAAATCTCTGTGAGAACGTGATACCTAGCACCTCCCTCACAAACTCACTGAATATAATGGTTATTAGAAGAGGTCATATTATTTGCAAGAAAAAACCGCTGGACTAACCATCAAGGTTTTCTTTAAAAAAATGACGAAATTTTAAATGTTGCAGAATCTATTTTTAAATTACGTATTTGGGTAGGTAAAGTACAGTAATTCATGAATATGGAAGATTGTGTGGTACCCGGATCCTGATTACTGCGATAGTTGAGAACGTCACACGTCAATGCGAGAAGAATCACCATGGAAACCGATAGAGATAAATGTCATATATCTCCATTCTGGGCATAATAAGAGACGAAATCTCTGAGGGAACGTGATACCTAGCACCTCCCTCACAAACTCACTGAACATAATGGTTATTAGAAGATGTCATATTATTTGTAAGAAAAAACCGCTGGACAACCATCAGGGTTTTCTTCAAAAAATGACGAAATTTTAAATGTTGCAGAATCTATATAAAATTACGTATTTGGGTAGGTAAAGTACAGTAATTCATGACTGAGGTAGATTTTATGGCATACGGTTCCTGATTACTGCGAAATTTGAGAATGAAACTCACTTCAAAGCGTCGATCTAGGATCACCATGGAAACCGATAGAGATAGGCCCTAGATGTCGTATATCTCCATTCTGGACATAATAACGAGACGAAATCTCTGCGGTAACGTGATACCTAGCACCTCCCTCACAAACTCACTGAACATAATGGTTATTAGAAGATGTCATATTATTTGGAAGAAAAAACCGCTGGACTAACCATCAAGGTTTTCTTCAAAAAATGACGAAATTTTAAATGTTGCAGAATCTATATAAAATTACGTATTTGGGTAGGTAAAGTACAGTAATTCATGACTGAGGTAGATTTTATGGCATACGGATCCTGATTACTGCGAAATTTGAGAATGAAACTCACTTCAAAGCGTCGATCTAGGATCACCATGGAAACCGATAGAGATAGGCCCTAAATGTGGTACATGTATATCTCCATTCTGGACATAATAAGAGACGAAATCTCTGCGGTAACGTGATACCTAGCACCTACCTCACAAACTCACTGAATAAAAAGATTATTGGAAGATGTCATATTATTTGCAAGAAAAAAGCGCTGGACTAACCATCAAGGTTTTCTTCGAAAAATGACAAAATTTTAAGTTTTTCAAAATGTAATTAAAATTACGTATTTGGGTAGGTAAAGTACAGTAATTCATGACTGAGGTAGATTTTATGGCATACGGATCCTGATTACTGCGAAATTTGAGAATGAAACTCACTTCAAAGCGTCGATCTAGGATCACCATGGAAACCGATAGAGATAGGCCCTAAATGTGGTATATCTCCATTCTGGACATAATAAGAGACGAAATCTCTGCGGTAACGTTATACCTAGCACCTACCTCACAAACTCACTGAATAAAAAGATTATTGGAAGATGTCATATTATTTGCAAGAAAAAAGCGCTGGACTAACCATCAAGGTTTTCTTCAAAAAATGACAAAATTTCAAGTGTCTCAGAATCTATATAAAATTACGTATTTGGGTAGGTAAAGTACAGTAACTCGTGACTGAGGTAGATTTTATGGCATACGGATCCTGATTACTGCCAAATTTGAGAATAAAATCTACTTCAAAGCGAGAAGAATCACCATGTAAACCGATAGAGATAAATTTCGTATATCTTCATTCTAGGCATACCAAAGGAAGAAATCTCTGCGGGAACGTCATACCTAGCACCTCCCTCACAAACTCACTGAATTTAAAGATTATTGGAAGAGGTCATATTATTTCCAAGAAAAAACCGCTGGACCGCATCAAGGTTTTCTTCAAAAAATGACGAAATTTTAAATGTTGCAGAATCTATTTAATATTACGTATTTGGGTAGGTAAAGTACAGCAATTCACGAATGAGGAAGATTGTGTGGTACCCGGATCCTGATTACTGCGATAATTGAGAACGAAACTCACTTCAAAGCGTCGATCTAGGATCACCATGGAAACCGATAGAGATAGGCCCTAAATGTCGTATATCTCCATTCTGGACATAATAAGAGACGAAATCTCTGCGGTAACGTGATACCTAGCACCTCCCTCACAAACCCACTGAATATAAGGATTATTGGAAGAGGTCATATTATTTGCAAGAAAAAACCGCTGGACGTTAGTAACCATCAAGGTTTTCTTCAAAAAATGACGAAATTTTAAATGTTTCAAAATGTAATTAAAATTACGTATTTGGGTAGGTAAAGTACAGTAATTCATGACTGAGGTAGATTTTATGGCATACGGATCTGATTACTGCGAAATTTGAGAATGAAACTCACTTCAAAGCGTCGATCTAGGATCACCATGGAAACCGATAGAGATAGGCCCTAAATGTGGTATATCTCCATTCTGGACATAATAAGAGACGAAATCTCTGCGGTAACGTTATACCTAGCACCTACCTCACAAACTCACTGAATAAAAAGATTATTGGAAGATGTCATATTATTTGCAAGAAAAAAGCGCTGGACTAACCATCAAGGTTTTCTTCAAAAAATGACGAAATTTTAAATGTTGCAGAATCTATATAAAATTACGTATTTGGGTAGGTAAAGTACAGTAATTCATGACTGAGGTAGATTTTATGGCACCCGGATCCTGATTACTGCGATAATTGAGAACGAAACTAACTTCAAAGCGACTATAGGATCACCATGGAAACCGATAGATATAAATTTCGTATATCTTCATTCTAGGCAGACCAAAGGAAGAAATCTCTGCGGGAACGTGATACCTAGCACCTCCCTCACAAACTCACTGAATATAATGGTTATTAGAAGATGTCATATTATTTGGAAGAAAAAACCGCTGGACTAACCATCAAGGTTTTCTTCAAAAAATGACGAAATTTTAAATGTTGCAGAATCTATATAAAATTACGTATTTGGGTAGGTAAAGTACAGTAATTCATGACTGAGGTAGATTTTATGGCACCCGGATCCTGATTACTGCGATAATTGAGAACGAAACTAACTTCAAAGCGACTATAGGATCACCATGGAAACCGATAGAATTAAATGTCGTATATCTTCATTCTAGGCATACCAAAGGAAGAAATCTCTGCGGGAACGTAATACCTAGCACCTCCCTCACAAACTCACTGAACATAATGGTTATTAGAAGATGTCATATTATTTGGAAGAAAAAACCGCTGGACTAACCATCAAGGTTTTCTTCGAAAAATGACAAAATTTTAAGTTTTTCAAAATGTAATTAAAATTACGTATTTGGGTAGGTAAAGTACAGTAATTCATGACTGAGGTAGATTTTATGGCATACGGATCCTGATTACTGCGAAATTTGAGAATGAAACTCACTTCATAGCGTCGATCTAGGATCACCATGGAAACCGATAGAGATAGGCCCTAAATGTGGTATATCTCCATTCTGGACATAATAAGAGACGAAATCTCTGCGGTAACGTTATACCTAGCACCTACCTCACAAACTCACTGAATAAAAAGATTATTGGAAGATGTCATATTATTTGCAAGAAAAAAGCGCTGGACTAACCATCAAGGTTTTCTTCAAAAAATGACAAAATTTCAAGTGTCTCAGAATCTATATAAAATTACGTATTTGGGTAGGTAAAGTACAGTAACTCGTGACTGAGGTAGATTTTATGGCATACGGATCCTGATTACTGCCAAATTTGAGAATAAAATCTACTTCAAAGCGAGAAGAATCACCATGTAAACCGATAGAGATAAATTTCGTATATCTTCATTCTAGGCATACCAAAGGAAGAAATCTCTGCGGGAACGTCATACCTAGCACCTCCCTCACAAACTCACTGAATTTAAAGATTATTGGAAGAGGTCATATTATTTCCAAGAAAAAACCGCTGGACCGCATCAAGGTTTTCTTCAAAAAATGACGAAATTTTAAATGTTGCAGAATCTATTTAATATTACGTATTTGGGTAGGTAAAGTACAGCAATTCACGAATGAGGAAGATTGTGTGGTACCCGGATCCTGATTACTGCGATAATTGAGAACGAAACTCACTTCAAAGCGTCGATCTAGGATCACCATGGAAACCGATAGAGATAGGCCCTAAATGTCGTATATCTCCATTCTGGACATAATAAGAGACGAAATCTCTGCGGTAACGTGATACCTAGCACCTCCCTCACAAACCCACTGAATATAAGGATTATTGGAAGAGGTCATATTATTTGCAAGAAAAAACCGCTGGACGTTAGTAACCATCAAGGTTTTCTTCAAAAAATGACGAAATTTTAAATGTTTCAAAATGTAATTAAAATTACGTATTTGGGTAGGTAAAGTACAGTAATTCATGACTGAGGTAGATTTTATGGCATACGGATCTGATTACTGCGAAATTTGAGAATGAAACTCACTTCAAAGCGTCGATCTAGGATCACCATGGAAACCGATAGAGATAGGCCCTAAATGTGGTATATCTCCATTCTGGACATAATAAGAGACGAAATCTCTGCGGTAACGTTATACCTAGCACCTACCTCACAAACTCACTGAATAAAAAGATTATTGGAAGATGTCATATTATTTGCAAGAAAAAAGCGCTGGACTAACCATCAAGGTTTTCTTCAAAAAATGACGAAATTTTAAATGTTGCAGAATCTATATAAAATTACGTATTTGGGTAGGTAAAGTACAGTAATTCATGACTGAGGTAGATTTTATGGCACCCGGATCCTGATTACTGCGATAATTGAGAACGAAACTAACTTCAAAGCGACTATAGGATCACCATGGAAACCGATAGATATAAATTTCGTATATCTTCATTCTAGGCAGACCAAAGGAAGAAATCTCTGCGGGAACGTGATACCTAGCACCTCCCTCACAAACTCACTGAATATAATGGTTATTAGAAGATGTCATATTATTTGGAAGAAAAAACCGCTGGACTAACCATCAAGGTTTTCTTCAAAAAATGACGAAATTTTAAATGTTGCAGAATCTATATAAAATTACGTATTTGGGTAGGTAAAGTACAGTAATTCATGACTGAGGTAGATTTTATGGCACCCGGATCCTGATTACTGCGATAATTGAGAACGAAACTAACTTCAAAGCGACTATAAGATCACCATGGAAACCGATAGAATTAAATGTCGTATATCTTCATTCTAGGCATACCAAAGGAAGAAATCTCTGCGGGAACGTAATACCTAGCACCTCCCTCACAAACTCACTGAACATAATGGTTATTAGAAGATGTCATATTATTTGTAAGAAAAAACCGCTGGACTAACCATCAAGGTTATCTTCAAAAAATGACGAAATTTTAAATGCTGCAGAATCTATATAAAAATACGTATTTGGGTAGGTAAAGTACAGTAAATCATGAATGAGGAAGATTGTGTGGTACCCGGATCCTGATTACTGCGATAATTGAGAACGAAACTCACTTCAAAGCGTCGATCTAGGATCACCATGGAAACCGATAGAGATAGGCCCTAAATGTCGTATATCTCCATTCTGGACATAATAAGAGACGAAATCTCTGCGGTAACGTGATACCTAGCACCTCCCTCACAAACCCACTGAATATAAGAATTATTGGAAGAGGTCATATTATTTGCAAGAAAAAACCGCTGGACTAACCATCAAGGTTTTCTTCAAAAAATGACGAAATTTTAAATGTTTCAAAATGTAATTAAAATTACGTATTTGGGTAGGTAAAGTACAGTAATTCATGTCTGAGGTAGATTTTATGGCATACGGATCCTGATTACTGCGAAATTTGAGAATAAAATCCACTTCAAAGCGAGAAGAATCACCATGGAAACCGATAGAGATAAATTTCGTATATCCTCATTCTAGGCATACCAAAGGAAGAAATCTCTGTGAGAACGTGATACCTAGCACCTCCCTCACAAACTCACTGAATATAATGGTTATTAGAAGAGGTCATATTATTTGCAAGAAAAAACCGCTGGACTATAGCCATCACCATCAAGGTTTTCTTTAAAAAAATGACGAAATTTTAAATGTTGCAGAATCTATTTTTAAATTACGTATTTGGGTAGGTAAAGTACAGTAATTCATGAATATGGAAGATTGTGTGGTACCCGGATCCTGATTACTGCGATAGTTGAGAACGACACACGTCAATGCGAGAAGAATCACCATGGAAACCGATAGAGATAAATGTCATATATCTCCATTCTGGGCATAATAAGAGACGAAATCTCTGCGGGAACGTGATACCTAGCACCTCCCTCACAAACTCACTGAACATAATGGTTATTAGAAGATGTCATATTATTTGTAAGAAAAAACCGCTGGACAACCATCAGGGTTTTCTTCAAAAAATGACGAAATTTTAAATGTTGCAGAATCTATATAAAATTACGTATTTGGGTAGGTAAAGTACAGTAATTCATGACTGAGGTAGATTTTATGGCATACGGTTCCTGATTACTGCGAAATTTGAGAATGAAACTCACTTCAAAGCGTCGATCTAGGATCACCATGGAAACCGATAGAGATAGGCCCTAGATGTCGTATATCTCCATTCTGGACATAATAACGAGACGAAATCTATGCGGTAACGTGATACCTAGCACCTCCCTCACAAACTCACTGAATAAAAAGATTATTGGAAGAGGTCATTTTATTTGCAAGAAAAAACCGCTGGACTAACCATCAAGGTTTTCTTCAAAAAATGACAAAATTTCAAGTGTCTCAGAATGTAATTAAAATTACGTATTTGGGTAGGTAAAGTACAGTAACTCATGACTGAGGTAGATTTTATGGCATAAGGATCCTGATTACTGCGAAATTTGAGAATAAAACTCACTTCAAAGCGTCGATCTAGGATCACCATGGAAACCGATAGAGATAAATGTCGTATATCTTCATTCGAGGCATACCAAAGGAAGAAATCTCTGCGGGAACGTGATACCTAGCACCTCCCTCACAAACTCACTGAATATAATGGTTATTAGAAGATGTCATATTATTTGCAAGAAAAAACCGCTGGACTAACAACCATCAAGGTTTTCTTCAAAAAATGACGAACTTTTAAGTGCTGCAGAATGATTTAAAATAACGTATTAAAGTAGGTATAGGCCTATATACTGCAGTGACTCATGACTGAGGAAGATTTTATGGCATACGGATCCTGATTACTGCGAAATTTGAGAATAAAACTCACCTCAAAGCGACCATGCAGAATCACCATGGAAACCGATATATAGGCCTAGAGATTATGAATTGTCGTATGTCTTCATAAGTAAATAAATAGGCACTACATCCTTGCTTGGTGCCTAGGCCTATATAGACCGTGGTTACGTACGTGCTCTGCCGCATAAAAATAATGCAGGTGCATTCTTCTTATTTTTTTTCGGTAAGTTTTTCTCTTTCAAAGCATAGGTTTGAATTGTTCTAGCAGAACTGTTCAATGCAAAAGGCAGACTTGTTTCAAGTTTCAACAGGATTAGGCCTATTGTGTAAAGGATTTAACTTCAAGAGTCTATATATCTTCTGAGATTGATCTTTCATACTTATTCTAACATCTCCTTTCCTGGCGATGAAGACTTTCTGAACTCGCTCTATTATACATCTTTATATATTATATATCTTTACTCAGTTGTCTTGGTTTATGATTGTATAATTTTGCTAAACTATCCCCTTCCCCGATACAAACACAGTTCTTAAATTGCGATCATTTACCAGAGCTGGGCTTCATTTAGGGGGCGATAATACATTGATTTCATTACCACACCTACTGGTATGGGAGCTTGATGTATTATCCGCTATTTTCTTATTTATATATTCCGTTTCTCTGTTGTTCGGTTGTTAGGTTGTTTTGTTGCAAAACTGACATTTAAACATCTGTTATCAGCGTCAGACACCATGGTATTACTCAGATTGTGATTTATAGATTCAGTTTCGTTGTTGTTTGTTGTCTGTTGATTGGTCTTGTTGTAGAAACACAATTAGGCCTATTCGAGATTTGGTTTTCATTTGGGTTGGACTCAGTGATTCCGTTAAGGTCTGAATTCTTGGAGTCATGGACGCATCACATCAAAAAAGTTGGAGTCCACACCAAATGGATGAGAGTCATGGACTCCACACCCATCCATTTTTGGAGTCCCATCGGGCCAAAGTAGGACAAATGTAAAAAATTCCGAACTTCTTATATTACAGGCGACAAAGGGCCCAACCATTAGGCCTATTATTACGTGGCCTACGCAAAAATTCGTATTTTTGACCCGCTCATTCTTTTGCAACTCGTAGATTTTGCGAACAGCCACATGCGTATGCAAAAGTTAGCTCTAACCCTCCTCTCTTTACAAAAGTTCATTTAGGCTAGCTAAAAACTAATCAGCTAGGCTATAAATTCATTTTACCGTTTGCTATTTTTTGTGTGTTAAAGTCTGAAGTTGCCGATATCAATACAGAAAATACCAATTGAGTCATACTCATAAATTATAGCCAGCTTCTCCAGAGGTAGGCTTAATTGGAATGAAATATAGGCCTATATCGTGGAATCGTGAAAGGTCAAGTAGGCCATGGGTCTATAATGCCCTATGCCAACGATAAGTAGAAGTCTTTGGTTTTTTATTTTGAGAACAAATTAACAGCCATTTAGGAGCAACATCAGTTGTTAGAGCACAATCAGATTGCATCATATTGCATGAATATTGACTGGAGAGCGCCTCTGAGAGGGCTTCTTGTCGAGGCGATAGGCCTACGTAGGCTAACTTATTGAAATGAATGAATGAATACAGAGCCTGAGAGAGCTAAAATGCGATTGTCGTTAGCAAGGACATCATGTAAAAAATAGACAGGGAAATTTTAAGACACTATAACCTATAGGCCTAACTATAATATTATAGTACCAATTTTCCCGATAATAAATTTTATACTTTTCAAGAAAAATATTTTAGCATTGTTGTACTTCTGTTAGTTTTCTTGATTTTAGTAGGCCTATCTATCTGACGACGGTCATTATACTGTTCAAGCCAGCTCATGGGAACGGTTGAACGTTAGGCTATAATATTGCTGACATGTCGATGGTTTAGACCTAGGCTTGCATGTAGGCCATGAGATTTCTTACATCGTGATGCAGACTATGTACGTCACTCCTTTGCAAAGAAATGAAATATTCATAAATAGGTCATTGCATAAATTATTCACCACTAACCAGCCAGTTAATACACAATGCATAAACTGAGACAGTTACACATATAGGCCTACGGACCCCACGGTATTTCTTATTGGTGTCCTATGGACGCATCGTTAATTTATTTGTGCGTCCATCCACAACTTCAGTGCGTCCATGGACGCACCGCCTTTATTTTTGTGCGTCCGGCGTCAAAATTTGTGCGTCCGGGACGCACGGACGCACGTTAACGGAATCACTGGTTGGACTTTTCTGTTTGGTTTAGGCTATATCATTTGCATAGGAGTTCATCACTGGGTCTTGGATCACATTTATATTTGTTATTTGCCGATGGATTTATTTCTGTATTCACATCACTTGGATTTGTCATTTCATTTAGTTTCACTAAATGAAATAAAATTGGATTGAATCCGATTGATTCTTAGCAATAAAATCATTTTTTCCATGTATACCATTTTATGGCGGGTCGATATTATTTTGTGGGGCGCAGTGGTGTATAGTGGTGGCGTCGTTGCCTTGAAGCCGGTGTCACGAAATAGAGTATCCCCCGTATTAATTGTATCCCCCCAAATTTAAAAAAATCGAAAAAACCGCTTCCGTGTGTATTTTTCTTTGCAAATTGATTTTCATCTGCTTTGTTTTCAACAATGACACTAACAGGTATGTTTATTCCTACTAGATAATTTGTTTTTCCCTGTTTTTAGAGCACTTAACAGAGGCAACAACGTAACAGAGGCAACAACTGTTGCCAAGCTACTCTACGCTGCTCCTGCCTGGTGGGGCCTTACTACAGCTGCAGATCGACAGAGACTCGAAAGACTCCTCATAAGAACGCAGCGTATGGGTTACCTCCCATCAGGTGCCGCAACAGCTGCAATGCGAGTCGGTTTGGCTGAGGACCGACTGCTGCATGCAGTGGCCAGGAACGACTTCCACGTCCTTCGAACTCTTTTCCCGCCAAAGAACAACCGTCGTCCTGGTCTTAGGGCTCGTGTGCACAATTTTGAACTTCCGAGCAAAGATGACCGAAACTTTGTTTCTAGAGTCCTTTACAAACATATTATTAAAGCATAATCTAACTATTGATTCAATTTAATTCCAATAACTGATTACTCCCTATAACATTAATATTTTTATTACAATGTAATTTTTGTCTATCTCAATGTACCAGGTTGCGGTTTGCCAACCTGTTTTTGCTTATTAAACGAATACACACACTTAAAACATTTAAAACACTTAAAAACACTCAAGAGTCACTAAATAAATTCGAGTTGCCTTTATCTGAGCATTGCCTAGGACACTTAAAACAATTAGTCACTTTAAATTTTGATTACGGCATAAAAAATTTATTATGCGCATTTTTCAAAAAAGGGGATAGAATGGTTTATCCCTCCGGATAGTATAGACCGGTTAATTCCATCCGGGGGGATAGATTAATTCATCCCCCGGATAGCTTTCAGGGGGATACTCCGTTTCGTGTCACCGGAAGGTTCGAATTCACCTCAAGTCGCCGCGTAGGGACCATGGGCAAGTCCTTCACTCGCAATTGCTCAGCGCTTCGGCGTGAAACTCCGATGCAGTTTCCGCGCTGTAGTCGGGATCGCCTCTGAGTAGCGGTTGAGGGCTGGAAGAGGCGCTATAACAAGTGTTCATACAAACAAAATTATAGTCTATGACTACAATACATTTGATTTTATTGCGTCATTCCGCCGTAGGAAAGTTGCTGCTACGCCATTAGGACATTTTCTAGGACAACTCAATTGTTACGTCATCAGCTGCGTATACGTTGCTAAGGCAATGGCCAATTCCACAATATGACGACCCTGGCTCTTCAACATTGGCACGTCATTAGCTTTGTTTACATGAGCCTGTTGCCGACTTACTGAAAGGACGATACTTACTTGGGAACATTTCGTGGTCACTCTGAGAATTAAATGGCGCTCCACTTAAAATTCCGTTTCTATTGCTAAGGATGATGTTTTGAATCTCCAAAGGTAGCCTATTTGTTTATGTTGCAAACATAATTAGTCGTAAATCTGTTTTCATATATGTAACTAATTGAATGCTTTTATTTTGTAAATAAGATTTAAAAATTTCCGGAACTCCTATTATCGCCCAAAAACGTGTACAAGGCGGCTAAAGAAGAAACCAGTCCTCTGTACAGAGTCGATCCTGCCTTGTAGCCCAACATGGATTTTGGTTAATTTTATGGGCAAATATATACTATAAAAATTCTATAAAAAATAAAGCGAGTGGTTTCGACTAATTTGTTTTGAGTTTTGACATTATGATTTGAATCAAGAAATTTTAATAATGGACTATTGAAACTGGGTTCTTCTGCACGAGTGGAGCCTTAATCCGCCGTTGGGTACTCTGTAATAATTAGGCGAGTTGGACCGGTGGGTTCTCAACTTCTCATCATGGTTGGAGGGTAATCTTAATCGAAAGGCCACACCGAGATGTGAGGCGCGTAGGCCTAATCAGCGGACCGCATAGGGCCTACTATACGCTGAACCACCCTGTGGGACGCGTAGCCCCGCTGGTCCTCCAAATGTTTGCCGCCGATTAATGAACTTTCCATTATGTAGCCTATATATTGAAAATAGCGGATTGCCTAAATTGTAATTTTCGAAACATTAGTCTGCAATTAAAAGTCGCTGGCCCTACAGCAATTGCGAATAAAATAAACGTTCAGGCCAAAGCCGTTAAACTCAAGTAGCCTACTGGTATAGAAGACTGCGGAACAGTGTTGCTGTACAGCCTACAATAATATTTCACTTTAAAACTTTACTCCATCTTACTTTTAAAATCCGACTAAGGCTCAAAGAAGAAATTCAGAAGGACATTTACATTTTCAAATGCTGCGACTGGGAGAAGTGTTCTCTATTAAATACCTAATTTACTCATTATGATTAGGCTATTGGCCCAATAAAATTTCGCACAGATCGAGATAGGCTAGTTTGGTAGGCTACTTTTATTTTGAAATACGTAAAAAATTTGAGGAAAACAAGAGCCCATTAAATGTACTCCATTTGGCCACAAATGCTCGAAATTGCGTCGATTTGGACAACCCGGTGGACGAACATACGAAGCTCCCCACATAGGTCTACACAAGACGTTTATAGGAGTTTCTTGCCTTCGGCGACCTGCAGTCAGAGAGATCCATGTGCTTGAAAGCCAAGGGGTCATCCATAAAGGACATACGCAGAAAACGACCAACTTTGAACCCCTCTCTTTCCCCTTGTCCGCATTTAGCCTCACCCCACCCCATTTGCGGACGTCCGCAGCCAAACTTCTTAAATGCAGGTGTCTTTGTCACAGGCATTTGGATTATGTTAGACAAGCTGATAATGCATCCCTCTGGACGAAATTAGGTCAGGCTGGCAGGGTAGACGGCTGTTGACGTACACCTTAACATGATTCCAATCTTATACAGGGTGGGCCAGCATAAATGTCCCGACTTTGCAGGCGTATAACTTCGCCAATTTTTAACATTTATTTATACTTGATGCATCAAATTAAAGGTATTTCACTCTAGTATTAACTCTAAAAAAGTCGAACTGATACTAGTTTAGGTTTTAATTATATACTTGGAACAGCGCCAGCTACCATATTTTGTTATTACTGACGCATTATGACGCCGTTTCCCCGGAAAATTCTATCATTTTTTGCTAAAACTCGCGTAGACACGATCATTTTCGATGTTTGTAGGGTCCCTACCATAAATATCTTCTCATAGCAAAACCACGTCCTTTCAATTTTGCCAGCAGCCATGCACTGCCACGCGCTGCTTCAGACGCTTTCACGCTGCCAGCAGTTTCTTTGCGTAAGAGCTGGACTTCTCGTCGACAAATTACTTTAACTTTATGTCTATAATCTTTTCCAATACGTTATTCAGTGCTTCTAAGACTGCCTGTTTTGCGCTGAATTTGCATGCAGGTCTGGACTGCAAATGTACGCGGACACACGAGCAATGTTAGCGGATGTGAGCGCCGTGCGCTCCGATTCCCATGGTTTGCAAGTAGAAAGTCCTGTTTTATTAATTTTCCGCAGCAGATAATACAAGGTATTGTTTATTCCATCCTCTGTTAGAATATTCGTTAATCATTTCAAACGAATTAAATCCCTTACCAGTTCGTAAAATTAAGATCGAAACGCGATCATCGTCTGTCAACGGCGCCAGGTTGCGTCACAAATGACAGCAAAATATGGTAGCTAGCGCTGTTCCGGGCATATAATTAAAACCGAGACTAGTATCAGTTCGACTTTTTTAGAGATAATACTAGAGTGAAATACCTTTAATTTGATGCATAAAGTATTAATGAATGTTTAAAATTGGCGAAGTTATACGCGTGCAAAGTCGGGACATTTATGCTGGCCCACCCTGTATATAGGCCTATATATATATATATATACAATATATATACACACAAGGCAGTGTATGGTACTACACTGGGGCATAGCACGACGAAGAAACTACCAAATTATTCCTAAATGTATACCGGTAGTTTGGGAAGTCTGAAACATTATTATTATTATTACATAAATTTATTACGCGCGCAAGGTCACACCAAAGTGTGAATCTGAGGCGCGGATATATAGTTAGCCGCCAGAGGAAGATGCAGTTAAAGGTCCATGTGCTTGAAAGCCAAAGAGAAATAGTGAGTTTTGAGCCGTTTTTTGAAGGTAGGGAGTGAATTTGAGCAACGAAGAGAGAGTGGAAGTAGATTCCATTCTTTGGGAGCAGAGGCATGGAATGCACGCGAGCCCATAACAGTTCTGCATCGAGGTTCAGCTAAAAGACCCATGCTTGATGATGGCAGGCAACGAGGAGGAATGTAAGGAGTAAGCAGCGACTGAAGGTAGGGAGGTGTTCCGTCAGAGGGATTTGTAGGTTAAACAGGCCAATTTAAATTTAATCCTGAACTCGACAAGAAGCCAATGCAGCTGAAGAACTTGATCGTAATGGGACACGCAGCACAAACCCGAGCTAAGGCGCGGTGGTGTAGTGGTGGCGTCATTGCCTTAATTGAAGCCGGAAGGTTCGAGGTTCGAATCCACCTCGCCGCGTAAGGACCTTGGGCAAGTCCTTCACTCACAATTGCTCAGCGCTTCGGCGTGAAACTCCGATGCTGTGTCCGCTCTGCAGTCGGGAGCGCCTCTGAGTAGAGAGCTGAAGGGGCGCTATAACAAGTGCACATACAAACATACGGAATCTTGGATGCGTTGCAGCCTATGTAACTCATAGTCGGAAATGCCATTAAATATTTATCTGACTGAAGTTGGTGATTGGTGTGAATGGCTTTAAAATGGCAAAGATTGTACTGAAATAGGTCTATTTACCAAATTTATTTGTGGACGTCCGCAACCCCTCCCCCCATATCCGCATTTGAATGACCCCTCCCTCATCAGCGCGGACGTCCTTTATGGACGACCGCCTTGAAGATTTTACATAACTTTCATTTTGAAAAACTCTACCAGTAGTTTAAAACTTCCTTTATTGAGATTCACTAAAAACTGAGACGTGTCGCCTGGGAAGCCAAACTTCCATTGTACAACAATCCACACAGCCATTTATAGCCTTATAGGCTACTCCCACACCATCACACAATGTCATCATCTTATATCAATAAATCATTGAGACCCTGTAATAATCCATCTAGAGTTTCGAAATATTTGCACTTACCGCTACAGTCGCACATCTGTTTCGAGAACATGGGTAAAACAACTCGGAGGCCAAGGTAATACATTCATCTGACATTTAGGATCCAATACAATGCCATGGTAAGTCATCAACTAACCTTCAGCTTGTTCAATAGGTCACGTGCATCAACACAATTCAGTTATACTGTAGAATTACGAACTCAGTATCTCTAATGCCTAGTCCACCAAATTATTTAAGATCTCAGGTTAAAGCATAGGCGTAGGGGACATTTCGGAAGTGGGGAGACCCGAAAAATCTGAAGATTTTTTTTAGTAATCCGCCCAAAATATTAAGATTTTCTCATCCAAAAAATCTGATAACTTTGGTAGTCATTTCCTGTAAATCTTCAGAGAAGTTAGCTTTTTACCCGTGTGCCCGGGAAAAAATCCGCCTGTACCTCGCTGCCAGAAAAATTCCGAATTTTTTTCGTCCGTGCTTTTGCCCGAAAAACACATTTGCCCGGGAAAAATTTTTTTGGGGGGGCATTCGCCCCTCTGGATCCCCGCCTCCTACGTCTATGGGTTAAAGTTAGTGATATCATAAAAAAAAGCTTCATTCAAGTTAATCCTGCACGGCTAAATCTTTTTGGGTCGTCCATGAAGATGGTAGGGTGTCACGATAGTCATCCCAGTGCAGACAATGGATGTGACTGTGAACAGCGGGGACATCAACTGAAAGATTGTCCCAGTATAAAGTGTTCCTTAAAACACCAACTTCAAGCATACACTATATTCTGCATTAGTTCATTATTTCCAATGTTCTATTGCGAACAGTTCATTGCGGTGGTGTAATAGGTATGCTCGTTGCCTTGCAGCCGGAGGGTTGCAGGTTCGAATCCACCTCAAGCCGCCATGTAGGGACCTTGGGCAAGTCCTTCACGGTCAATTGCTCAGTGCTTCGGCGTGAAACTCCGATTCAGTGCCCGCGCTGCAGTCAGGAGTGCTTCTGAGTATTTTCCTTGAAGGGGTGTTATAACAAGTGCGCATACAAACATAACTATTTCATCAGGCTCAACATGCAAAAAGAATATTAAAGTTGATTCACGTAGGCATGGGTCATTTTTGCCGAATTCTTCATATGAAGATAAAGCAACATTCCCTCAATTTAACATTCGCACATTACATCGTACATTCAGTATGGTCAAATAAAAAGGGCCAAGCAATCATTTAAAAATTGTTTGCAACGTTGGCCATTGACATACAAAAGAATACTGGACCGGACTCAGTTCAACCTAGGCAGTCAGAAGATTCACACAACTTCCAAAGAAGGCAACTGAAGATGTATCCGAACTAACTAAACTTCAAATATGCTTCTGCTGTGCTGCACGTTTCTTGCTCTTGCACCACCATCATCCCAATTTTGAAGGTCTTGTCACGAAGAACACTGCATGCTATTTCTGAAAAGTTGATTGAACTTTTGTATAATAATAAGGCCGTTTTCTACATGGCACATTCGGAGGGGGGCAGCGGTGTTGTGGGTATTCTCGTTGCCTTGCAGCTGGAGGGTTGCAGGTTCGAATCCACCTCAAGCCGCCGTGCAGGGACCCTGAGCAAGTCCTTTACTCACAATTGCTCATGCACTTCGGTGTGAAACTCCGATTCAGTGCCCGCACTGAAGTCAGGAGCGCTTCTGAGTAGATATATAGAAAAAGGGGTGCTATAACAAGTGCACAAACATACATACATCAGGTAAATTAACGAATGATCATTTCACATCCATGCTTCCGTTTCTACCAACACATGGGTGTCGTTGCCCGTGACGAAAACGACACCGCAACGTTCACGAGAATGGTTATTTGCATGGAATGTAGACAGAACTGCACGAAAGAGAGAGAGTTTAAAATCATGACTAGTCGCAATTTGTAAAACCGCACCCCCACTCAGCAGATCATTACATCACACGACATGCAGAGCAAGGCATGTAAGAAAAAATTCACCATATCATTATACATTCACAGACAATAAAACAAGGCAAACAAAAATTTGCAACTTTTATCGAGCTCATCATTTCTACCGCTCTTCTCGACACACAGACCACCCACCATCCTGGACAACTCGCGTGAAGTGTCGGTGACGTCAAAGACGCTGTAACAACATCAATGAGCATCGCAAGAGCAGTTCAGACAACAGTTGAGAACAAGCATTTCTTCAGCGCAACACAACTTATACGGAGATTAAAAATCAACTACGCAAACCAACAATTCCGCGTGTCGAAGAATCTCGGGCGTTTCAACGCTCGACGAAGACAACATGCATAAAATTTATGACTTGTGATGATGTGTTGAAGTTTTTTTTCACGACCAAATACAAACCATATTCGGGCAGTTCACATCATCATTCATCATCATCAGAGAGAGAAACAAGCAAATCAATCAACAGCATATTGTATGAAAAGCCTGTCAACAACAAACAGAACAAAAACACAACGAATGACAACTGCAATCGAAACAATGCCAACGGCCGCGCTCTTGGGCAACCGTGAAAGGGCTTCTTACGGAAGATCCGCCATACTGCTTGACCTCGCGTCGTTTAAATTGGCCGGAATTAACCCTACGGCAGGAAGACCCTAGAAATGGCAAAACCCTAGAAGATTAGCACAAGCAGGACAGTTCAGTTGAACCAGCGAATTAGATAAGGACAATACCAGCTGTACCTGTACCAAGTTTGTGGTGCCAATTCCTGTCAAAACAACATGGCAGTTAACATCGACACATCACAAGGAAAACAAGAAGCAGTCACATGGAACAAGCAGAGTAGTCAGTACAGAATTCAAATTATTACATATAAGAGAAAAATTTCACATGGTGTATATAAGTAAGTACCAGTATCTACCCACCTGAAAGACTTGGACAAATACCTGCTAAACAGCAGAAACAGTGCAACAACAACAGATGACATGAAAGGCAGTTCAAGAACACATCAGCAAAAAATAATTATTAAAACGATATAAAAACCATACAACAGCTGTCGCTGAAAAGCTGCAAGAGCAAGCAGTACACAACATAAACATAGCTATGATCTAGATTCAATACCAACCAACATGCATCAAAATACGTAACAGTAAAGATCAATGTTTCAACATTACCAAACATGAGTTAATACAAGAGAACATGTCAGCAAAAATACAATCTTAGAGAAAAAATTACACCCTGACAACACAGCAAAGGACATTGTAGCACCTCAAACTTAATCAAGCACGGCCTGAAAACAATTACTTTTTTTAATTAAGCAGCACCCCAACCCCGAGACAGTATAGTAATTCCTGAAAACATAATTATCAATCCCAAATTCCTTTAACACAAGCCACATACAATTATCAATCAAGGGCAACGTTACAAGAAATATCTTTAAACTGTGGATGGGTCAGGTTAGTAGGAATTCTGAGACCTGTAATGTACTTCACAGTTGACTTACCTTATTGCACGCTTTCTCCCATGCTGTGTCATTCGCCTTCTGCTCTACTGTTGCGGATGTCCCTGTGGGTGCTGGGCTGCCTGAAGGATGGCCGCAGCGTGTTGGTGCATGCCTTGCTGTCGATAATACTCAGCCCAGGCCAAGCTATAGTCCGGCTGACCAGTCTGCGGATTGATGGCTAAACAAATTGACAACCGACACAACGACTTACTAGATCTGGTTTTGTCCAAATTCCTTTTAAAAACAAGGATAGGCAATCAATCGTTCAATGGCACGTTAGATAAATTGCCAACTTTCATCAATGCTCTGTGCTATTCATAGCAGGACATCTGGGTAAAAGGAAAAAATGTCAGCGGGAAAAGTCGCAGTACTAGACAAGGATTATTGCACACGATAGCACAACAGATCAAAAAGTATTGCAACAATTTAACATTACCATGTACCCAACCGTATCCATAACCTCACCATACACAATTGCTTTAACACAGCGTGCTTTAAGCTTTAACACAGCGTGCAAGAAACATCTTCGACCAAACAGATAAATTACACCTTGTCATCAGTAGACTAGCCAAATTTTGCATGGCTATGTGCTAAGAAACATGCACACGTTCAATAAAACTGACCAAACAACACAGAGCTCTATTGAGGACCTGGTTTGATAGCGTTGGGGAAAAACACCGGACGCCACTACTTTTTTGTGTGGTGCTAAAATGTCCAAAGCCTTGTATCACATATAGAGAGGGGGTCCTGTGGCGCATTGGATAACACACTGGCATGAAGATCAGCAGAGCTGCGTTCGATTCCCAAAGCCCCCGTAGGAAAGACATGCTTTGTACGCTGCTATTACAGCGCGTCTGAATTGCAGGATGTCTGTTCCATTACACGTTAGATTGATGTTAATTAAGATAACGGCATAACTGTCAACCGGATTGTTGAATAAACGAAAACTACGTATTACATTAGAGTACACTATGATTATTACAAGGTTACAACACAAGTGGAACATACTTGGCTGTGGAGCAGCACCCGGGGCAACACTTGCACTGGGAGCCGAGTAGGTGACAGGCTGCTGTTGCGGAGGCTGCTGGGCAGGCGGCTGCTGCTGAGGCGTCTGTTGGACTGGCTGAACGGCTCCCTGACCGTAGAACTGGGCGTAATAGGCAGCCCACGCGGCGGCATTTGGATCACTGACTGATTTGCCTGCACAGATCAATCACCCATGTTTCTTAGAAGGCAAAGAGTTACACAGAAATAATACATTTCAAGTCTTTACTTAACTTGAAGAACAGGTTGTATTCTGTATAAACAGAAGTACCAGGGTACCTATGACAGAATTGAACTTTTAGGAGGAGATAGAGACAGGTAACTGAACTGAGAGACAGGGATGGACAGACAGACAGACAGGGATGGACAGACAGAGATGGATAGACAGACAGATGATGCTTCATGTTCCTCATAGATTAGCACACAATAGATTAGAGACACTGAATAAAGAAATACAATAGGCAGACATAAGACAGACAAACATCAACACAAAAAGAGAGGAAGAATGACAGACAGACAAGCACATAGGACAGTCAGATATAGATACACAGACAGTCAAGTCAGACAGACAGACCGACCAACCAATAAGAGACATCCGTTTATGCAAAATGTTTGGCCAGCAACTCGCTGAACAGACCATACAACTTACTTGGGTCTGGCTGCACTGGCTGAGCATAGGGCTGTTGGTATGGCGCCATTCCTGGCCACGGTTGTCCATAGTTAGGCGGCTGTGGCATCATTCCTTGTGACTGAGGGGGCTGGCCTGGCTGGACCCCGTATGGAGGCTGCTGAGCCATAGGCTGCTGCTGCTGCTGTGGAGGCATTGGCTGACGTGGAGGGCCTCCTTGAGGGCTGAAACGAAAACGCAGTGATGTTAAGACCAATGGTCAGGTAATGTAAAGAAAATTTCACTGAATTGTTAACTACAGACTTCTGAAACGTGATAGTCTATGTAAGACAACTACATTGGCTCTCCAAACACATCATATCATTTCAATAAATAATAAATACTCAGATCAATCAAAAAATGATACAACACCCAGACACACAATGGATAAAATAACAGTAGACAAACAATTGCTAAATTAATTACATGAACAGTAAAGAATGGACAAAGAGTAAACAAACAATGGTTACATTAACAGCAAAGAATGAACAAAAAGTATACAATGGTTACATTAACAGTAAAGAATGGACAAAAGTAGACAAACCCTGGATGCATTAAAATAAACAATGGACAAAAAGTAGACAAACAGAAAACAATGGATAAAAAGACAGACCGTAGACAAACAATGGTGCAATATAACATATCTGCTTTCAAAGACTATTTGATTCAGTACATCAAATTTCCTTCTGCCATTATAAGCCCTCAAAGAAATATCCATTCCCTTCCAGAACATTACAATACATAAATCAAAGTTTTGCTATATTCACGACTCAAGACTGTTGATTTGTTTCAGAGAGACTGCAACCTACATAAAATAAACTTGTATTTCTGAAATCATAAAATATTAGCAATATCCCGACAAACACAGTTCTGCTTAATCCGGCGAGGTACTTACTTCGGCGGTCCATAAGGATTGCCCATTCCAGGGCCACCTACAGGTCCCTGTGGGCCACCCATTCCACCCGGATGACCAGGTGGTCCGTGGAAGCCTTGACTGTCTGGCGGAGGTGGCTGCAAAAAAAATCATTAATATGGTAAAGCAGCAAAAGAACAGCCAAGTCAAGGCTTAACCCTTTCACAATGAGCGTATACTAAGTGACTTGTTGGCAGGTTCACCAAGACCGACAATGTATCCCAATATAAATGCACGATGTCTTGCATTGGCTTCTTTTCCCGCAGCGCATCTCATTTAGGATTGCATCTTTGGTGTGGCAATGCTCATCAGGTTGGGCACCCTCCTATCTGAGTGAGCTTTGCCTCCCCTTTCCACTTGCATGGACCGCAGCGCACTGCTGTCCATGTGACTTATAACACCTCTCGAATTTTTCCTGAGGTGGAATTCTCATTGCTGGGAACTCCCTCCCCCACCCTTAGAGACATCTAGATCAAACACAGAGTGGTGCTCAATAAACATACAGCAACTTAGATTCACCATACACACGGTAAAAATGCCATATGAAAAAAATCATAACACTGCGTAAATAGAACAACGTTAGAACCGAGTAGCAAATCAAAACAAGTTAAGTGCGCAGAGAGGAGCAGACCAGAACCCTTGAGCAGCTTGAGTGGGACGTGAAACGTTTGTCTTACCAATCCAGCCTTTTCGTGTATCAGGCGAACAGCGTGCTGGATCTGATCCGGCGCTCCCTGAATCCGGAACAGCTTCTCATGTGGATTGTGCGACGGTTCCCGCATCAGCTCCACGTGCGCGCCGGATATGCGGTTGATGTCACGAATCGTCTCTCCACCTGATACGGAAACACATCAAACGCTTCCGGTTAACTCGAGGAATTTTACCGTATGTGATAAACACTTGACTTGTAAACACTTGTGGGGCGCGGTGGTGTAGTGGTGGCGTCGTTGCCTTGAAGCCGGAAGGTTCGAGGTTAAAATCCACCTCAAGTCGCTGTGTAGGGACCCTGGGCAAGTCCTTCACTCGCAATTGCTCAGCGCTTCGGCGTGAAACTCCGATGCAGTGTCCGCTTTGCAGTCGGGAGCGCCTCTGTGTAGAGCGCTTGAAGGGGCGCTATAACAAGTGCACATATATACATACTTGAGTTTAGATCAAGATTTTACGATCAATAAGTAGAAAGTGAACTCTACCTTTTCCAATAACAAGACCGCACTTGTCAGCCGGAACACCGTAGGTCGTCATTCCGCCATGGAACTGATTCGGAGGACCCTGACCGCCACCACCACC
The DNA here is from genome assembly GCA_949752735.1 of Lumbricus terrestris. Taxonomy (NCBI): domain Eukaryota; kingdom Metazoa; phylum Annelida; class Clitellata; order Crassiclitellata; family Lumbricidae; genus Lumbricus; species Lumbricus terrestris. Next base: position 24,061,333 of record OX457053.1, read on the forward strand.
TCTTCCCGGACCGCCCCAGTCACCGTATGGTCCACGACCCGGACCGCCGCCACCACCACCTCCCATCTCGTTCTGACGTTGCTGAAAAGAGAAACCAGAATATCCATTCAAGTGACTTAAAAACAAATAGTACATATCTATTAACGAGTTTACAATGAATTCATCTGAATTGATGTTCAATTGTTTCCCTGTGCAATGTTATACTGGAGCTAAACAAATAATGCATGTAGTTCTATCAGGTGGATTAACTAGCTCACCACTCAGCCAGACAGCTGAGCATGAACAATTTCACACTGCAACATCATCTGATAGTTATTTCAACAACAAAAACACATTTTTTATTTAGCCATGGTCGGCCAGAAACGCTTTCTGAGTAGCCTACCTTGAACAGGCGCTAAAAAAACTTCCTTAATAATAAAACTAGAAGAGTATCACAGAAACAAACAAAACTTTACAACCAATCTGATAAACAATGTACTGCACCACAAAAAACCATTAGTCTCAATCACATTTAACATCATAATTTACAGGCTAGAGCAGATTAGTTTCATCTATAAGCTAATTAAGCAGAGCTTTAAAAACATCCAATTACAATACCAACCGGAGTAAACAGAACCCTCCAATGCACCTGCCACATAACAGAACATTAAAGATTCATCAAATGTCTGCTGATCACCTAAGCACAGGTAACAAGGGTCATCCATCCACCTGAGATGATAATACAAGGCATCACAAAGAGATAAAAGACGCACCAATCCATTGTCAATGAGATCGCGAATCATGTTAGCGGCCGTCTGTCGGCAATCGTCGCTGCCCGTCACGGAGCAGATGCGGGATGGACCGCCATCGTCATCCTCCTGCTTGAACTGAACACGAGCCCCAGACTCCTCCTGAATCTTTTTTATCATCTCTCCTCCCTTCCCGATGATCACACCGATCAGGCTCCGAGGCACGGGAATCTGAAATGATCGCAAAACAAGTCATGCTTTGTGGCTAGCACAAACAAGTCATGCTTTGTGGCTAGCACAAACAAGTCATGCTTTGTGGCTAGCACAAACAAGTCACGCTTTGTGGCTAGCACAAACAAGTCACGCTCTGTGGCTAGCACAAACAAGTCATGCTTTGTGGCTAGCACAAACAAGTCATGCTTTGCGGCTAGCACAAACAAGTCGTATGAACAAGTCATGCTTTGCGGCTAGCACAAACAACTCATGTTCATGGCTAGCACAAACAACTCATGTTCATGGCTAGCACAAACAAGTCATGCTTTGTAGCTAGCACAAACAAGTCATGCAAGTGGCTAGCTGAATCAGCAAATCTACCTAATTCAGTCTCACCTACGATAGCACCAGGGTGGACAATAATGGTTTAAAATGTAGTTGTACACATACAATGTGATCCTCACAGGTCAATTCTAACATCATCAAGTTTCAATTCGGATTTAAACTGCACATATTGCAAAATAACTGAGAAACTTCTTTATTAGCATGCAAATAATCCCATAAATTTTTACCAGATTCGCACTGAAACAGCAATTTGTAAACTGCTATTCATAATATAAATGTTTTAATTGATCCACGACATCAGAAGACAATGCACTGAGGTAATCAGCTAGGAGCATAGCAACTTCAACAGACCAGAACTTGCAAACACAACGCTGGCTAACATTGGCTCAACGGAACAAAAGAAATTCCAAGAGCTGCCAAACTCTTGCATCTTACTCTTAACCTGAACTATGAATTTACAAAGAGGCACAGGAAGCCCAAACTTGGGACACAGTGCCGGTAGCTGACTGGCCAAAGTGCTTGTCTTGCAATGCTAAGAGCACACGCTTGAGTCTTGCCCACTGTGAAGGAACCTTGGGCAAGACCATCACCTGTTTCTGCTTGGCCACATCAATGTTGTCACACGTGCAACTCTGAACATTGTAAGGAAGGCAATCAAATGCAGTCATTTTGTATCGTACTTTATGGAACAAACCTCAAGATTTCCTTTTTGACCTCCAGGTCCTCCACGGCCGCCACCTCCTCCTCCTCCTCCTCCTCCACCACCACCACCACCTCCAAAACCAGGCTAAATAAAACAACAGAAGCCAATTTTAGACCTTTTACACATTAAGTTATAAACCGTTGCAATGCGTAATTAACCACCATCACAAATTTTTTATCAACAATATGTCATGAATTTAATCAGTACTTCCTGCAACTATTCAAAGGCTGAAGGTTTCATTTGACTAGTTAGTAGCTTTGGAAGAAGGGCAATATGAATACAGTTGTACTTTCCAAATTGGCTAGGTCGACTGGAAGCAATGAACATCCATAATTACAAAAGAAATGGCCTCAGTCAAGAGAAAGTCCACAAGCATAACATTACAAATAAAAAGTTAACTGTTAACCAGCCACTGTGCAGCCACTGTACATATGTATCACTTGGATGTAGAGCTAAGTAGTAGTCTCTATCATTGAAACAGTCGCTGGTCAATTCACACAATCGAAAATTAGCATCCAGAGAAGAAGGTCCACTGAAACCAGGAGATCAAAAAAGCAAGGAAAACGCGCGATAAACAGAAACTTCAAACCAATTTCAGCGCAACAGTTAGGATTTTACAGGAAGATTCTAATAACGTACCTGCATATCTTTCTCTGCCAACAAATCCGTAATCATATCTCTTGCTCTCTGCAAAAATAACGCATTTTCATATAATTAGATCAAGCCTTCGAACTGTTAAACATACCACCTATTTCATCATACACACTGCTCAAGAAACACATTTTCCAGTCATGGAGAAATTCACCACCTAAGATCTGGCAGATTGATGTGTTAAGCGCCCTTCTGAGTCGAGCAAAATGCGCTATATATAAGTAACCAGACATGTATAACTGAATTGCAAAAACCCAATTAAGAAGAATTGTATTAAAGCTCGCTTGTAAACCTCAATCTCACCTACAGAGCAAAAATTGCAAGGAAAACGGAATTCATGCTAGTTCCAGCTACTGTATGAACTTAAGGGGGCTGTCCATACATTAGGCATGCATGGAGTGGTAATCATGGAATTTAGGTGACATGCACAGTTGCACACGGGTGCCTAAGGGAGGCTCGGAAAAATGTATGTATGAAGAACAAATGACAAATCATGACGTCCACATTAACCTACTTATAGCTCTGTATTATCCAATAGTCGTCCAATGACATTTTACTATATATTAAAATTCTATTCTATTCAGATCCATACAGTAAACCATAACAGTTAACAAATTTTTGCTAGCAAATAATTATATTTAAAAATAAATAAATAGTAGCCTATAGAGTATAGATGGTAAAATACATGTTTCACGAGAAAACTTTAGCAAAATAGCCCGTGTAAGGATGGGGCGGGGAGGTGAAGCTTATTTGTACGTACGCATAGGGATCAATAAAAATGTGCGGGTGCGTACGGGATCGGTAAAGGTAGAAAATAGGATTTTATTCGCAAGTAATATATGGACGACCCTTAGAGGACTTCTGTTGCGCAATAAGTAAAGTCATTTTTAAAACTATTGCAAATGACCTATATTAAAACGCTGCAAAAGGTTTTTCTCTATGCACAGACATACACTGAGCGCACATAGCAGACAGCACACTCAGCTGAGTACGGTGCACTGACAAATATTATTTTATTCATATGATTGAAACAGCAGTAATTCAGCTCAGCTTGCAATCATGCATCAGCAATATTTCTAGCACCTTTTTTCTCTCTGCCACAGTAAATTAGACAACTAAAAAATACAATTAAAATTTAATACTAAATATCCTATTTACTAGGAAAACCTGAAAGTTCTATAACATGTAAAGCAAGCAAAAATAAATAAATTGCAGGTACTTTATCAAAAAGACATTTTAAAAAAACTCGGCGAATCTTCGGGAGGTTTAATGACAAGCTGACCAGCTCTATCTCAAAGGATCTTAGCACAATCAGAAAAAAAGTTCTGGATCTGAGAGAAAAAATTCCTTTAAACAGCGATAACATTACTCTTCATGTTCTTACAACACACACAGAAATGTAAACAAATAATGTAATACATCGTATGAGAACAAAGTATTGGTTCTTAAGTCTCAACTGAATCTTGCTCAGGACTAAGTATCTTTTTTCTCATTTCATACTTCGTCCCTCTCTGCCAGTTCCCTGCGTCAGAACTGCTATGGGTCAATCCAGATGCTTTGACTGCATACTGGTAAGTCTCTATGCACCATCAGTTTCCACCATCAGTTCAATCTCCATCGTTTTCTCTGGTAGTCCTTCCTCACCTTTCTCTCGTCTCAAATCCTGCCTCTTCCTTCAGGGTCGATTGTGCAGGGAGCGCTTCTGAAAGGCTTCTGCCGAGAGAAGCGCTTTATAAATGGTCATATACAATACAATAAGCAGCTGATAAAACGCACCTGACAGCTTTCTTTGTCTCCTGTTATCCGAACAGGTTTATCATGCGACGTTGGACTATTCGTGTCCTGTATAACAACGATTTTGACGCACGCTCGATCCTGTTACAACAGAAACCAATCAGACAGATGTTGCTGGTCACCAAGAGGAAATCCAACCAATCAACAAAAAATCAATTAATCGTACAGCTCGTCTTCAATCCCATCACCAATCAGTCGATCAATCAACCAAACATCATACATCTAATCAATCTACCATAGAACCTTCATAACTAGAACAAATTATCCCCACTTGTAAAAAGAACAAATTATCCCCACTTGTAAAAAGCAATTAAATGACCAGTTATCCAAAGTAGACAAAACTACCATAGTAGGGCGGGTACGGTGATGTGAGGGTATGTGCGTTTGCAGGCGGTCCATTAAAGTATATACTTACTTACTTACTTACTTACTTATGTTCGATGCCATGGAGCCGGACGGTTGCAGGTTCGAATCCCCTCCAAGCTGTCGCTCGCATACAGGGATCCTGAGCAAGTCTTTCACTCGCAATTGCTCATGCGCTTTGGCATGAAACTCTGATTCAGTGTCCGTGCTGTAGTCCGGAGTGCCTCTGAACAGCGATCTTGAAGGGGGCGTTATAACAAGTGCTCATACAAGCATTGTGGGGTGCAATGTAGTGGGTATGTTCGTTGCCCTGCAGTCAGAGGGTTGTTGCAGGTTCGATTCCACCTCAAGTTGCCACGTAGGGACCTTGGGCAAGTCCTTCACTCGGAATTGCTCAGCGCTTCGGCGTGAAACTCCGATGCAGTGTCCGCTCTGCAGTCAGGAGCACCTCTGAGTAGTGAGAGAGCTTGAATGGGCGCTATATAACAAGTGCACATACATTACATACACAAATACCACTCAACTATCATAATACACAGCAGCTACCACACCACTCAACTAGCATATCACAGACCATGCTCAAAATGCCTCCATGAATACACAAACATGTTTGTGTCAAAATCGAGTCACAGTCCAACGACAATTAACAATAAATTCTACACTGCAACGGCAAACAGTTTCCATGACAAAAAACAAATCTAACAGAATTAGCGAATGAATGAATGGCGCAAAAAACACATGCGCAAGACCGACCTGCAGCTGACGAATCATCTCTCCACCTTTACCGATGATCAGTCCCACTTTGGATCCTGGAACGAGCAGCTCAATGAATCCCTCCTGGCTGCTCATGGGAATTCCCTGCGTCTTGTTAACGACACGGCCGATCGCCTCTTTCGCCTTCCTAAAAAACACAAAACAATTCAATTACTACACAAAACAATTACTACACAAAACCATTCAATTACTAGTGGCAAGAGCAGTGCTTCCCAGCTTGGATAAACATGAGAAGGCGCCACGATTGGATGACAGAATAGACGGGGAAAAAATAACCAAATACCACAGCTCTGACAAGTTTACATGCAGGTCTATTATTTTAAAGCAAAAGTGGCAGAAAATAGTTGTACCACTGTCCACTATTGTGGGGTGCGGTGGTGTAGTGGTCGTTGCCTTGAAGCCGGAAGGTTCAAATCCACCTCGCCGCGTAAGGATCTTGGGCAAGTCCTTCACTCACAATTGCTCAGCGCTTCGGCGTGAAATTCCGGTGCAGTGTTCGCTCTGCATTCGGGAGCGCCTCTGAGTAGAGAGAGTTTGAAGAGGCGCTATAACAAGTGCACAATGCACATACAAACAAACAAACAAAATGGATAAATGCAAAGAACACTGCTCAATTATTGTTATTCAGCCAAAGGTACATGGCCTTAATTTACTTTTCTTCAGGTTAGTTCTTTGTCTTTAAAAAACAAGTACTCATTACTCACCCATTCACATCTGTAACTAATAATTTTGTAAATAACAACCAAGTGGTAATTTACTCACTGGAAATTTTGTAGATGAGTATTGGCTCAGAATAGCGTATACATTTCTAATCACAAGGATTCATATCAAACAGTTTCCTCATAGCCAGATACACTCAGCCAGTGAATTATCTACATTGTAATAAGCCTCTTAACCAATGCTTCAACAGCAGAAGCCAACATTACAAGTTTACAAGACGTCAACAGCAGAGAACAACAAAATATGGCAAATCAACAAATCATCAGAGGATAAAAACCCAAAATCTAACGTACGATATGGCACTTGGCGTTCCGGTTAACGTGCAAGGCCGTTCTGGTTGTCCACCACTATCTGCAACAAATATCACAAAACTCAATTACTAGTACTATATCTTCCCGCATATAACATGCGGGTTATAAAGTTTTACAAACCACGCACTAACTACCTTTAGCGCCGATGAATAAGCTGGTCTGACGCTCAGAAAATTAGGTGTTTTAATTAATATAGTGCATAAATTTGCGATTTTTAAACAGTCCAGTTAATCCTTCTTTTCAGCTTCCTCCACTGCCTCTTCCACATCACAACTGTAAGAGATCTATGCCAATTGTGGTGAATGCCATGTGTGAACACGCGTCAAAGCCAGAATTTCCTTTGGATAACCCACTTTATTTTCGTCACTTGATATGTCAAACAATTATTAACATTTGGTCGAAACTGTCACCATTTGAATCTAATTCTACAAGGAAATGGCAAGTTTATTGAACAATCCATCCATTAGTATTGGCTGCCATATTGGGTCATTAAAATGCGTGTGATGATCAGATTGATGAAAAAGAATACTTACTTCAATATAATTTCTATTGATGCGAACACAATGCTACATGAGCGCATACTTAAATTCGTCAAAATATACTTTTTTACAAGATCGCCTTTTTGTTTAAACCGTTTTGTATCAATCCTACCTTCTAATTCACTCTGCACTAATGCTATAATCCTTAAACAATGAAGACCTTACCTTGTGAATCTACAAGTAAAGAACCAGGAACAAGGTAATTTCTGCTTACAGATTATATGTTTACATAGAAAATTATAGATGGCAGACTTTATTGAAATGTTCATTTTAGCCAAAAGATTTTTTTTAGCAAATACATGATTTTAATTTACATTATGATTGAAACAGTTGCGACTCTATGCAGTCAGAAATTATATAAGGTTAGAGTAACATTAATGTTAGTGTACACGGACGCCCGAAAATGGGTGCATCTTATAGTCTGGTGCATGATATATAATTATATTTTATACCCGTGTTCGAGTTATATCCGCAAAAATATGGTAATTGGCTTTACCAAAGACATCACCAAGTACTACTCTAACTCTATAGTCTATACAACAATAGAATAACATACTAGAAGCATCACCAAGCACTACTCTTATGCAACAATACAATGACATAATAAACAGCAGAATATCACCAAGTATTAAATACGGCAATAGTAATACAATGACGTACTAAACACATCACCAAGTACTAAATAAGACAATGCAAACATATTTACCAAATACCACAACACAATTACACACTAAACATATCAGCAGGTACCAGATACAACAATGCGATTGCATTTCACACATATTGCCAAGCACTATCAAGTGAACTTGTTGGCTTATGAAATTTAATATCGTGTATGCTAGCGGGGCAGAGCTCTGTAAATGCAAATTGCAGCCTCATATATAAATATCGCACCTTCAAGAGAGACATTTCAGAGACTAAATAGGAAACAATGCATACTATAATCTAAAGAAAATATGTACACAAACAACAAGACGTAAGATGTTAGACAATTAATTACCATTTTTAATTAATTACTAATTAATTACATCAATTACAACACCAGATAAAGGCACTCCCTTTCCACCTCAAACCAACCAGAAACTAGTTAGCAAAACTATCCACAATGCAAGTTACCACAAACAGGTAGACACTAACAATAGCAAGTCCCACAGATGTCCTCAATTATTCTAGAATGTGATTCAAAGTGCAGTTCTGCTCAGAAGCATCCGCTGATTCAACTAACAGTCCTGTGTATCATGCTGATAAACGCTCTCTATGTTTTCAGATTGAACAACAGTAGACGTCACCAAAACCAGATGAGCTCCTACCGGATGAAAGACACCACACCATGCAGGCATGCACTCATCATCATCCACAAACGCTATAGATCTGTCAAAGTTAAATGGCCGCTTACCAGGTGCAAACTGCACTCGACAATCGGATTCGCTCTGAATCTGTGCAATCTGCTCTCCGCCCTTTCCAATCACTGCAACGCAAAATTAAGCCATATATTATAGCAAAGGTTTGAAGAGATTAAGTCAGACCTGTCTGTGCCTTTGATTCACATATCAGTAACTTTGAGAACACCAAGGATGTTCATAATACAAAATAACTGCACTGTTTCCAGTATCACTTAACCCTTTACCCGTTTGCCCCGAGAATATCCGCTGAAAACACGGGCTTAACGGGAAAAAATGAACGGGTAAAGGGTTAATAGCAGACAGCACTTACAAACACAAGACAGCCTAACTGAGAGATCAACCAGTTTAACTGGTCACATGCGGTAATCATGCAATTCATGTGAAACTAATTTAAAACAATTTCTAACTCGTTATGACCACGATTCCTCATAGCTGTACTAAGACTGCACCAATACAACTTATTTAAACATGCAAACCTTAGTGCTCAGTAAATTCAATCAAGACCATGATTTATATGCCAATCAATAACTGCTTTGACCCATTGTGAATTTTTGCAAGACGAGTATTGGCTCAGAATAGCGTATACATTTCTAATCACAAGGATTCATACAAATGGAGTTTCCTCATAGCCAAAGAAAACTCATCCAAGCATTCTTGTCACTAATTTGGTCAATTCTAGCACAACCAAAATAAATTGGTCAACCCTAGCACAATAAAATCAACAAAGAAGCCGTCTGTGGTATTACTATGATGTCATACTATTTCTTATTTAATGATGAGATACAATAATTATGTTATGTCAATTAATTTATGTCAATCAACAGAAACCAGCAGTATATGGGCGATCAACAAATCCCTATAAGCACTCTTATAAAAAAGAGATCTATTTATAGGTGCCAAAGTCCGATGACAGTAACAAATTGCATGTTTACAATTTTCCTGATTTCCCTAGTCAGAGGGAATTGTCCCAAGAGAGGCACTACATGCACACTATGCTGCAACTCAAGCACTTCCCCATTCACACGAGTAATTACTAATTCTAAATAACAACCATGTTGGCATTTGCTCAATGGAAATTTTGTAGATGAGTTTTGGCTCAGAATAGCGTATACATTTCTAATCACAATGATTCATACCAAGCAGTTTCCTCATAGCCAGATACACTCAGCCAGTGAATTATCTCTTTTTTAATTAATACCTTAATTGACATCAAAACAAATTGCCACAAACATACAACTCAATTAATTAAAAAAATAAAGCCAATCACTATCTCCATAAAACACAGCTAACAACGTGACCTCCAAAATGGCCGAATGATCACACAAACCTACGCTAAAAACATACAATCCCACATTAAAATATTGTAAACTGATCAACAATTCACTGGAAAAGAAACTAAACTGATTCGGTGAAATAAATTTTTTGGTTGTGGTGCTATTGTACATTTTAATACAAGTTGCTTTGGACTCAGAATAGCGTATACGTGTATAATTCATGTAGATTCATAGCAGATGATTTCCTCATAGTCCAAACTAACAGTAGACATCAACCATTCCATAAATTCAAGCAGTCCCTCTTTATTCAAGACACTTTGATACTTCAATCAGTTTATAATTATCTCATACATTCTACAAAAATTGGATATGTACATTAAATTGCACATATTAGCATACTCATAGTTTGAACTTATTTTAAATTCTGCTTATATTGGCAGATATCTTAACTTGAATTTTGATCGGAGTCAAAAGGAAGATGAATGCAAATCCTACAATGTCCATGATTCTTAAAGTCGATTAAAGCACGTCAAATTTAGAGTGCAGTAAGTCTGGTTTTGCTGCGTAAAGCAAATTTACTTTGGTTCTGACATAAACTGATTTCAAACTACATCTGTGACTCAGAATATTCGCTGATAGTTACATCATTTGATATCAGTGCTACACTGAAATGCATCATCGTCACAACAAAAACATGAGCTCAACTTGTATAATTGTATATAATGCTTAACAGTGAAACCCTTTCATTTTCACATTGCACCAATCAATCTGTTTTCCCCAGTGCCATGTTATCATTTGAATTTCAGTTAGAAATGTATCCCATTAATGACAATACCTTCTTACATTATTATTAAAGGCTTATAACATATCCCATTAATCTTTTACCCGTTTGCCCCAAGAATATCCGCTGAAAACGGCCTTAAAATTTAGAAATGAATGCGCAAAGAGTTAATGTCAGTATCCGTCTTACATTAATTAAAGAATGGATATGTCTATTGCCAGATGCAAAATCTTTCAACTTTTTACGGCAATCTTAGTAAAAGAGCATTTATTTCCTTATTTTATTTCTCGCATTTGCTATAGTGCTCAAACTGCTATAGTGCCTCATCAAGCTCGCTACTCGGAGGCGCTCCCAACAACAGCGCGGACATTGCAATGGAGTTTCACGCCGAAGTGCACGAGCAATTGCGAGTGAAGGTCTTGCTCGGGTCTCTACACGGCAGCTTGAGGTGGATTCGAACCCACACCTGATACGGCTCCCAGGATAATAGCTACCGAATACCATTTCAAAACAATCTAAGAAATAAAGTAAATCATATCACAATAAAACTAGGAAATGAAGTGAAACCCTGGATGTACGTTAAAAACATGCAGCCGGTTTCTATGACGACCGGTGACCGTGGATACCTACACAATCCCACCATTCGATCCGGAACGTAGATGACTTCCGACGTCTGATGGCCAGACGGACTTCCGAACATGTCCAGAACAGCGGCTGGACCTGTGGCCGGCTGTCCCCCTCCCCCTGAGATGCCGAGTTTGGCGTTGATATGAGAAGCGGCAGCAGCTGCAGCCTGAACGGCCTGTGAAGCCCTGATGAAAGACAAATGGTCAAACACAATGACCAAATTCACACAACAGCCTACACCACAAGGGCAAAAGAAGAACACATGTGACCTTAGAAATAGAGAACCTGGGACTACTTTTCGAGAATGGAATAAAATAGTCAGTTCCATACGCTGATATCATAAATCAAAACCTATTTGCTGCCTGTTCCCAGCCCAGCTTTAGTCAGAGACATGTTTTAAATGGCGCACGAAGATTTGAATGTCATCGAAGATAATCAACAACCGAGTCTTGCAACTAACCTTTGCTGTTCTGTTAGATTTCTCAGACCACCGTCCATGTCTAAAAAACAACAATCACAATTTCTCAACATATCTTTTGGCTACGTTCAATAATAACGTTCATTTACCAACAAACTTATATTCTAAACAAAATCAAGTCTGAGACATCCAGTAAGCCATATGAAGAGTGCATGGTAATTAATGCTAATGTTGACATACTCAAGTGTCTCTGATGAGTCTACCAAGGCGACACATGAATTTACGACAACCATCTTGCAGCACACAATACCGATACCATGTCATCGACAATTGGATGCACAAACCAGAACTAGATCCATTTGCCAAACAAATGAACGACAATTAAGATATAAAGATCGTCGATAATTGAAAATGAATCTTAACAGACACTACTTCAATCTTCTACTTCAAATGGCTTAAAATCGAACTAAAATTATTCAGTCGATAAAAGTAATGTTACATACATTGCGTAATGCTTCTTAGTGTTAGAATGAGTGCTGCATTCATTGTATCAAACCAATCAAGCTTTGTATCATAAATCTCTCAAGTACTTCACCTTTTTTGCCGTGGCTTGGAGCACCCCTGAGTAGATTTGCTGAAGAGGAGTTATTTAAGTCCATAGAATGAATGAACTGCAATGTAGCAAGTTTATGAATATTTATTGTGTATTTGCTTGAAGCAGTCATCTATAGATGGCATCATGGCAATGACACTACAAGTCTCTAGAATAGATCAGATTATTGACAATTGTATTAAAACGCTTATAAAGCGCCTCCAGTATGGTGAACCGTTCAGAGGTTCTCCCAGCGCTCAAAGTCACAAGAGGAGAAATAGGTTGTCATAAAGCAAAGAGGAGAAAGAGGGGTGACTAGCTAGAATTTGAGAGCTAGATAGAAACAGCATTTCACAAGAGGATTGGAACTGAGCCATAGCTATTCTAGTATGCATGAGAGACTAGAAGATCAAATCTCTTCGAAGCGCAAAGAGGACGATGCGAAGAAGCCGAGCATATATATCAACTAGATATTTCAGGTAAGAATCCTTGTCCCTTAAAGACCAGAATGAGGGTTCCGAATTGAATGTGTGCATTTGTTCAAACAAAAAGGTTGGAATGTGGGATTGGCATGGTAAGCATGCTATTAATCTTCAGGACTGACAGATTAGATTAGAGTTTCTGGTTTGCAGATCCTGCTGAGTCTCTGTGACTCCACGGCCAATCATCTAACACTAAGAAGCATTAATCATTGACTGCTTTATCTAAATGACATCTTAACACATTGGCCGCGAGGGACATGTATACACATCCCAAATTGAGTCATTTAACACAGCAAATCAGCGGTTAACATGTTAAAGAACAAGTGCACACTGCACATAACAGAAAATATCTTAGGTAAAAAATATGAAATAACCAGTGATAAAACAGTTATTCATTAATTAACAGTAAATTGACATACGATCATTGTTAGTTGCCAACTTCTTTGCATCTGGCTGCGAGTCTGAAAGAAGAAAATAAATCGGCAAAACTTAGAACCATTAATTTTTAACTATTATTTATCTTCCTTACCTTAATGGGTCCAGACCCAGAGCTTATAGAATCATATTAACCACCTACAGTCAATTTAAAGAAAAAGCCAGTCTCGTGGAAGCAGAATTTTATTACTAATCATGTAAGTGTAACCTATATTACTTAATGAATTTGAAACACTTCTTTTCAAGGAGTGTACCAAAAGTGCCAGAGAAACCAATTGAAGCAGCTCTTTTTCAAGGTATTATGCTCAAGTGTTTGCAAACATGCATTTGTAAGACAAGCTTAGGGGCAAATTCACTACAAATGAAAATTGAATACAGCGTTTTTAAGGACAGATATTTCAATAATGACAACAAAGGATCCCTAAAAGTATTAACTCTGCTGCTAACAACAGAAAACGTTTAAGCATTCTGAACCTGCATTTCTTTGTCTAACAATATTTAATCCCCTACCAAACCCTTTGCATTTCTCTGGTGCGTATATTTACTTAATAAAGCTTGGCTCAGAATAGCGTATAATTGACAATCACAAAAAAATCAAAAACAATATTTTTCATCATTGCCAAGAACATTATAAATGAGAAATACGCATTTAAATAACTTAATATTCATAATTTTGAATATATATATTGCAGCAGTTCTCCTAAATGCGATCATACCAGAGCTACCATCGAATGGGCGTTTCATCCCAATTCCATCCTCATTGCCACCAGTAGGCTGCTGTATCTTGGCAGCAATCTGCAAAACAATAGCCAGCATTAATTAGGCAACAATAGCCAACATTTATTAGGCAACAATAGCCAACATTAATTAAGCAACAATAGCCAACATTAATGACGTAAGCAATCAATTACCTTTTAAAAAAAATTGCTTGAAGATGGACTCCATCCATCTACAGAAAGTGGCCACCTCTTTTATTTATTTATTTATTTTGAAAATTTCATATAATGCCTCTTCAAGGCGGGCTACTCAGAAGCGCTCCCGGCCCAACCACGGCTAAATAAGACAGCTTCGAGGTTCTTAGTTAACAGAGTAGAGTGACCCCTGGGGCTAAATAAGACAGCTTCGAGGTTCTTAAGTAACAGAGTAGAGTGACCCCTGGGGCTAAATAAGACAGCTTCGAGGTTCTTAAGTAACAGAGTAGAGTGACCCCTGGGAAGTAAGCGCAATGTAACAGGGAGGTCATTCCAGGTTGTTATATTCCTCCTACAGCGTCCAACACCTTCTCGAGAGAAGTGGAAAGAACTCTTCGGTTTATACTTGATGCATATTTTTTGCAAGCGTGTAAATCAGCAATTTCACTGTAGCAGAACGGCAACATCAACGATGAGTTTTTCTTAAAGTGGTTTTTATAAATGCTGGATGACTTGCAATTACAAATTACAATTTCACGCTTCGAAGTGCCTGTCTTTGGACACTTCATCGCCTACTGCTGCAATTATCTTGTAAATCCCGTGAACTAAGGTCATAATACAGGTAACAAAGACACAAATCAGGTCAGAGGATTTCAGATGACACAGTAACTTGACAGTGAGGAAATAGGGAATTTAGTGACAAAGATATTTTAGAGCAAGACCCAATTGAGATCAGAGTATGAGAATTTCAAAATAGACGAGTGAGTCAATGTCGGTAATTGGGTAGTTTAGTGTCCCAAATTATACGAGGCTCCTAATGTCACCAAATTTTACCTGGTCATACCTGGCACCGATCGCACGCAAACGCACCTATTCCCGAAGTTGGAAACCACCCCTGGAATTTTTAGGAAATTTTTTAAAATCCAATGCTAAATTGCCGAAAATGCCTGTTTACTTGTGCAGGAAGTCGCCTTTGCGCATGCGCCGTTACGCGCGGGATAGCCTTCAATTTTTGTAGCGCGAACCATTCCTTGCGAAAGATTGTGTGAACCCCGCATCGATATGGCTTGGGTAGTATTTCTTTGCAAAAGCTACCCCATTTAAGACTTCCTTCCGGTTTCCATGCACACATTTTACGATTTCCTCAATTAAATGTTTTTGTATATGCCTTTCAGTTATTATTCCAAAGAAATACTACCCAAGCCAAATCGGTGCGTTCGCGCTACAAAAATTGAAGGCTATCCCGCGCGTAACGGTGCATGCGCAAAGGCGACTTCCTGCACAAGTAAACAGGCATTTTCGGCAATTTAGCATTGGATTTTAACAAATTCCCTAAAAATTCCAGGGGTGGTTCCCAACTTCGGGAATAGGTGCGCTTGTGTGCGAACGGTGCCAGGTATGACCAGGTAAAATTTGGTGACATTGGGAGCCTCGTATAATTTGGGACGCTAAACTACCCAATTACCTCAATGTCAATGAAGTTGTTTGGAGATGCGAGCTAATTATGGTCACCGAGCTACAAGTCTCGCATCTGCATTCTGTATGGACTGAAGTGGAGACAGACGAACCTTGAATAAGCCAACAAGGAGTTTGCGTAATGAATCGCTGAACAAGCATTACCACCAGATAGTCGAAACTGTTCTTCCAAAGAATATATGGTCGAGGTAAATGACGGCTCGGTAGCAAGTATTTTAACTACGAGATTAAAAAAATTATATCGTAGCTAGCATGTGCGGGAAGCCTTTTAACCACGAGATATCTCGTAGCTGGCGGCCAATTAATGTGCTAAGGTCAATCGGTTTTGTTGTGTTCTTTAGCTTATTTAAGCATATTGATATTTCTGCAAATATACCTTTTCATGGTATTTTGACTTACTTACTTTCGCGAAAACATTGGGCTATCGATCGCCGTAGATCAGGCCGCTCTATTCTGCTCTGCGACGGCCATAATGTTTACTTGCTACCGAGCCGTCATTTACCTCTACCGACTATTTGCTTCCTTAATGGGGGATACATCAATCGGTTGCACATGAACTCCTGATTGTCCCTCGTTTTTCTTGGTGTGACAGTCGATTGTCACATTACAGTTGCAATCGATGAAAAATGGTAGATTTAGGCAACACCGACTAAGAACATCAAATAGGAAACCCGTTCTACGCCAACATCCGCCATGTTGAATGACCATGTCGAACAACGAGAAAATGCCGGCACAAATCAAACACATAACATTTCAACACAGCACTGTATAAAGCAACAAATCATTTTAAACAGTAGCTGTCGATGCTTGTGTGCACTTTACCTGCTTTGCCCTGGCCAGAGCGTCCGCAAAAGCGGGGTTTTGCACGCCAGATCCACCATTCTTTGCCTCCATCTTGTACAATTTCGAAAGGCCAAGATCTCGCGAGAAAATCAGCGAGAGTGAATAATGGAACGCAAACACAGACATTTCTGTTTTCTTGACTACAGCACTTCTCAATATACGTCGATGCTACAGCATCAGTTTCACAAGACGAGCAGCCAGAAAATCGCGAGAGGTGGGGCTGGATAATAATAATAATAATATTCCTTTTAATGATTCAATCTGACACACCGCAGAATGATTACAGATACAGGTTATACGAAATACGGCCCCCTGTAGCACGACACGCAGGTCGGCACCGTCGGCTTTACAGCAGTGGGTTCGGTAGCTTAACTAATGGCCTAAGTACTGGATCACTTCTGGTCGGCCAAGCCAGAACCCGAATCAAGCAACACAACAGCAAAGCGCCAATGGCAGCTAACATAAATTTTAATAAATTAATGCCCTGAGCGAGGCTTGAACCCGGGTCGCGCGGATGACTCTCAGTTTAACGGCCACTGAGATACGGGATAGGCTTACTTAGTAGCACACTCTTTTTCAGCAGCAACTCAGAAATTTTCTGGCCGTGCAAGCTAAACCGGAATAGGCCTAGCCATCTAGAGTGCTGCGCTGCTGCTGTAAAGCGCCTTCAGAAAGTTGCGAGCAGGGAGGCAGTATTTCCAAATGAATTAACACTCTTCTTGAGGAGCAGCTCAGCGGGAAGCGTGAATACAATCTGGCATTAAGTGGCATTAATAGTTTAGTGTTGTAGTATAAGTATTAGTATTTCATTATTCGTACTATAATGAATTATTTGGTTTATCACTGTTGCATTATTAATTAAGTCCTAGTTAAGTTATACGCATTCTATGAAAACATTCATGATTTTTAATTGGAAGAGGTGTCAGAATAGTATAAGCTTTTAGCTTTTGCTGGCACCTAATTGCATTGTTCTGTACTAAATCGCTCATGATTATGTAACCTGAGTTGAACGTGCAATAAAGTATCAAGTAGGGGAGACTGGGGTTGCTTGTTACAGGGGCTGTTTGTTACAGTACCGATTACTCTGGAATAATCGCGACTGTTTACTAAACGATTATTCCGCACATACGCCCATTCGGCCTTGACCTTTCAGCGAAATATCGAGTCGTTCGGAGAAATATTGTTAATTCTAGATTTAAAAAAGGTTTTTCGACACCTTCGAGTAACTTTTGGTAAGTTTGCAGTTTGTTTTCTAGCGGTACTAATATCACAGCTACTTCCGAGCTATTGAATTTTATACATTCTAGGGTAACATGCCTGCAATATCAGGGCATTACAATTCGCAATAGAGAGTGCGTATCGTTGTGGTATGATGTTTATTTCTGGAAATGGCGACGGGGTTGGATGTTACAGAGATGTAACAAACAACCCCGTCATGTGATGGCATGAAATTATGAG
This sequence comes from Lumbricus terrestris, assembly GCA_949752735.1. NCBI lineage: Eukaryota > Metazoa > Annelida > Clitellata > Crassiclitellata > Lumbricidae > Lumbricus > Lumbricus terrestris. Next base: position 24,079,174 of record OX457053.1, read on the forward strand.
TTTTGTTATAGGGCCTAATCTCTGTTCTGAAAAGAGATTTGTGCAGTGTTCTACCTTTTCTTTACCTATTTCACATGTCCAAATAACATGATCTAAATAGGCTCATTTTTCCTTATCCTTTGTTATTCTTTGTAACCATTGACGTGGTCTGTCGTCGTGGAATTTCAAATAAACGAAGATATATAGCCTATAGGCCTATATATGTTTCAACCAGTAAAATTATGTTAATTTTTTTGTTTAAGAAGCAGTAGGCCTAATGAGGACATACAAGAGAAAAACAGAACGAATATCTGTATCGTCGGAGGACTTGGTATCCGCTGCAGAAGTTGTTCGAGAGACGGGTCGGGTCGATCGGTTCGGGATGTTGCAGCAGAATTTCGAATGAACTTCAAGAAACTGTACCGATTCTGCAGAGCTGGAGCTTCATCTGCCGTACCACCAGTCATCCGACAGCAGTATAACCACCAAATTTTCAGTCGTGTCCAAGAAAATGAACTTGTTGAATATTTAGAGACTGCCGCGAAACTTTATCATGGTTTAGCACCCAAAGAAGTGAGAAAGCTGGCTTATCAATATGCAACTAGGAACGACATCAAATGTCCCACAACTTGGAATGATGTTCAACAGGCAGGAGTGGACTGGTTTAATGCGTTCATGAAACGAAACCGTGCATTGTCCATCCAGAAACCTGAAGCAACCAGCCTTAGTCGTGAACAAGTTTCAACCGCACAAACATTTCCATGTTTTTCGACAACCTAGCTGCAGTTCTCATTCTGATTGCACAGATGGCTCAGTCATAATTGTGAAGATGACTGACAGTAGAGCCTTTGCCTAAACTTCTATGACACCGCAATGTTCAGAGGCAGACACCATTTAGTTTAAATCAGAAATTATAATTTGGTTTTATTTCCATCATTAAATTAGTAATTTTTATCATTGTATGACATTGTTGAAACAATAGGGCATCATGTTTTATATACATTTTGTGATTAAGATCACTAAGTGGCTTGCTATGAGGTCTGTCCAATATTTTTTTATTGTAACATTTCAACCCCAGTGTCTGTAACAAGCAACCCCGATATCGGGGTTGCTTGTTACAGTTGAGGGGGTCCCGTAAAACCATAATTTCTTTAAAACTTTCAGATATTCACTACCACCACTAGTGCATATTCATTCATGACATACTGGTTTATATATGTCCAAAATTTGGTATTTATTGACAGCATATCCATCGCTGTAGAACATAAAAAGACAAAATTGTAACAAGCAACCCCAGTCTCCCCTATCAAGTATCAAGACCATGCAGGGCGGAGTTTGCAGTGGATGCAGTGGCGACGCAAGGGGGGGGGCTAGGGGCTAAGCCCACCTATAAAAGGCTAAGCCCCCCCTAAAAAAAGACCATCCGAGTTTTTTTTTACATGCAAAACTGAACTATTTTTCACGATTTTCGACCAGATGACTAAAAAAAAGGCCGTCAGAAATTTCGGCGGATGAAAATGGAAAATTTCCTCCGTAGGCTTCAGCCCCCCCCCCAAACTGAAATCCTGGCGCCACCACTGAGTGGATGTCAGCAGTTATTGGTCAAGCCGTATTAGCTTGACCAACAACTGCTAACGAACAAACAGCAAATCAGCTGGCACGTTGCAAAGCAAAGAAAGTTGCATTTAAGAGTAAGTAAGTACGCAAACTTTTGACTGATAACGATTTACTCTGGGAAAAGCAAAGTATCAAAGACAGCAAATTCTGTATGGTTGGAAAGCCTCTAAAGACGCCACTAACCCTAACACTAACCCTATAACCGACCCTCACGACGCCAAACCTTAAGAATCTAATGACGACACTAACCCTAACGCTAACCGACCCTCACGACGCCAAACCTTAAGAATCCAATGACGACTCTAACCCGAACACTAACCCTAACCGATCCTTGCGACGCCAAACCTTACCCTACACTAAAGACACCTTGAGCTAGGCCTATAGGTCTCCGATACTATATAGTCATGCTGAAAATTTTATAATAAAGAACGCTAAAGAGACAGATACCTGTGCAAATTGTTCGTCCATAGCCTACGTAGGGTAATATGTGATATATTTTAATAACCAAACCATAAACGTTTTAGATTTCAATTCGTCCAAAATCGTCATAGCATGCCGACACGCACTTGTTGAGCACATGTTGACACTTTACAAAGCGATGGTCAGATAGCGGGCCGTGCAACGTGGGAGCTGGTACAGTGGTTACTGCATGTTTCGTTAGCTGTCATTCTCGTAAAGATCCACCTCTGCTTGACCAGCTCCGCCCCCCGATGTCTTCACCGTGTTCCAGATTCACGCCAGCGGGACTGGTTATAATGGCAATGCTGCAGTGATTCCTGATTTCAATGCAATTAAGTTTTCGGGTGATTTTAGAGCGCCGTCAAAAACCCGAGACGAGAATGGTAGTCAGGAAAACTAATAGCAGATGCAACAGTCTCCACGACGATAAGCCAAGGTTTTTTCTGGCATCATGCACTCTGCGAAATTGGCCATTGAGAATGTTGCAATGCTCGAAGGTTCCAACGCATTTTTGATAAATTGTTGTCAGTTGTTCCTAAACACCATATTTTGGACATCTCTCTAAGATAACAAAAGATAGAGGACCCTTGAGAAGGAGGATGTGTTTGACTATGGGAAATAGATCATACTAACTTACCGGTATACTCGCTGAGGGAGAGATTTAACTATAAAGGACGAGCTGATAGGTTTAATATTATTACTGAAGTATGGTCTGCTATTATTGGTCTAACAAGACTAACAGTAACTATAAATCTGCTTCTCAAATAATGTACTGTATGATGTTAGTCCATTTAATAGCACATCTATCCTTATGATACTGAATACAAATGAACCCTTACTTATGATGATAATTATGATGTGAAGTCTAAGACTGAGAGTACCAAAGATGATACCTGGGGTGTTGTCTTCACTGCTTACGGAATGTTAGGCCATATCATCTTGCATTATAGGTGAACTAAAGCTAGCATGGTATGGCAACCAATCCTATCTTTGAGTGTCCCTGACAACAATGTCATATTGAGCCCATATGGGCGTTATATAGGACCCTATATGGTAAAGATATCTAAATTCGTGTGGTTTGCACCCGACAGCCCATATCTTTTTCATATGACAAAACCATAAGGGCCTCATATATAATCAATATGCATTCAATATGGCAAAAGGATATCTATACCATATGTTTTCCGTATAGATAACATATGCTTCATCAATATGCGTTCCATATGAAATCTATATTGTTCCTATATGTAACTCACTTATCTTCAACACATGTATGCTAGATAGATCAGAGATGATTTATCCATCTGCATTCCATATGAAACCTATATTGTTCCTATATGCAATTGACTGATCTTCAACACATGTGTGCTAGATAGATTACAGATGGTTTATCCATCTGCGTTCCATATGAAACCTATATTGTTCCTACATGTAACTGACTTATCTTCAACACATGTATGCTAGATAGATTAGAGATGATTTATCGATCTGCGTTCCATATGAAACCTATATTGTTCCTACAAGTAACTGACTGATCTTCAACACATGTATCCTAGATGGATTAGAGATGGTTTATCCATCTGCGTTCCATATGAAACCTATATCGTTCCTACATCTAACTGACTTATCTTCAACACATGTGTGCTAGATAGATTAGAGATGGTTTATCCATCTGCGTTCCATATGAAACCTATATCGTTCCTACATCTAACTGACTTATCTTCAACACATGTATCCTAGATGGATTAGAGATGGTTTATCCATCTGCGTTCCATATGAAACCTATATCGTTCCTACATCTAACTGACTTATCTTCAACACATGTGTGCTAGATAGATTACAGATGATTTATTCATGTGCGTTCCATATGAAACCTATATTGTTCCTACAAGTAACTGACTGATCTTCAACACATGTATCCTAGATGGATTAGAGATGGTTTATCCATCTGCGTTCCATATGAAACCTATATCGTTCCTATATGTAACTGACTGATCTTCAAAACATGTGTGTTAGATAGATTACAGATGATTTATCCATTTGTCTTCCATATTAAACCTCTATTGTTGCTATATGTAACTGACTTATCTGCAAAACATGCATGCTAGATAAATATATCCAACAATATAAATTACATAACCAGTTTTCTTCTTTAATCCAGACTGAAGGTAAGACCAATACATATAACAGCCACACAGCTACATAAAGGCACACCTGTGCAGCATTAGAACAAAGTGTTATATGACAGTAGTTGCTACTATATGATTGATAAAACATTTTTATTTTCCACAAGAACAATTGTTAGAACAAACATTTTTTCTGCACACAGAAATTCAAATTAGATGCTGCTTTGCAGCTATATGTCCAGCCGACTGAGGGTCAGTGAGAAATTGGAGTTACCAGACACTTCTTGAAAGAGAAAAGAAATTCAAGCAACAGATAACGAATAATGGTAGTCAATTCCATATCCTATTAGTTAGTAGCAACATTGAATACATAAAAACTCACGACTGTGCTTATCAAGGCTCAACCAGAAGACGCATTACTGAAGACGGAAATAAGTAAGGAGAAACTATTTCTTGAAGGTAGATAGAAGTGCTCATTGCAAGGGTTTCAAAATGTTAGTTTGAATCTGATCCTCATAGCCATTGTAGCGGACAGAGCAGTATCGAGGAGTTTTTAATTATATGCACACAGCATCATGCAAGATAAAGAATTTGGATGCGTCAAAGCCTGATGACTTTAAGTTGGCATAATCAAAGCAAAAACAGACAAGAAATTAGGCTTTGGTCTTTGACATGTCTGGGAAGAGCAGTCATCATGTGATGCATTGCCTTGAGGTAAAAAACATGATTTGCAAAGGTTTAAGTGACCCCAAGTATTTTTAAGTCTTCATCGCATGGGGGGAAAATGCCAGCAAAGCTAGACTGTATTGAAAGGTGTGTTGTCATTGGCATGAGCTAAACTTTGATGCAGACTAGAGGCTTGGATTAGGCTAAGGTTATTAAAGTTCAAGTTGAATGAGGATCAGGCCCAAGTCCAGACTTTTGAAGCAGAACCATGCAAGCACTGAAGAGAGACACTACAAGCATATGATGGACTCTTCCCTTGGTGACAAAGCAGAGCATCATCAGCATAATGGACTTTCCTTGACTATGCGACACCTTCCAAACTATTCTCAATTTCACAAACTTGTCAAGACTTTTCACTTTCAAGATCTCGGCCGGGATCGCCTCTGAGTAGCTAACTTGAAGGAGCGCTATATAAATTCTGATTGATTGATATACTGTTAATGCTGTGATTTGACACCAAAGTGACATTGTCTCCAAGATACATATCCACAATGCAAAATGCTGAAAAAAATAGCAAGACGAGCAAATATCTAACTGTGTAAACAACAATTTTGTGTCCTATGACATCAATATCACATTTCAGTCTCATTTCAAATTTATAAACATTTTTTGAGATTTTTTAAAGAATAAAGCACATCATAGTTAAACTTCATTGTCAGTGACAGACAAACTGTTTAATTCTACTACTACAACTACTTTATTCAAGACACTCATTGACATAAACGCAACAAGATACAAAGAGTTTCTTTAAAGGATTTACCGGTAAGACCTAGGTCTACAGCAATAGAAAATGTTCAGCTAAGGACACCGTAAAGAACCCAGCATAAGAAATTTTCATTGTTCCTGGCCGGTGACACGAAACGGAGCACCCCCTGAAAGCTATCCGGGGATGAATTAATCTATCCCTCCGGATGGAATTAACCTGTCTAGACTATTCGGGGGATAAACCAGTCTATCCCCTTTTTTGAAAAAATGCGTATAATTGAAATTATTTGCTCTAATCAAAATTTGAATTGACTAGTTTTAAGTCTCCTAAGCAATGTTCAGAGAAAGGCAACTTGAATTTATTTAGTGACTCTGAGTGTTCGTAAGTGTTTTAAAAGTTTTAAGTGCTCTAAAACCAAAGCAAAAAATTATCTAGTAGGAATAAACATACCTGTTAGTGTCATTGTTCAAAGCAAAGCCGAAAAAAAAATAATTTGCCAACAAAACATGCGGAAGTGTTTTTTTTACTTTTCTTCATTTGGGGGATACGATTAATACGGGGAATACTCTATTTCGGGACACCGGCAAGGTGAATTCATGAAAGTAGGATCACAGATAAAAATGTTTTGGAGGGAACAGATTGCACATAACGAGGAACTTGTTCATTAGCACAACCTCCAGTAGGTTAGCATCAGTCCCTTGCCTTTGAGAGACCCTCACCAGGCCGAAGAGGCATAATCACTCAAGAGAAAACTGTTGCCTCAACAACCTGGCAGAGGTGCCTCCAAGAAGACCGCACGATGAAAGATTTCTGCGTGTGTGTAAGGCTTCGTTGCAACAGACCAGGATGACCTCCTCCACTTCATTGATGGCTCGAAGGTCATTACGGCTCCTGTAATGGCAAAAAGATTTCAACAAATCAAAAACAACATGCTTCATCCAATAAGAAGCTAATAATTGCCGGATTGCTTTAACACAGAACATCAAATGCAATTTTTCAGGGGAGGTGTAAGAATAATGCTGTAAAAAAATAATGTTATATCGCCGAAGAAAAGTTTATCAACTTGAGTACAGAACAGAGCATGTATTTAACTTCCTCTGGCCTAATATTTATTAATTAATTCAATTCCGTTACACATTACATAACATATATACAGGGTTGGCCATAAAAAAGCAATACACTACGGATTTTTGCTAATCTTTTTGGCCAAATACATGAACTTTTAAATAAAATTTTACAAGGTCAAAGGCAATTCATATTTATGTACAATGGCTAAATTTCACCAAAAAAACTTAGAACAGAACAAAAGTTATAGCACTTTCAGTGAGACCCACCATTGTTTTTGACAATCCTAAAGTATAATGCAACAAAAAGTAATGTGTGGAGATTTTTATTAAGTTACATCTCAAATGAATTTGATCATACACTCCTTATGCTGTTTTACAACTTGTGTTCAATGCTTCCAACCACCAGTGCCCACACTTGCCCTGTGTCTCTTTGTAAAGTCATCGAAGGCCTTGTTGATGGGTTCCAGAGGTAAACCTTGCTATACCAACTCCAATGCAAACTTCAATTATCTTGTCGGCTCCTGGTTTTTGCAGGAGATTGCGGTATTTCTCCGGCATAGCTACCCCACATGATAATCCATCGAATTGAAATCCTGAATTGATGGCATTGATTCTTTTCAATTAAACCTGGACACATGACATTGAGCCAATTCCCTTTTATCAATTGCATAACCGACTTTCACTGCTTTATCAGAGTAGACTAAGCGACAATTAGACGATGGCTTTGACCCAAGACCATGCTCATGAAGTGTCTGATTACGCATTTTGTCTCACTTTGATACCTTCGCCATTTTCAGTTTTTAGAATTTTTAAAATCATTACTTTAACAATAAAATTATTAATCTGACAGATTCTTTATAATTCATCAACATGATTGTCATCTTGCTAAGTGACTTCACAGGGGCATGCAACTACGCTGGAACCCTGTTTCTTTACTAAATAATAATGACTGTCTGGCAAGGTTAAATCAAGGTTATTTGATACCAAATATTTCAGATGTGACTTAATTAAATCCCTTTGGTTACTTTTGTTGCATTACGTTTTTGTATCATCAAAAAACAGTGGATGGTCTAACTAAAATTGCTATAACTCTTGTTCTGTTTTAAATATTTTGGTGAAATTAGACCATTAAACATCAATCTGAATTACCTTTAATACCATAAAATGCCTCAATTAATTAAGCAAATATCTAATTATAAATAGACAAAGTAGTCTTTTAAAAATATAGTTCTCTTCTGCTTGCGCATGCCATTTAAGTTAGTGGTCCGCGAACTTCAGCAACAAATTATTGCCGGTCCGTGGCTTGTTGAAGTTTGAGAACCACTGATATATTGGCTTCTATTTCCACAGCAGATTCCCTATAGGCTTTCTGAGCTGGTTTGGCCCTGAATTGTAGGCCAGCTTCAATGTATCTGCGAACTCAGATGGCATCCCACATCATGTGCAGAACAGTTTTGCTATCCAAATAATTATTGGCTGATCAAGCTAACCTCCGAATCTCTTTCTTGCCGCCTACTATCAGGTAACAGTCCAGTCTCAAATGATGTTCTGACAACCTTAAATGGGATTCTATTCTACAGCCCTACTGCCTAGAGGTCAAACTAATAGTATCTATGTTAATTTAAAGACCTGTCCGACTTAGCCATGGTTAGGGGATGAGCCCAAGACTGAAGAGTGATCCTGAGTTGTTCACCGTAAAGAGTTGCAATAAAATTACTTGACAATAAATTCAATAATAACATGAATAAACTGAAGATTTAGACGTAATCGTAAAACAAAAAAATCTCCTTGTTCTTGCGGCATTCACGACAACTTGTATATAAACTAAGCAGTAAGCACTTGTGCTTGCACTTGACCGCAAAGCACCTCATTCATCTCTGCAAATTATTCATTATATGCATTTATATATAGCCTCTTCAAGGGGTTACCAGAGGCACTCTCAACCTCAGCACGGCCAAATAAATGTGTCTTAAGATGAGAAAGGAAAGCTGGGAAGGATTTCTAGAAAGACAGCAGTGTCAGAGGAAGACTATTCCACGTTGAGGGTTCTACCACCAAGAAAGCACGGTTCTGCATTGTGGAAATACGAGCAAAAGGAGTCCTGAGATCAGACTTTGTTCAGTCGAACGAATGGAGCGGAAATGGCAAGAACTAAGAGTAGGGCTACAGAGCTCACAAAGGTAGGCAGGAGCAAGACCTAGCAGACTAGAGTAGAGTATACTCAATTCGCTGCTTGAGTGGGAGCCAGTGGAGAATGTCACACATATAGCTGGAGATGTGGTCAATAAGGCTGGCTGCAGAGCGCAGGACATGATCAAAGTAATTCAGACAGGAAATTGGTAGGTCAGCATAGAAAGAGCAGCAGTAGTCAAGTCTGGTGGTAACGAAAGAATGGACAAGGATAGCAGCAGCAGTATAGTAAGCGAGTGAGCAACAGTGCGTAGTTGATAATAACAGACATGGCTCAAAAGTGAATCTTGGTCCAGACACCAATTTCATGGACCCTGGTTGAGAAGACAGGAAAGACATCAGCAATGGTTGTCATATCTAGCTTTGCCAGCCGCTGGCGGGTGCCAAGTCAAATGAACTGAAGTTTTAAAGACTTGAGGCGGATTCAATTGGACGACATCAAAGTCTAAATTAATGAGATTCTAACTTACAGGAACAATTCGACAAATGTTTGGCTGTTGCTCGGCTGGACATCAACAATTCGTCAGACGTCTGGCTGTGGCTCAGTTCCCGAAATCCATTTTCGGTAGGTGACCTCAAAGCAGGCACGTCATTTTTCACCCCATATCAAACCTTCAAGTCTAAAATCAAGTAAATCAATCGGTAAACAAGCACACCAGCTCAGTCACTGATCACATTAAGTAAACAGGAGCATTCTGATCTACAGCCTAATATTTGTGAGTCAGTTACTAGAAGTAATCATATTTCAAACATTGGTGCCTAAGCTTACTGAGTGTCTTCAGAGTCAGTCAGGGTAATGTGTAACAAGTGCCCTTTATGGACAGCAGTCGGTGAGGTCAAATCAAACATCGGAAGGGTCAGCTAGGATCGGTGTGGTTATCAGAGCTTCTGAGCTGGTGTGACCCTGAATTGGAGGCCAGCTTCAAAGTATCTGCGGAACTCAGATGGCATCCCACATCATGTGTGCAGCATAGTTTTGCTATCCAAATAATTATTGGCTGATCAAGCTAAACTCCGAATCTCTTCCTTGCAGACTACTATAAGGAGGCAGCTAAGTTTCAAATGATGTTCTGACAACCTTAAATGGGATTCTGTTCTACAGCCCTACTGCCTAAAGGTCAAACAAATATTATCTATGTTAAATTAAAGACCTGTCCTACTTAGCCATGGTTGGACCAAGAGTGATCCTAAGTAAATCACCTTTAAGCGGAGCCAAAAAATTCCACGGCATTAATAACATAAATAAACTGAAGATTCAGCCGTAATGGTAAAACAAAACACCTCGTTGTTTTTGTGGCATTCACGATCAGTTGTATATAAACTAAGCACTTGTTCTTGCACTTGATAGCAAAGCACCTTATTCATCTCTGGAAATTATTCATTTAAGGAGCTACTAAGAGGCGCTCCCAACCTCAGCACAGCCAAATAAAACTGTCTTAAGATGAGAGAGGAAAGCCTGAGAAGGATTTTTATAAATACAGCAGAGTGTCAGAGGAACACTATTCCAAGTTGAGGGTCCTACCATCGAGAAAGCACGGTTCGGCATAGTTGAAGTAGGAGCAAAAGAGTTCTGAGAGCAGACTTTGTTCAGACAAACGAAAGGAGTGGAAATGGCGAGAACTAAGAGTAGGGCTAAAGAGATCATAAAGGTAGGCAGGAGCAAGGTCTAGCATGCAGAGCCAAACTAGAGTAGAGATCCTATATTCAATTCACTGCCAGTGGAGAACGTCACGCATATAGCTAGAGATATGTGCTGAATTTGGGAATGCGGCCAATAAGGTGGGCTGCAGAGCGCAGGATGCAATCAAAGTAATTCAGACGGGCAATTGGTAGGCCAGCATAAGCAGCAGCAGCAGTAGTCAAGTCTGGTGGTAACGAAAGAATGGACAAGGGTAGCAGCAGCAGTAGGAGTAAGCGAGCAAGGAATAAATAGTGCGTAGTTGACGCAGTTGATAATAGGGGCATTCCATGCCAAATCAACACATTTGAAGAAAAAATGAACATCATCATTTCCAATTTTGTTGAAATTTGGTATCGTGATAAGTCACCGTGAAAAACTTTCAAAACCAGAAGTTTAGATTTTTGGGTCAACCGGTGTCCGAGATATGGGTCAGTGAACTTGACCGAAATTGACCGATTTCTGCTGACCGGCCGATGTTCAGACTGCTGTATCTCAGCTTCTACTGCACCTAGAGACACAATTAAGATATCAAATTGAAGGTATTAAATAGTTCTATCTGGGTAAAGCATTCACAAGCATTCATAATTAGTGAAAAAAAATTCTGAGCAACTGTAACCTAGTGATACTGACCTAGGTCAGTTTGTAAAATCATAATATTATCAAATAATTCCCATGCAAAGCTTTCATTGTTCCTAACAATTGGTGAAAATTTCAGAGTGGGCGCTCTTATAGTCTATTTACAGTGATTTTTTAAAGGTACGGTCATTGTTGTAATTCGCGACCGGCGATATGACATGACTATTTAACTGCTGAATCCCAGCTGTTAACACCAATGCATTTTTACACATTTCTTGTTCCAAGTTCTAGTATTATCTTTCACAGCATGGAGTAAAAGAATTAGGCTTATTTGCATGCTCACTGGTTCTTATTTACACACGTAATGAATTGTTTAGGTCCTCAATTTCATAGTCTTTCCTGCTGTCTTAAATTAAAATGATAATATTATGACATCGGTTGCAATTTTAAATAGCCTTTTGTGTTGTTACAAGTGGAGTTGTGATAAAATACCTCAAATAGACATACTGCTCTAATAGTATCTTAAAATAAGTCTCCAAGTATATATGACATAGTCTTACAGATCATGTTGTGATCCATTCAAATATCATAAACAGCAATTAAAGGTGACTGGATTACAAGCTACCACATCAGCTACAATACAGCTGCATATTTCTATAAAGGTCGTGGATAAGCTGTGGGCTCCATGTAGCAAAGATATTTAAACTGTTTTACAAGCCCAGGAGAAACATAATAACTCATCATCAGAAGGAGACCCTGAACCCATGACCACTGATTTAGTCAACAATGTCTCCAACTGATGCACTGTCTATACTAAATTCATCACAGTCAGGACTCAGTGAGATCCCTGTTGCGAAAAGAAAACTATATGCCAAGTACTATGCAAAGAAAAAGCTTTTGAATATACACCAATCTGTTAAGAAGTAACTAACTATGATAAGAGGGCATCATGTTGTTCATAGTGATGAATCAAAACCGAACAAGAGACAAAATGAAATTATCTGACAACTGAAAGAAAAGTTCAACATGTGCACATTAATAGCAAGTGGACAACTAGAATGCATCAGGAAAAATAACTTTAATTTTATGTGACATAAATATGTTGCATTTGCATACTATAATATTCTCTCTTTAGATTCAATAAATTGATATGCTGCAGATTTGTGGATGTGGCAGGGATATCAAAGATCTATCTGGCAAGGTACAATAGTCGCGAATCTTGACCATGATGGTACCTTTAAAAAATCACTGTAAATAAGCTATAAGAGCGCCCACTCTGAAATTTTCACCAATTGTTAGGAACAATGAAGGCTTTGCATGGGAATTATTTGATAATATTATGATTTTACAAACTGACCTAGGTCAGTATCACTAGGTTACAGTTGCTCAGAAATTTTTTTTCACTAAATATGAATGCCTGTGAATGCTTTACCCAGATAGAACTATTTAATACCTTCAATTTGATATCTTAATTGTGTCTCTAGGTGCAGTAGAAGCTGAGATACAGCAGTCTGAACATCGGCCGGTCAGCAGAAATCGGTCAATTTCGGTCAAGTTCACTGACCCATATCTCGGACACCGGTTGACCCAAAAATCTAAAATTCTGGTTTTGAAAGTTTTTCATAGTGACTTTTCACCATACCAAATTTCAACAAAATCGGAGATGATGATGTTTGATGACTGTGTTGATTTGGTGTGGAATGCCCCAATAACAGATATGGCTGAGTGAGTGAAAGTGTGAGGCAAAAGTGAGCTCTTGGTCCAGACACCAATTTCACGGACCCTGGTTGAGAAGACAGGAAAGACATCAGCAAGCTCATATCTAGCTTTGGCAGCTGCTGGCAGGTGCCAAGCCAAATGAAATGAAGTTTTAAAGAGTTGAGGTGGAGTCGATTGGACGACATCCAACTCCACAAGGCTGAATTAATGGGATTCTAACTTACACGAACAATTCGACAGATGTTTGGCTGTTGCTCGGCTGGACATCAACAATTCGTCATACATTTGGCTGCGGCTAAGTTCCCGAAATCCATTTTTCGGTAGGTGACCTCAAAGCAGGCACATCATTGTTCACTCCATATCACACCTCCAGGTCTAAAATCAAGTAAATCAATCGGTAAACAAGCACACCAGCTTATTCACTGATACACATTAAGTAAACAGGAGCATTCTGATCTACAGCCTAGTATTTGTGAGTCAGTTACTGGAAGCAATCATATTTTAAACATTGGTGCCTAAGCTTACTAGTGTCTTCAGAGTCAGTCAAGTTAAGGCGTAACAAGGGCCTTTTATGGCCAGGAGTTGGTTAGTTCAAGTCAAACATCGCAAGGGTCAGCTAGGATCAGTGTTGTTATCAGAAACTGTCTGCACAACATTAACAGAAGCTGTATGTCCTTACGTTTCTTTTTACTATTAAAAGCAATAATCTCTACTAAAATGCGTTTTTTGTGGAACCTGATTCGCTCATGGTAATATTAGGATTCAGCTAAAAGATTCTGCCTCAATCTGCAATGGCCATATTATTAATTTATTTAATTACTCATTGCATATCAGTGACAGAGCTGAAGCAATAGTTTAGCAATAAAACAGTCTAACCAACCCAAATGTTGTGCAACACAAAGGCGCAAATAGCAGAATGCAAAGCATGTCTATCCTACGTGGGTGGGCTTTGGAAATTGAACTCAGGTCCGCTGACCTCCATGCCAGTGTGTTATCAATGTTAACAATGCACCACTACAACCATCCCCCCAATTTGAAATCAATATTAATAAAAACCTAATGATTTTTAGACACTAAACTGTGTTCTTGTGTATCATTTCAATCGCATAGCTTGTTCGTACTGCATAATCTGTATATATATACTGTAACCGGTTGCTGTCTGTCAACCCCATTGTTGAATAAACGAAAATTATAATTATTATCAACAGCACTTAATGGGTCAATTGTACCAAGTATTCTATTAACTCAGAATAATTTTTGGAGGTTCAGCTGCTTTCTGTTAAAAATTGTTTTCGGGAAATCTGGCGTTTGTGTATTTTCAGAGTTTTTGGGGATACCAGTGACCACGTTCAAATCTTGCCATGGCAGAAATTTGTGTTGAGATTTTGGCATACATTTAATATTGGGGCGACATATGCAGTATCAAGGCAAATGTATACGGCACTGTGGTTGCCACCTGTAGGCAGTCATTGTTGTGAGTGTTGGTTAGGTTCAGATTAGGCGTCATGTTGTATATATATATATAGTCTGTCTATTTTGAGGTGAAGCAACCACAGTGCCGATATACAGTGGCGTAACAATAGGGTAGACTGGGTAGACAAAGTCTAGGGGCCCCCGAGTGTAGAGGCCCCAGAGGGGCCCCCGAGTTTAATACATTTCAATAAGTACCGTAGGGAGAGGGCCCCACCTTCATATTTTGTCTAGGGGCCCCGAGTTCCTAGTTACGCCACTGCCGATATATAGTCTGTCTATTGTGAGGTGAAGCAACCACAGTGCCGTATACATTTGCCTATATATATATATATATATATATATATATATATATATATATATATATATATATATATATATATATATATATATATATATATATATATATATATCCCGCGGGCTCGCTTAGCTATTAAGCAGTGCCGTGCTTTCTCGGTTGTGGGGCCTACAGTCTGGAACGGCCTCCCGGTTACGCTTCGCTCTCTACTTGTGGCCCATGCGGCTGGGTTCTACAAGTCTCTCAAGTCTTTTTTCTTTGTTCGTGGTTGGGCTGGGAGCGCCTCTGAGTAGTTTCTTGAAGGGGCGCTATATAAATGCTATGAATGAATGAATGAATGAATATATTATATACATATATTATATATATATATAGTCCAGTGGTTCCCAACCTTTTTTGACTTGAGGTGAAGCAACCACAGTGCCGATATACAGTGGCGTAACAATAGGGTAGACTGGGTAGACAAAGTATATATATATATATATAGGCAAATGTATACGGCACTGTGGTTGCTTCACCTCACAATAGACAGACTATATATCGGCAGTGGCGTAACTAGGAACTCGGGGCCCCTAGACAAAATATGAAGGTGGGGCCCTCTCCCTACGGTACTTATTGAAATGTATTAAACTCGGGGGCCCCTCTGGGGCCTCTACACTCGGGGGCCCCTAGACTTTGTCTACCCAGTCTACCCTATTGTTACGCCACTGTATATCGGCACTGTGGTTGCTTCACCTCAAGTCAAAAAAGGTTGGGAACCACTGGACTATATATATATATAATATATGTATATAATATATTCATTCATTCATTCATTCATAGCATTTATATAGCGCCCCTTCAAGAAACTACTCAGAGGCGCTCCCAGCCCAACCACGAACAAAGAAAAAAGACTTGAGAGACTTGTAGAACCCAGCCGCATGGGCCACAAGTAGAGAGCGAAGCGTAACCGGGAGGCCGTTCCAGACTGTAGGCCCCACAACCGAGAAAGCACGGCACTGCTTAATAGCTAAGCGAGCCCGCGGGACCAGAAGTTCACCCCTAGCCGAAGAGCTAGGGGTGAACTTATATATATATATATATATATATATATATATATATATATATAGGCAAATGTATACGGCACTGTGGTTGCTTCACCTCACAATAGACAGACTATATATCGGCACTGTGGTTGCTTCACCTCAAAATAGACAGACTATATATACATATATATTGCTGCTGTGGTCTCACGCTGTGTCCTTGGCTGTGCTCCGTCATACTTGCGTGATCTTTGCTGTCCAGTCTCTGACGTTGCAGCGCGTCGTGTACTTCGCTCTTCGGCTAGGGGTGAACTTCTGGTCCCGCGGGCTCGCTTAGCTATTAAGCAGTGCCGTGCTTTCTCGGTTGTGGGGCCTACAGTCTGGAACGGCCTCCCGGTTACGCTTCGCTCTCTACTTGTGGCCCATGCGGCTGGGTTCTACAAGTCTCTCAAGTCTTTTTTCTTTGTTCGTGGTTGGGCTGGGAGCGCCTCTGAGTAGTTTCTTGAAGGGGCGCTATATAAATGCTATGAATGAATGAATGAATGAATATATTATATACATATATTATATATATATATAGTCCAGTGGTTCCCAACCTTTTTTGACTTGAGGGCCACTTTTTCTAAGTTGGATGACATGAGGGCCACTTTTTCTTAGTTGAAGGACATTAGGGGGCCACATGGTCAAAATCGTATGAACTAAAAGCATATAAAATTGTTATCATTGATTCAAAATATAATGTTTGATGTTATTTATCGACGTTAACATAAAATAATTTGTAATAGAAAATAATAATGTGTTCTATCATGTCCAAATTGTTAATTTTTTCATATATTTTTGATAATTCTTTGAGAGATGAGGGCCATTTTCTGAGGCCTGGCGGGCCATTTTCGGAGGCCTGGCGGGCCACTTTTGGCCCGCGGGCCACGGGTTGGGAACCGCTGATATAGTCTGTCTATTTTGAGTTGAAGCAACTATATATATATATATATATATATATATATATATATATATAGTCTGTCTATTTTGAGTTGAAGCAACCACAGTCCCAAATACATTTGCCTTGATACTGCATATGTCACCCCCAATATTAAATGTATGCCAAAATCTCCACACAAATTTCTGCCATGGCCTCGATACCCCAATGTTTCCGCAAAAGTAAGTCGGTCATAAATATTAATAAGCTTAAATAAGTTAAAAAACACAACAAAATTGATTGATCTTAAACACCTACCCTCTGTTTATCAATTCAAATGCAAATGTTTCAGCAAGGAACAGAGAGCATAGGAGCAATCAGGCCTAAGTAAAATCAAGATGCATTCTGGCTTGGCTCTACCTATAGCCAAATAGGCCTAAAATGGCATGATACTATGTTTAAATGGTAGAAAAAGTCGTATAATTATGAATCAGTAAAAGTCGCTAATAAGAAACATCCTGTTGCTAGTAGCCGAAATAATATTACAAAATGTTTATATAGCGCTATTCCTAGTCCTGTCCATCGCTGTACTCGGGTAATATATGTCGCATGATAAACTATACTTAGGGTCTAATTGTCGGGCGACTAAAAATTGGGCAATCCTGGGAACGGCGGTCATAAATTCCGAAACATGTATTTTCGTCAGAGGAAGAGCCAACTACAGTTAAGGCTGCATTTATTCACTTATTTTCTTTTTACGTCATTGTTTACATTATTTTGACGGCATTCCGTTGGGAAATAAATCAACCTGACGTGTCGTAATAGCGCAGTGTAGGCTATAGGATGGTTGCATAGAAACCACGCTTGAGAAATAGAAGCTGGATGAAGACCTTTTACAGGTGAAATGGAGGCTGGATTGATGAAAAAACGCAAGAGAATTGGAATCTGGACGAAGGTTCTTCTGCAGGTGAAATAGAAGCTGGATTGACGAAAATAACGCATGAGAAATAGAAGCTGGATGAAGGTATTTCTAGATCTGAAATAGAAGCTGGATTGATGAAGAAACGCTTAAGAAATGGAGGCTGGATGAAAAACCCACACTTTTGCCCATCCAATACTCCGCACTATCGATTTATGGAATTTTATAATTTATGACCGCCGTTCCCAGGATTGCCAAAAATTGTATATAGTTACTCTATACTTACTTTGCACGACAGCTTATGTTAGCTTATTTACCTAGCGTAATTGGACACTTTGATTGTGTTCTTTAGCTTATTTAAGCTTATCAATATTTCTGAAAATATACGTTTTCATGGTCTTCTGATCAATGACTTACCTACTTTTGTGGAAACATTGGGCTATCGATCGTCGTACGCCAGAGCGCTCTATTCTGCCCCGATCTGTGACGGCCATAGTGCTTACCGAGCCGTCGTTAACATCTACCGAAAATAATATAGCTAATTTTATAGTCCGTGTCTCATTTTAATCGTCCAATCACGGCACCGCCAACGGCGCGCCACTTATGCTGGCAAAAGACAATGCATGTGTCGCCCCCCGATCACGTTGCATGAGTTGATCCATTGGCCGGCAATTTCCTTAAAAATTACTATATATGCCCTAAACATATAATGCATTGATCATTTCAGATTAACAAAATAAATAAGAGCAACCATACTTACCCATTTTTGCGAATAAAAACGGTTAACTTGTAAAGCAAATTCCTCGCGTGCATTACATGTGAAAACAACGGAAGCGGAACAACGATTCTATATAGCAAAGATCATAATATACTATTTTCTACCGTTGCATCTGAATAGTGAAGAAGTAGGATAAACACAGCCTCAATTAGTTAATTAATTTGATAAATACTGTAAAAATACAACTTATAATAAGTGACGCTAGTTTACGAGGTAAAATATTAAATGATTATAGCTACATGATACGTTTTTACTGTAGCAGTCAACACAATGTGGGGCGTGGTGGTGGAGTGGGTATGTTTGTCGTCCTGCAGCTGAAAGGTTGCAGGTTCGAATCCATCTCAAAAATCGCCGCGTAGGGACCTTGGGCAAGTCTTTCACTCGCTTCGGCGTGAAACTCAGATGCAGTGTCCGCGCTGTAGTCGGGAGCGCCTCTGAGTAGTGAGCTTGAACAAGTCAACATACAAACATTTACAGTAAGCTTCGCTGTGACATAATAATAATTATATTGTAGGTCTAGGTTATATAGCCGTTTAATTTAAAATCAGACAATTCCTGGTGACACACCGCCCGCACCCGGTTACATGTCAAAAATGTAAACTAAAACACAGAAATGATAGTAAAGTATAGTAATAATTGATTTGTTAAAGCGGGTTCCAGTTACTTCGCCTTGTAGGCACTTAAGAAATCATGAAATCACGACTACTATAACGAACCTGACCTGGGAGACGACCCCAGCAAGTAAAGTGGGGCTGAGTGGATGATCTTTGTTCAAAACCTACGGTTTGTTCTCTGACAATGCCGGTCTCAAGCCTGGATAAAGGAGGAGGGAGACACTAATTATCTTTGATATGAGTCATCATATAACACATGTCGTTAAACTTTTAATCATCTCAAGACGAGTAAAGTCGTGTCTGCCTAGCGAAACTGACCAACATCGAAATTGTTAAAAAAGTTACCTAAAAATTATTTTCTCCACAAGTCGACTTAAACTGACATGAGACATGAGCTAAATTTAAATTCATCGCATCATCTAAGCAAAATGATAGCGAGGCCAGCGATGTATAGCCTATAGGGCGTCATTTAAGCAGTTTTGTAGTATTCTTGACACACAAACACACAAACACTTTCACACACTCACGCACGCACGCATACACACAGACACACGCGCGTATGCACGGAAACATAGGCACAAACACACGGACACAAACATGCACACACACACACAAATACACACACGGCCAACACGCACACACGCTCTCTCGTGCACACGCACGCACACATACAAACGCACGCACACAGAAGCACGACCTCTCAAGCACGCACACACAAAGACACACACACATAGGCCAACACGCACACACGCTCTCTCGTGCACACGCACGCACACATACAAACGCACACAGAAGCACGACCTCTCAAGCACGCACACACAAAGACACACACACACACACACGTGCACACACATAGGCCAACACGCACACAGGCTCTCACGTGCACACGCACGCACGCACACATACAAACGCACACAGAAGCACGACCTCTCAAGCACGCACACACAAAGACACACACACACACATAGGCCAACACGCACACAGGCTCTCACGTGCACACGCACGCACGCACACATACAAACGCACACAGAAGCACGACCTCTCAAGCACGCACACACAAAGACACACACACACATAGGCCAACACGCACACAGGCTCTCACGTGCACACGCACGCACACATACACACGCACGCACACACATGCGCGCCCTCTCAAGTACGCACGCGCACACACACACACACACGCACACACACACACAAGCAAATGGGCGCGCACACCCATTCACGTAAACACGCACACCCACAAACACACACTTAGACACGCACGCACAAGCACACTCAAGCACACGTATGGACACATTCACACACACACAGACACACACGTGGGCAAACACGCACGCGCAAGCACGCACACACAGACACACTCAAACAGCACACAGACGCACACACACAGATACACACAGAAAGACGTTCACGCATGCGCACGCATACAGACACACACAGACACACACACGCGCACATGCGTGCACAGCCAGACACACATACACACATACATACACACACACGGCCACACACGGCTTTATTTTTCAATAGTCGGTTCGGAAGAAGAGTAGAGTCTGTTCATCAGCCAGGGTAGACATTCGATAGGCAGTCCCATCAAGCTATCAAGGGACTAGTATCCCCGTGGGCATTCGCGGGTCATTAGGTCCTTTAAGCCATACCACAGGTGTCAATGCAGCTGCCCTGTATACGCTCTGCTGCTGAGATGCGGAGCATCTTGTTCCTCCTTTGAGCAGAGATGTTTATCTCGGAGTTAATTCCCTTCCATTGCCGATAGTAATTAGGCAGAGGGCGTCTGGTATATTCTCAGTAGCCTGGTCTTACGACCGAGAATATCGTATGATTGCAAGCTCACCCCCTTGTTCTCCTCTGGTGTTAATATTGTATTTTGACCAATCTTAGACTGTTAGCGGCGCTTTTGTGAAAGTTTTCAATTGGCTATATAAAATCGCAACAACAACAACAACAGCAGCAGCAGCAGTAACAAAGACAACAACAGCGACAACGGCGACCACAGGAACAAAGCAATAAAGTCGACTGCTAATAATAGTAGTAACTAGTAATAATAATAATAATAATGATAATAATAATAATAATAATAATAACAGTAATAATAATAATAATAACAACAACAACAACAACAACAACAATAATAATAATAATAATAATAATAATAATAATAATAATAATAATAATAATAATAATAATAATAATAATAATAATAATAATAATAATAATAATAATAACAATAACAATAATAATAAGCCGTTCCAGGCACATTGCTTTTATATTTTATAAGTCCCTGGGGGAACAAAGTACCTCAGGGCAAAAAACAAAATAATAATAATAATAATAATAATAATAATAGTAATAATAATAATAATAACATAATAATAATAATAATAATAATAAATAATAATAATAATAATAATAGTAATTTTTAATTCCATGCCCGCTTTGGAAAAGGGGTAGCCTTTCAATAACAATAGCTTGACAATAATAATAATAATAATAATAATAATAATAATAATAATAATAGTAATAATAATAAGAATAAGAATAATAAGAATAATAACACACCCAACTCGAAGCCGTCCATAAGAGGTACTATAGAAGAGTAGGAGGATGGCAAGGAAAAGAGGAAGAGGAGGAGCACGAGGACGAGTAAGAGGGCGAAGAGGAGGATGTATATAAGGAGGCGGAGGAGGAAGAGGAGAGGAAGAGGAAGAGGAAGAGGAAAAGGAGGAGATGAATTAGGAGGAGGAGAAGGAAGAGGAGGAGGAGGAGGAGGAGGAGCACCAGGACGAGGAAGAGGGTGAGGAGGAGGAGGATGTAGATAAGAAGAGAGAGTAGGAGGAGGAGCAAGAGCAAGAGGATAAGAAAGTGGCGCGGAGGAAAAAGACGAGCAGGCGGAGGAGGGAGATAAGGAAGAGCAAGAGGAAGAGGAGAAAGAGGTAGAAGGTGAGGAGGCGGAAGTAGATGAGGAAGAGAAGAAGAGGGAGGGAGGATGAGGAATATGAGGAGATGGAAACAGAGTGAGAAGAGGAGCGGGGAGGAAGTCGAGAAGGAGGAAGAGCAGGATGTAAATGAGTAGGAGAATAAGAAGGAGGAGAAGGCGTAGAAGGAGGGGGCGGATGAAGAGGAGTAATAGGAGGTGGAGAAAGGGGAGAAAGAATAGGAGGAAGAGGAAGAAGAGGAGGAGGAGGAGAAAGTTGAAGAGAAAGAGGAAGATAATGAGGGACAAAGAGAAGGAGGAGCATGTAGAAGAAGAGGTGGAGGAGAAGGAAGGGGATTGAAGGGGAGAAAGAGGAGGAGAAAGAGGAGGAGGAAGAAGAGGAGGAGTAGGAGGAGCAGGATGAGAATATTTATTTACTTTTTAAAAATGTATTGTACTTTATTAGAGCAGGCCGGTAGCCTACATGTCAGTAAATGATTTACATTAGGCCTTATACGATAATTATGTTGGATAAGTGCGTGCTATTTTCCGCCTATGATCATGTTAAAGACATGAGAACACGCGCTCGGTGGTGATCTCCTCTAAAGATATGATTGAATGCCAAATCGTGGAGGCGCGCCTTCCCAAGAGTGCCCCACCTTATATTTTTCAGTGTAGGCCTAACTGAGCTACATGTAGTTACACAAAGAAGTGACATGCATATTATCATGTTGCATTTTGATGGTTTTCCGATCAGTCTGCTGTATGATATACATATTGATATACCATCTTGTATTCATGTGGTTCAAAAATGGTGTATCTAAGCTGGTTACACATGGAAGCCATATGTATGCCATATTGCATTCTGATAGTTTTCCTATCTGTCTGCTGCATGAGATACATATCGGTATACCATCTTGAATCCATGTGGCTAAAAAATGGTGTATCTAAGCTGGTTACTCATGGAAGCCATATGTATACCATATTACATTCTGATGGTTTTCCGATCTGTCTGCTGTATGAGATTCATATTGGTAAACCATTTGTATGTACGTGGGGCGCGGTGGTCTAGTGGTGGCGTCGTCGCCTTGAAGCCGGAAGGTTCGAGGTTCGAATCCACCTCGCCGCGTAAGGACCTTGGGCAAGTCCTTCACTCACAATTGCTCAGCGCTTCGGCGTGAAACTCCGATGCAGTGTCCGCTCTGCATTCGGGAGCGCCTCCGAGTAGAGAGAGCTTGAAGGGGCGCTATAACAAGTGCACATACAAACAAACAAACATTTATGTGGTACACACACATATCATGGTATCATGTAGGCCTATTGCATTGTATTAGCATTTCTCTCATCAAGAACCAATCAGAAGCAAAGTGGTAGGCCTATGCCGTATATTCAAGCTGGTCACATAAACAAGCCACACGATTAAAATATCTGCGTTTGAAAAGGAAATTAATTACGGTAGCAAGTCATCTGGGATCTACAATTAAATCTATCATACAGCATGGATAAGTGTTCGTGACATATTTTTTTATATTATAGATGCTATATATATATATATATATATATATATATATATATATATATATATATACACACAGACAGACAGAGAGACAGAAAGAGACAGACAGACAGACAGAGACAAAGACAGAGAAACAGAGAGACAGAGACGGATATAGAGACAGATACAGAGACAGAGACAGATAAAAAGACAGAAAGACATATACAGAGAGAGAGACAAACAAACAGACAAACGGAGAGACAAACAAAGAGACAGAGAGACAGACAAAAAGACAGAGAGAGAGAGACAGACAGACAGACAGACAGACAGACAGACAGAGAGACAGAAAGACAGAGACAGAGAGAGATATTCCAATATCATGTAGCTTAGCTATTAAGCAGGTTGCAAAGGCACATTATACACATGTCATGTATGAGCATCTCGGATCTTACAGTTATTTCAGATGGATCCATTCTCTACTGCGATCTGCACTCTGGAACCTTTAATGGCGTTGGAATGAGTTTAACACTTGAAGTTAAATTAATGACACAACTTGCAGAGACTTTGAAGACGCGCTGCCATCGAGCATACATCGTCAATCAATCGTGTGCAAAGTCTCACAATAAGAACTAAATTTTTATTTTATCTATCCCGGATAAAGGTGTGAGTAGGTGTGGGCGCGCGCGTGTGTATGTGCGCGTGCGTAGGCCTTTGTGCATGTGTGCATGTGTGTGCGTGCGCTAGTGTGTGTGTGCTAGTGTGTGTGTGGCACTAATTTGAGGTGATCACAAAGAAACAACGCTATGATTAAGACATGTAGGTCTATCGGAATGTTTCCGTTGTAATAATATGAAAGCCTGAGATATAGGCCTACATGTGCACCTAATGCTGCGATGTATGTCTGTTCGTTGATTGTTTGTCTGTAGACCTGTCGGTCATCACACTCTGACAGGGGCGGATACAGGGGGGGGGGGGCAATCCGGCCATGCCTCCCCCCATTTAGAAATTTCTTTATTTTTGACCAGCTATTTTGCTCGGAAAGTAGACGTGCCCCCCCCATGAGTGGTTCCGTACGTAGGACTTTGGACCCCCCCTTTGAAAATTTCTGTATCCGCCCTTGCACTCTGACGCTTTTCTCGCGATTTTTGGATGCATAACATGATGCAGAATTTATGTGGTATGCATGTGACACACGACATATGTTTTTGGCATATGTATTCCATAAATACCCCAGTTGGGCTCCATTGATGTCAATTTTAGAGATCTTAGACATATGGCAGTGTTGTTGGGGGTTAGGCCTACCTGTGATTTAGTGAAAGTTTGTGTGAAACCCTAAAAGGGTTTGGCCATTCATGTATACAACCAATAATATATGAATTGTGAAAAAAGGATGATTGACTTGTATAAATTATCTATTCTTGTGTGCAGCTAAGTAGGCGAAGTGATTAGAATCATTAGATACAATCCCTAACCTGTGTATTAATACATTTGTGTGTAATATATAATTATGTATATAGGCCTATACACATATATTATAATTTATTTATATATTTCGCTAATATACATAACCCTGCAATTTTTCCTCATGATAATATTATGTTTCAGCGAAGTTTTGTTTCTCTAATACAATCTAATCCAACAAAAACTTCTATAGAGCCATAATAATGGAATAGTTTGCCACAAGGCCTTAGAGCTTCTCCTAATATTAACCTGTTTAAAATAAAATTACGTAAATATCTAATAGATGCCCATAACTGATATTAAAATTATTTAATCAACTTCATTAAAATATTCTCTGTATAGTGTGTTGGATTGATGTGCCGGTCTCCTTGCTGTGATGTTATGATAGCTGTGATCATCTCCATTCATCTACTGTTGCTTTGGTTTTTTCATCAAATTGTGGTGTGTAACTATCAAAATTTATTTAATAGTTTGTCTGGGGCCCTATTAACGGGATTTCCTCCCTTCTGGGTCTCCAGTTTTTTTATAACCTCGCATCCCGGGTCTAGGGACAATTGTCCGCAATGGCATCACCTTAGAACCACTAGGTTTAAGCAATCCTTACCTGTTTAAAACATCTATGTTAACTAATTAAGTTATTGGATTGATTAATGTTTAACAACTTGGTTATACTTGAGATGTTTGTGTAACTTTTGTTCCTAACTTGGTGTGCTTGTTATTCTTACAAACGGACCAATAAATTGATTTGATTTGATAATAATTCGCAACGTAGGTCTGTAGTAGACTATAATTTATAGCCTAACGGGATACCAATTATATGCTTGAGGTCAATCCTATAGCGCAACACAGAGACATGCAGAGAGTGAGATTGACAGACAGACAGACAGACAGACAGACAGACAGACAGACAGACAGACAGACAGACAGACAGACAGACAGACAGACAGACAGACAGACAGACAGACAGACAGACAGACAGACAGACAGACAGACAGACAGACAGACAGACAGAGGAAAGCAGAGAAAGATGAGACCCAATCGTAACAATTTTATTATACGTAACATTGAAAATTCTCAAGAAGTAAACATTTACAAAAGTAATCATTTCTCTGGTAACACACGGACAAAAGGTGCGTAATCATTGTGTAATCGTTCGTGTAATTAAAGATTTACAAGCATTACAACATCGTCAACAATCAAGACCGTAAAGATATCTGGCAAGTATATGCCTAATTATGACAGTCATAGGCATAATTATGGTAATCTTAGGCATAATTATGGTATTCATAGGCATAATTATGGTAATCTTAGGCATAAGTATGGTAATCATAGGCATAATTATGGTAATCATACGCATAATTATGGTAATCATAGGCATAATTATGATAATCATAAGCATAATTATGGTAATCATACGCATAATTATGGTAATCATAGGCATAATTATGGTAATCATACGCATGATAGCGATAATTATATGCATAATCACGACAGTTATAATTATACTTAATAATTTATCACAATCATGATTTTTAATTACAATTATAGGCATAATTATGATAATTAACGCATATTCATGGTATACTTATATGCACAATATTATGACAATATCAACATTCTGAGTGGAGAGATAATGCAGTACAGTTCATTCAGTTGTATTTATATTCCGCTAGAATTCATACATATTTCAAGATGAGCTGCGAGAATAGATTAATATATACAGAATAAAACAAATATATAGATAAATTAAACAGAAAATAAGATAACTGATTTGTGAAGGTTTTGAATGGACGTTTAGAGTATAGGACTAATTCAGAATTATTATAATAATTATTGTTATTATTATTATTTATTATTATTATTATCATCATTATCATGATTGTTATTATTAGTCATTTTTGTTCTACACATGGTAAGTATGATCCATTATTCGAAAGCATTGCCCGTATAGCAGTTGGCTCCGACCCTTCGTCTAGACATGCATGGCAAGCTGACAAGACAAGAGACGGCGGCGTAAAAACACTGAATTAATTATTAGCGAGAGACGTTGAAACAGGTGACTGTAGTTTCTCTCGCATCCCAGAACTGTGAGGTTGTTTCCCAGATCCATAATGAACTCTAGACCACTATAGGCCCAGTTACCCTAGTATCAATGTGGCCGATCTAGGATCTCATGTCCTCATCGTCAAGTATCAAATCACAAGCCGTTACTGGCAGAGCTACTATAACAACAAAAATATGCTATTACTATCAATACCATTACTACTTCTATTCTTACAATTATAAATATATTTATCATTGTCATCATAATAATTATCGTTATTATTATTACTATTAGGCTATCATTAGGCTACTACTGTTTTCTACTCAGGGTACCTCCGATACCCCGGAGTCAGAAGTCAAAAAGTGACCCAGTCAGATATAGAAATTCATTTTGGGATGACTAGAACTTGTTGAGGTCCGGCGCAGCAAAGTTACCTTGAGAGCAATGGTGTTGAAGGATAAATGCACTTTTAAAACAGTTCGATCTGTACTTTTAAACTCAGTGCAAATGCTCTTCAAAATAGAGTGCAGTTGGGCTTTTTAAGCCCATTTCAAATGCATCTTTAACATTTTCAAGTAAGCGTATACACTATACAGTACACATTATTGTATTTTTTAGATTACGAAACAAAACAAAAATCAAGAACTTGCAGTGCAAATACCAGAGGAAAACAATCTGCAAGAAAAAGTCTAAGTGTAACTGATAGCAAACGAAGAAACTGTTGACACAGAAACATCACACGGAGAAACTGGATTGGGAGTTCCATCCTACCGTGCACACTACGAGGGTCGTTGTTTTTATATCATTTACTGAGATGCTTATACAAGAAGGTTGCAGAGTCGAATGGGGTTGCTAAGAACAGGGTAGGTCTACCAGTAATTAAATTATGCAAAAATAATCCCTCTGACAGCTCTCTTCTACGCAAGAACTAACTACTCGCTGTGCTAGATAAGGCGCTTTAGAAGTTATCAGAGCACCTACTTGCATGGACAGAATCAAGTTGGTTTGGCACAGTCCAATAACGGCAATTGTCACACACGCGCACACACAGACAAACACAGACACACACAGACACACACAGACACACAGACGTGATTGACGGTCTCCATTTGTCCAGGTCGGCAGTAAAGATTCGCCCATGCAATGACAAATTCTTGGGGTGGAGAAACTGGGAAATGAGGAGATTCACAATTTCACACGTGGACGGGACAAGAACCAGTTTAACAGGGAGGCGTCGCCCCACAACCTCTCCCCCATTCCCCACTAGACACCCCATCTTGTTGGTGGCTCTGCACCAATTATGCTAATGCACGTGCACTGCAACAGAGTGCGAATGCACTTTCACACCAAGTGAAAATACATTTAAAATCCAAACAAGATGTACTTGTAAGCCAGATGTAGAAGCAGTGTTTGAGTGAATTTCAAGACACAATTGAATACTTATCAAGACTGAAAGTAGATGTACTTTCAAGCCCAGTGCAGATGCACTTGTAAGCCAAGTGCAGATATACTTGTAAGCCCCGTGAAGAAGAACTTTCAAGCGCAGTTCATTGCACTTCAAGTACATTGAAGTTTCGGTTGTAGGACATTAGCCCCCCCTGGACATTATCCCCCCCGGACATTGTCCCCCCCGGACATTAGCCCCCCGGACATATTCCCCCCCGATTTTGCTTAGGACATTAGCCCCCCGGACAAAGTCCCCCCCCTATGTGCAAATCGTAGAATAATGCCGTAACCGATAAGACTTGTCACTGGCATTCACTTGCAAACGAAAGTACTTAGTGTCATTTAGGTCCTAATTGTATCAATAGGCCTAGGCCTAGACTTAGATTTGAAATGAACGAATGGGA
Organism: Lumbricus terrestris; assembly: GCA_949752735.1. Lineage (NCBI taxonomy): Eukaryota > Metazoa > Annelida > Clitellata > Crassiclitellata > Lumbricidae > Lumbricus > Lumbricus terrestris. The sequence continues at coordinate 24,107,822 of OX457053.1, forward strand.
ATATTTGTTTAGTGTCTCACAACAAAGATTTGTGGACGTCAGTTAGGCTATGTCTCAGCTTTCTAGACTTATTAGTGTCTTTTCAATTCAAAATTGGATGCACTGCATTAGAGAAATGAACGAATGAGAATCGTATACGGTATACAATAAGTGGGCCTACTTGTTAGTGTCAGTTATGGCTACAACGAAGGTTTATTAACGACATTTACGTATGAGCTTCGTAGACTTCTTAGCGTCGTTTCAGACCCTTAAAATGTCTTATAATATACATATTAAACCTTCAATTAACTTAGTATATTCCTACAGGATGTTAAACTAATGTGTAATGTATAGATATTCATATAACATAGGCCCATTAATTACATTTTGTGCATCACTTTTAGGTAATGCTATCATATACTGGGGGGGATAATGTCCTACCCCGGGGGGATAATGTCCGGGGGGGCTAATGTCCGGGGGGGATAACGTCCGGGGGGGCTAATGTCCAGGGGGGCTAATGTCCGTTCCCCGAAGTTTCTCCATTATTTCAAACCCAGCAAGTGCAGATGATGCAGCCTTTAGACGTGTGAGGATGTACCGATAAAATATAGCACAAATGCACCACACAGACAATTGGTCCAGTGCAGAAGCACATGGCCCAGTGCAAGTGCACTTGGTCTAGTACTAGTGCACTTGGTCCTCCAGTACCAGCAAACTTGGTCCCACGCAGGTGCACTTGACCCAAGGCGGGTGCATTTGGTTCAAGTCTAATACATGTATACTTGGTCCAGTGTAGGTGTACTTGGTACAATGCAGATGTACTTCGTAAAGTGCATGCGCACTTGGTCAAGTGCAGGTGCACTTGGTCAAGTGCAAGCGCACCTGGTCAAGTGCAGATGCACTCGCCGGTCCAGAGCAGTGGTCCGAGGGGGATCGAGGGTGGGCGGGCGTACAGGGGGCGCGGCGTGGGGCGGGGGCTTTACTTGACGAAGGCCCTGAGTAGGTCGATGGGCATGGGGAAGATGATGGTCGAGTTCTTCTCGGCCGAGATCTGGTTCAGCGTCTGCAGGTACCGCAGTTGAAGCGCCGACGATGATTCGTTGATGATGTCGGCGGCGTCCTTCAACGCCCTTGACGCCTTCTGCTCACCCTCCGCTGCGATCACCTGTCCACGAAGAAAAACACCTCTCAGGGTTTTTTTAAATGTGCAGTTGTACACAAAATGTCCAGTTCTAAATGGATTTGTGCTGTTGTAGAAGCACTTTTGTACAGTGAAAAACTAACAAAAAAGGTCCGATTGGAAGCAATTTGCCATGGAAGATGGAAAAGAAAAGAAGGAGTTGTGCAGTTCTAAAAATTCCTTTAAAACTGCCCTGACACTTCTCATCGTCAGCATTCGTGTAAAAATCACCAGCTTACGTTTCCATCCTCTCCCACTCACAGGGGGCGGATACAGAAATTTTCGAAGGGGGGCCAACATTTTTGGTCTTGGGTATAACTGTTTTCCCTTGGTCTTTGGTCGAAAAATCTTATGCACTTTCTTCTTTTCCAGCCGCATTGATTGAAAGCTTGTTGAAACCTGATGGAGGCCACGTCCTGTGCAAATTTCTGAATGGGGGCATGGCCGGATTTGCCCCTGGATCCGCCCCTACCAACTCCCACTCCAACCCATCTTTTTTCGTCGTCATTGTCAACACAGTTAGGGGCGCGTTAAGGCTAGTGTGGACCAGGATGATTACCTTCCTATACCTCCCAGTCTGTCAACCCACCAGTCAACCACAGATATATTTATAACTGTCGGACAGGGACGTCATTTGGGGGGGGCAGGGGGGGGCATTTGCCCCCCCCTGAATTTGAGAAAACAACTATTTTGTATGTGTATATCTGTGCATTTTGTCATTTATGTCAGAACTTTGCACACAGTGGTTTCCTAGAGTGATAGAAACTCCCAAGAGATTGAATGGATCTCGTGTGCTAAATTTGAAAATAGCTAAAATTGCAGAGCACCCCTAGAGAGGTCAACAATGTACAAGTCAGGGCCGTAAATCCTGATGATGAAAGGGAGGGAGCTTCCTCTCTATCTATACCGAGGTCCATACTATGCATCTTAATCCGGCGAAAGGCTGACTTTGACCCTATTTGGAGGGTCAGCAAGCTATAGGTGACTTCTAAGTCTCGCAGTATGATATATATAGCGAGCATTGTGGACACCGATACTGGAAACCTTAGCCTACTCTGGGCCCGATTCCACTGAAAACAGATGTCGTTGACAGATATGCAGATATGTAGAGGTGATCTGAGGAGGAATTAAGGCAGCTGGATATATAACGTGTTGGATATTATATATATATACACATAATTATATTATATATATATATGTGTGTGTGTGTGTGTGTGTGTGTGTGTGTGTGTGTGTGTGTGTGTGTGTGTGTGTGTGTGTGTGTGCGCTTGTATTCACTGCCTTACGCTGCCTTTCATGAGTTTTAAACCTACCTTCTGGGTACGCAATGTCTTGTGGGTACATTTTTCAAGACCCCACATGGAATTCATCGGCAATCCTCTGATTTGTGCATATCCAGTGTCCAATTAAGGTTTCCTTCTGGGGTCATGTCCCCATAAGGTGTGTGTATAGTGTGTGAACTGTGTGCACACACAATCCACACACTCTGCCCTGATGAACATTTTCGTGAAATCCGGCCATCTGGTGGGAAATATGCACTAATATATTCATTATGTAGCCTTCCATCAATGCTTTGTAAGTTGGCTATCTGTTAGTGTCTTGTTCCCTTACAAATTCCATGTGGGTACAAATGACATTTCACTGCAAACGGGTTTTGTAAAAGTACGCCGAAAAAGAAGTGCCACACACTGTCCCCGCAGGGTTTGCCTGTGGGAGCCTAAGTGTGCAGTTATCCTGTTTACGCTTTCATAGAAGATGCCAGATGAATGAGTCATTACAGAAAGGGTTGGCTATGACCTTAGCAGAGGTCAAATCGGCCAGTCTGCGCACAAAGCGCACTGGACAAAGAGGGACATCAGTCTAAGTCTAGGTGTGTTATGGTTGTGGAATCAATCATGTAAACGTTTGTCACCTTACCAAACTAGCGTAGCTTACATGCTAACAGCGGCCTGGTGAAAAATTGTTCACTTTGTGATATAATCGTGAAATTTGGTACACACTACGAAAATGTCATAAGAAAATAATTTGGCAATAGGGCTACCGCAGATTTGACCCCTGACCCAAATGGCAGCCATTTTTCAAAATGGCCGACCAGTTTACATAGTTTAAACCATCTCCGCTTCCAGTACACTTAGAATCGTCATCTTGGTGTCTAAACATACATAGTTAGGGGCAAGGATTACAACAGGGCCGTTGAAAATGTTCTCCATGTCTTCAATGGCGGCCATTTTTCAAAATGGCGAGAAAAATACGGATTTTTCAATTTCTCAGCTTCCAGTGCACTTAGAATCGTCATCTTTGTGTCTAAACATACATAGTTATGGGCCAGGATTCCAACAGAACTATTTAAAATGTCCCCCATGGCTTCAATGGTGGTCATTTTCCAAAATGGCGACCAAAATTCGGATTTTTCAATTTCTCAGCTTCCAGTACACTTAGAATCGTCATCTTGGTGTCTAAACATACATAGTTAGGGGCAAGGATTACAACAGGGCCATTGAAAATGTTCCCCATGTCTTCAATGGCGGCCATTTTCCAAAATGGCGAGAAAAATACGGATTTTTCAATTTCTCAGCTTCCATTACACCCTAGAATCGTCATCTTGGTGTCTAAACATACATAGTTATGGGCCAGGATTCCAACAGAACTATTTAAAATGTCCCCATGGCTTCAATGGTGGTCATTTTACAAAATGGCGACCAAAATTCGGATTTTTCAATTTCTCAGCTTCCATTACACTTTAGAATCGTGATCTTGGTGTCTAGACATACATAGTTAGGGGCAAGGATTACAACAGGGCCATTGAAAATGTTCCCCATGTCTTCAATGGCGGCCATTTTCCAAAATGGCGAGAAACATACGGATTTTTCAATTTCTCAGCTTCCAGTACACTTAGAATCGTCATCTTGGTGTCTAAACATACATAGTTATGAGCGAGGATTACAACAAAACTATTGATAATGTCCCCCATGGCTTCAACGGCGGCCATTTTCCAAAATGGCGAGAAAAATACGGAATTTTCAATTTCTCAGCTTCCATTACACCCTAGAATCGTCATCTTGGTGTCTAAACATACATAGTTATGGGCGAGGATTCCAACAGGGCCATTGAAAATGTTCCCCATGTCTTCAATGGCGGTCATTTTCCAAAATGGCGACCAAAATTCGGATTTTTCAATTTCTCGGCTTCCATTACACCCTAGAATCGTCATCTTGGTGTCTCACCATATATAGTTAGGGGCATGGATTACAACAGGGCCATTGAAAATATTCCCCATGTCTTCAATGGCAGCCATTTTCCAAAATGGCGACCAAAATACGGAATATTCAATTTCTCAGCTTCCAGTACACTTAGAATCGTCATCTTGGTGTCTAGACTTACATAGTTATGGGCGAGGATTACAACAGGGCCGTTGAAAATGTACCCCATGGCTTCAATGGCGGCCATTTTCCAAAATGGCGACCACAATTCGGATTTTTCAATTTCTCAGCTTCCAGTACACTTAGAATCGTCATCTTGGTGTCTAAACATACATAGTTAGGGGCAAGGATCACAACAGGGTCATTGAAAATGTTCCCCATGTCTTCAATGGCGGCCATTTTCCAAAATGGCGAGAAAAATACGGAATTTTCAATTTCTCAGCTTCCATTACACCCTAGAATCGTCATCTTGGTGTCTAAACATACATAGTTATGGGCGAGGATTCCAACAGGGCCATTGAAAATGTTCCCCATGTCTTCAATGGCGGTCATTTTCCAAAATGGCGACCAAAATTCGGATTTTTCAATTTCTCAGCTTCCATTACACCCTAGAATCGTCATCTTGGTGTCTCACCATAATATATAGTTAGGGGCATGGATTACAACAGGGCCATTGAAAATATTCCCCATGTCTTCAATGGCAGCCATTTTCCTAAATGGCGACCAAAATACGGAATTTTCAATTTCTCAGCTTCCAGTACACTTAGAATCGTCATCTTGGTGTCTAAACATACATAGTTATGAGCGAGGATTACAACAGAACTATTGAAAATGTCCCCCATGGCTTCATTGGCGGCCATTTTCCAAAATGGCGAGAAAAATACGGATTTTTCAATTTCTCAGCTTTCAGTATACTTAGAATCGTCATCTTGGTGTCTAAACATACATAGTTATGAGCGAGGATTACAACAAAACTATAGAAAATGTCCCCCATGGCTTCAACGGCGGCCATTTTCGAAAATGGCGAGAAAAATACGGAATTTTCAATTTCTCAGCTTCCAGTACACTTAGAATCGTCATCTTGGTGTCTAAACATACATAGTTAGGGGCAAGGACTACAACAGGATCATTGAAAATGTTCCCCATGTCTTCAATGGCGGCCATTTTCCAAAATGGCGAGAAAAATACGGAATTTTCAATTTCTCAGCTTCCATTACACCCTAGAATCGTCATCTTGGTGTCTAAACATACATAATTATGGGTATGGATTACAGCAGCGCCATTGAAAATGTTCTCCATGTCTTCAATGGCGGCCATTTTCCAAAATGGCCAGAAAAAATACGGATTTTTCAATTTCTCAGCTTCCAGTATACTTAGAATCGTTATCTTGGTGTCTAAACATACACAGTTATGAGCGAGGATTCCAACAGAACTATTGAAAATGTCCCCATGGCTTCAATGGCGGCCATTTTCCTAAATGGCGACCAAAATACGGAATTTTCAATTTCTCAGCTTCCATTACACTTTAGAATCGTGATCTTGATGTCTAGACATACATAGTTATGGGCAAGGATTACAACAGGGCCATTGAAAATGTTCCCCATGTCTTCAATGGCGGCCATTTTCCAAAATGGCGAGAACAATACGGATTTTTCAATTTTTCAGCTTCCAGTACACTTACAATCGTCATCTTGGTGTCTAAACATACATAGTTATGGGCGAGGATTACAACAGGGCCGTTGAAAATGTTCCCCATGGCTTCAATGGCGGCCATTTTCCAAAATGGCGAGAAAAATACGGATTTTTCAATTTCTCAGCTTCCAGTACACTTAGAATCGTCATCTTGGTGTCTAAACATACATAGTTATGGGCCAGGATTCCAACAGAACTATTTAAAATGTCCCCCATGGCTTCAATGGTGGTCATTTTACAAAATGGCGACCAAAATTCGGATTTTTCAATTTCTCAGCTTCCATTACACTTTAGAATCGTGATCTTGGTGTCTAGACATACATAGTTAGGGGCAAGGATTACAACAGGGCCATTGAAAATGTTCCCCATGTCTTCAATGGCGGTCATTTTCCAAAATGGCGACCAAAATTCGGATTTTTCAATTTCTCAGCTTCCATTACACCCTAGAATCGTCATCTTGGTGTCTAAACATACATAGTTATGGGCCAGGATTCCAACAGAACTATTTAAAATGTCCCCCATGGCTTCAATGGTGGTCATTTTACAAAATGGCGACCAAAATTCGGATTTTTCAATTTCTCAGCTTCCATTACACTTTAGAATCGTGATCTTGGTGTCTAGACATACATAATTAGGGGCAAGGATTACAACAGGGCCATTGAAAATGTTCCCCATGTCTTCAATGGCGGCCATTTTCCAAAATGGCGAGAAACATACGGATTTTTCAATTTCTCAGCTTCCAGTACACTTAGAATCGTCATCTTGGTGTCTAAACATACATAGTTATGGGCGAGGATTACAACAAGGCCGTTGAAAATGTTCCCCATGTCTTCAATGGCGGCCATTTTCCAAAATGGCGAGAAAAATACGGATTTTTCAATTTCTCAGCTTCCAGTACACTTAGAATCGTCATCTTGGTGTCTAAACATACCTAGTTCGGGGCAAGGATTACAACAGGGCCATTGAAAATGTTCCCCATGTCTTCAATGGCGGCCATTTTCCAAAATGGCGAGAAAAATACGGATTTTTCAATTTCTCAGCTTCCAGTGCACTTAGAATCGTCATCTTGGTGTCTAAACATACATAGGTATGGGCCAGGATTCCAACAGAACTATTTAAAATGTCCCCCATGGCTTCAATGGTGGTCATTTTACAAAATGGCGACCAAAATTCGGATTTTTCAATTTTCAGCTTCCATTACACTTTAGAATCGTGATCTTGGTGTCTAGACATACATAGTTAGGGGCAAGGATTACAACAGGGCCATTGAAAATGTTCCCCATGTCTTCAATGGCGGTCATTTTCCAAAATGGCGACCAAAATTCGGATTTTTCAATTTCTCAGCTTCCATTACACCCTAGAATCGTCATCTTGGTGTCTAAACATACATAGTTATGGGCCAGGATTCCAACAGAACTATTTAAAATGTCCCCCATGGCTTCAATGGTGGTCATTTTACAAAATGGCGACCAAAATTCGGATTTTTCAATTTCTCAGCTTCCATTACACTTTAGAATCGTGATCTTGGTGTCTAGACATACATAGTTAGGGGCAAGGATTACAACAGGGCCATTGAAAATGTTCCCCATGTCTTCAATGGCGGCCATTTTCCAAAATGGCGAGAAACATACGGATTTTTCAATTTCTCAGCTTCCAGTACACTTAGAATCGTCATCTTGGTGTCTAAACATACATAGTTATGGGCCAGGATTACAACAAGGCCGTTGAAAATGTTCCCCATGTCTTCAATGGCGGCCATTTTCCAAAATGGCGAGAAAAATACGAATTTTTCAATTTCTCAGCTTCCAGTACACTTAGAATCGTCATATTGGTGTCTAAACATACCTAGTTCGGGGCAAGGATTACAACAGGGCCATTGAAAATGTTCCCCATGTCTTCAATGGCGGCCATTTTCCAAAATGGCGAGAAAAATACGGATTTTTCAATTTCTCAGCTTCCAGTGCACTTAGAATCGTCATCTTGGTGTCTAAACATACATAGTTATGGGCCAGGATTCCAACAGAACTATTTAAAATGTCCCCCATGGCTTCAATGGTGGTCATTTTACAAAATGGCGACCAAAATTCGGATTTTTCAATTTTCAGCTTCCATTACACTTTAGAATCGTGATCTTGGTGTCTAGACATACATAGTTAGGGGCAAGGATTACAACAGGGCCATTGAAAATGTCCCCCATGTCTTCAATGGCGGAGTAGGAGGGGAGGAGAATCAGAAGGTGGAAAATGGTGGTGATTAGGAAGAGGAGGAGGAAAGAAGGTGTCAATTGAGAAAAGAAGGGTCAATCCAGCCTCAGCGGGTCCATACGACCCTTTTGGATTCATCCTTTGACTTATTCACCAATCACTTGAAAGTTATTGAGTTTGTACGGATTGCTGCTATTTTGTGTTTGGTTGATGCTTTGTCAATAACCGGCTACAACTACCATTTAAGTCACCAGATCATTCTGCTCAAGACATGCACAAAAGAGAAGAAGAAAAAGCAACTTTCCTATTCCATTATCCTTTCCCCCGATTTTATGTATAAAATATTTCCCAGAACAGAGCCTATCTCACTGCAATTAGCCTATTTCTGCATCTAATTGATAAGGTTTTGTTAAATGAACTGCTAACGTTCACCGTCAGACAGAATGAGAGACAAACAGAGAGACACAGACAGAGACTGCCAGAAAGACAGACAGACAGACTGAGACAAACAGAGACAGACAGACATGCACACAGAGAGTCACATGGAGAGACAAACAGGGACAGAGAGAAGACAAACACCGTAGCCACTCCAGATAGCCATGAATATTATTCAAACGGCCTGCACACGCTGAATACGAATCTTGAGATGCGACGGCCCGGAATCAGGTCACACTACACCGAGGGACCACTGCACTGACTGACCACAGCACCGCTGGGGGGAGGAACCCAAGCCGGGTAGCGGGCGGCCTTTTGATATTAGCGGTAGGGGTGTACCACCAGGCAGCCGATAGTGGACGCACATCTGTTACGGAGGACATCAGTGCCTTTGGGAGGAGGGGTGACGTGCCTCAATTCAATGGTATGATTGTCTGACACGCACGTGGGGTGGGGTATTTGACATAGTTTGCACACCCAAGACTTGTATGGGGTTAACAGGTCTCAAAACCTCTATGTGAATGAATTTCCTTTAAACTCTTGACCTGCTAACTTGAACCTGTCAACGAATAATCTGACGTAACCGCTATTGTTATGCATGAGATGAACACAAGCAGAAACGAAATAGCAAAAGGATAAAAACACTAATTTTGACCAATGACTACGGGGTATACTGAGTTCACCCAGAATTTTCATAGTATTTGCCCCGGGAACGGACATTAGCCCACCTCGAACAAAAGCCTTCCGGGCAAAAGCTTCCCCCGGACATTAGCCACCCCGGACAAAAACCCCCCTAGTTAGGACATTAGCCCCCTCCGTCTATTATCATTACTTAAAAATGGTGCTCAAAATGTAACAATAGGCCTATTATCAATTATTTATAATCTATAGGCCTACATTGCACATTACTCTAACATTGTAAGAATATGCCTAGTTAATTGAAGGTTTACTATGCATATTATAAAACATTTAAAGGCATTAATTGTAGAACGCGACGCGAACGGGTGTAGGACATTAGCCCCGGACAAAAGCCCCCCGGACATTAGCCCCCGGACAAAAGCCGCTCCCCAATTTTACCTAGGACATTAGCCCCCCGGACAAAAGCCCCCCTTTGTGCAAATCATAGAATTTTGCAGTAGCTGATTACTTGTCACTGGCATTCACATGCAAACGAAAGTTCTTAGTGTCACTTAGTTCCTAATTGTGTCAGTAGGCATAAGCTTATAGACTTCGATTTGAAATGGGCACATGCTGTCTATTTGTTTAGTGTCCTACTGTAACAACGAATCGTATACAGTAAGTAGGCCTACTTGTTGGTGTCAACTTTGGCTACAACGGTTTGTTAAAGTCAGTTAGGCATGAAACTTTTATCTAGATTTCACAAACTTTGGACTTATAATATAATTTTTTACATTTATGAGAAACTTTACACAATGAGTTGTTCGCATCGTTCTACAATTAATGCCTTTAAATGTTTTATAATTGGCCTATGCATTAAAAAACCTTCAATTAACTTTGCATATTCCGAAAACGTTGAACTAATGTGCAATGTAGGCTTATTTGCTTAACTTAGGCCTATTGTTACATTTTGTGCATCATTTTTAGGTTATGGTATAATAGACTGGGGGGCTAATGTCCTACCTTGGGGGGGCTTCTGTCCGGGGTGCTAATGTCCGGGGGCTTTTGTCCGGGGGCTTTTGTCCGGGGGGCTGATGTCCGTTAATTGTGTAAAGTCTCTGATACATTTAAAAATTAGAAGAACAAAGTTTGTGAAATCGTTGTAGCCAAAACTGACACTAAAAAGTAGGCCGACCAACTGTATACGATTTCCATTCGTTCATTTCTCTAATGTATTGAATCTAATTTTGAATTGAAGCGACGCTAATAAGTCTACGAAGCTGAGACGTTGCCTAATTGACGTTAACAAACCTTTGTTGTAGGACACTAAGCAAATAAACTATTGACCCTATACGATTCCTATTCGTTTATGTCAAATCTAAGTCTATAGACCTAATGACACAATCAGGTTCTAAATGACACTAAGAACTTTCGTTTGCATGTGAATGCCACTGATAAGTCATCAGTTACGGCACTATTCTATGTTGATCTGCACATAAAGTAGGCGCTTTTGTCCGGGGGGGCTAATACCCTATGCAAAATCGGGTAGGGGGTTTTGTCCGGGGGCTAATGTCCGGAAGAGCTTTTGTCTGGGCTAATGTCCTACACCCCTAATAGCAGCCTACAAAGCACGTCTATCAAACGGAGCTTCGGGAATCGAATATACCTCCGCTGATCTCCCTGCCAGTGTGTTATCAAAAGCGCCAGCGCCCCCCCCCCCCCGACCCACCTCCATGATGATGACGTTGATGGTGGTAATGATGATGACAATGACATAAATGAAGATGAAGATGGAGCCGATGATGACGGTGATGACAATGATGATCATGACGACTTCGACGACGACAATGACGATGATGATATAGATGATGAGTGTGACTAAGACAATGATGATGACGATGCCAATGATGGCGATGATGATGATGATGATGATGATGATGATGATGATTATGATTATGATGACGATAATGAATGATAATTATGGTGATGATAATAACGACGATTAGCATGATGATTATGAGGATGAGAAGTTGGAAGAGGAGGAGGAAAAGGAGGAGGAGGTGGGAAATGATGAGGATGATCAATATGATGATGACGTCGATAACGATGAAGATCATGAGTGAGAATATGACAACGATGATGATAATAATGATGATGACGAGGGTAATTTCAGTCATATAAAAGCTTTAATTTAAGACTGTTGCCCTTCACGGCCTACTTCTGTTAATTCCATACAAGTCATGTGCCTGCAAACTTCATTATCCCAGTTATTTTTAAAACTGGCCATTGCACAGTTCATAAACATCCTCCTATAGTTTTAAAGTTCTTGGACTTAACCCTCAGGCTACCAAGCTTTTTTGTGGCATGAACTACCAAGGAGCGGGGTGGTAACCACCCCATGGATCTTGGGCTTGGTTTGAGATATCATAACTTGCAATACACAATTGGATAGAGCATTCATTTCTGCACAAAATGTTATATTTAGGTTTAAAATATGAATCTACTTCGGAATTATATAATTTTTTACATCGGGACCCTTTGATTCCACACACGTGTAATTATGCATGGGCAAAATATTAGATTCTATGTGCTTTGAACATGTGTGTCTATAGCTATGTATGTATTTATGCATGTATGTAAGTATGTATGTATGTTTGTATGTATGTATGTATGTATGTATGTATGTATGTATGTATGTATGTATGTATTTATGTATGTATGTATGTATGTATGTATGTATGTATGTATGTATGTATGTATGTATGTTAGTAAATATATATGTATGTATGAATGTATGTAAGACATTATAAAAACCCAAAATTTTCACACATTTTTAGTTATTTTGAGCACTTCCGGTCATCAAGAGTCAAATTATTTGGTATGAAAATAGCTCTCTATAGAATGACACAATTAATTTCTCTTCAAAAATAAAATATGGATACGTTATAATAGAAAAAACATGAAACTTTTACGAAAAAACCTTATTTTATATATTTTAATTTATTTTGACCACTTCCGGTTATCAAAAAACAAATTGTTTAGCAGGGAAATGTAGCCCTACATCCTTCTATAGAATGGCATAATTTGTGTCCCTTCATATTAATTGACAGATAAGATATAGTCGATAATCTAGGGGTATCCACCCCTCTGGTACCTTGGGCATATCGGGTATAACTTATGAAGAGGAACGGACATTAGCCCCCTGGACATTATCCCCCGGACAAAAGCCCCCGGACATTATCCCCACGGGGTAGGGCATTATCCCCCCAGTCACCTAAAAATTATGCAAGAAATGTAACAATAGGCCTATGTTAAATGAGTATCTATACATTACACATTAGTTTAACATCCTGTTAGAATACAGTATGTTATGATGATTGAAAGTTTATAATGTATATTATACAATTTGTAACCACCCACACTGCATATTTAGTTTAGGACATTAAACCCCCGGACAAACCAACTCCGGACAAAAATCCGGGAGAATTCCCCTCTGATTTAGCCGAGGACATTAACACCCCGGACAACTTGGGGTACGGACATTTCCCCTGGACATGATGATGATGATTACGATTATGACGAGGTGCTGATACTGATGATGATAAGAAGGATGAGGACGAAGAGGAGTAAGAGGAGGAGGAGGACATGAAAGGAAGGATGAGAATAGGAGAAGGAGGAGAAGGCAAAAATGAGGCGAAAGATGAGGAGAAGGAGGAGGAATGAGAGAAAGATAAAGAAGCAGAAAATTATGAGAAGGGAAGAAGAAGAGAAGGTGTCAGATGATGATGATGATGATGATGATGACGATGGTGATGGTGATGATGATGGTGGTGGCTGTGGCGGTGGCGGCGAAGGCGGTTGCGGTTATGATTATGATTATGATCATGATCATGATTTATGATTATGACGATGATGCTGATGACGATGAGGAGAAGGAGTACGAAGTGGATTAAGAGGAGGAGGAGGAGATGGAGAAGAGGATGAGAGTAGGAGGGTAAGGCAAAAATGAGGCAGAAAATGATGATGATGAGAGAGGAGGGAGTGTCAGATGATGGTGGTGATGCAGATGATAATGATGATGATGATGATGATGATGATGATGATGATGATGATGATGATGATGATGGTGGTGGTGGTGGTGGTGGTGGTGGTGGTTGTGGTGGTGGTGACAGTGGGTGTTAGTTTAGTGGTGGTAGTGGTAGATTTTAATTACATGAACGGGGCTCTAATTTAAGTTGCAAACGACATTAACAACTTTTTGATGTAGACCTAATCGATCTATAATCTTTAAGAGATTATTTCTTATACTGTACTAACATTATTATAGATCTAGCTAGCATGTCCTAGCATTATAAATGAATAACTGATTGTCGCACACGTCTTGTTTACATCTCAAAGATTGTAACAGGTCTTTTCCATATGACTCCAGTAAAGAAAACTTGACACAAAGAATAAAACCAGGACAATTACGCCATATCAATTATGTGAAGAAAATCAAGAAATAGACTAATTGATCTAGGGTGATTTTGTCCGGGGGGTAATAATGCCCATGGAAAGTTTGACTGGGGCGGGACTGTTGTCCGTCGAGATAATGTTCGATGGGATAATGACCTTTTTGGATTATGTCATAACAAGCCAACAGATACATCAAGAATATGGGACAACAAGCAATTGGTTCCATGGTGAAGAGTGCGGAATGTGTTTTTTAAAATTCAAGCTAAGTTCATGATATTATGTGGAATATAATCATGTCCACGTCATGCTTAGTGTGCTTCATATAGGGCCTATATGATTCTCATGTGACTAAGAAGTATCTTTTCGAGTGGAATATTACCGGTACAGCAGAATGCTCAGAAATGTTTTGTCAAGACTTTACAAGCAGTAGTATTGTTGATTATAATTTGGTGAGAGAGCAGTTCAGGTTTGTAAATAGGGCTTATTATAGATGTCAGCTCTGTGTTGTCACCTAGGTTTTTTAAATTAGATTTTAGGGCATAAATCTTTAAAAAAACTAGTTTTGCTGCCATTGTTTGCTTCTAGTCAGGAGGAGGAGGAGATGGAGGAATTATTTCATATTTTATATGGAGGAGTTATTTCTGTATTTACCTGATATATATCGATGTGACATCATATTAAAATTGTTTGTTAGGTACATACATAATCCGCTCTGGCAAATGGACCGCAATTTGATAACAGGTAAACTGACATTACCCCACCCGGAACCTATCTCCCGGGGTTGGACTTTAACCCGCCGTTTTATATTTCATAACATAAAGGATACTCAAATGCATCCAATTAATCTATTCAATGCTATAGAAGGCATCATCAAGATGTAGGCTTAGGCCTACATGTATTATCATCCTCCTATCTCTCCAATCTCCCTTACAAATTCAACATCTCCTTCGCTTGCATTCTCCTTTGCTGCTTTGCATTCACGACTGAAAAGCGAGCTCTTCAAGCTATGCTACCCGGGGAACGGACATTAGCCCCCCTGGACATTAACCCCGGACATGATCCCCCGGACATTAGCCCCCGGACATATTCCCCCCGATTTTTCGTAGGACATTGTCCCTGCCCCGGACATGATCCCCCCCGTGTGTAAATCGTAGAATAATGCCGTCACCGATAAGACTTCGAAAGTTGTTAAAGTCAGTTAACTACACCTGAGCTTAGTAGCCTTATCCAGCGTCTATTTGTAGAGTTGAAATGAACGAATGGGAATCGTATTTAGTGTCAGTTCACCTTCGTATAATCTATCAGTTACGTATACGTATCAACTGTGTCAGCAGGCCTAGAATTCGATTTGAAATTAACGAATGGGAATCGTACTCAGGGCCTATTTGTTTAGCGTCAATTCAGCTACGTAGCCTTATTAGCGTCGTTTACATTCAAGATTAGATTCAATACAGTAGTCAGTAGGCCTACGAAGGTCTGTCAACGTCATAGGGCCTAATGTCCTACACCTGTCACAATGATTTGCTCGCATCTTTCTGCATTTAAGACCATTAAATGTTTTACCATAATTATACATATCAAACCCGCAATTAATTGACCTTTTTACAAAGATAAACTATAGTGTGATGTATAGATATTAACTTCACATAGGCCTATTGCTATATTTTGAGGATCCATCATTTTTTAGGTAATGATATCTTAGACTGGGGGGGATAATGTCCTACCCCGGGGGGACTATGTTCGGGGCCAATGTCCGGGGGATCATGTCCGGGGATATAATGTCCAGGGGGCTAATGTCCTACACCCATGCTACCCAGATTCCAATCAGGTTCCATCACCCAACTACCACCATCACCGACAACCACCGTAGCACCACGCTGTCTCCTCTCCGGATTTTGACCTGGCACCGGAACGAAAACGGCAGCTCTGGCTATTGCGGACTTGATTTGATATAGCGCCGGTGATAAGCTGGTCTCCCTGACGTGGCTTTTGTGGGCGCTGAGAAATTCTCGAAGATTTACATTACATTACCTGTATAGGGCCAATGTCGAATTTCAATTTCTGCATTAGAAATTTTGGGATATTTACAGGGCAGCAGGAGGTTATTTGCCATATCTCAATCAAACAGCGGTCAGGCTATTTGTAGTTACCAGATTATTCATTAACAGGATGACGCGAATTTCAGTCACGTAAAAGTTTTAATTTGTCTGGAAACTATGTGAACTAGCCCACCCCGTATGCAATGTGCAAGTCAGACAACGGGACCATTGTATCCCGCCACCCTTCCTCCCAACGTCAAAGGACGAATGCCGACCTGGGCAGCTCTGTTATCTGAGGGTCAATGACCTAAGCCGAAGACGCCGAGTAAACCAACAGGAGCCTTGGTGTATCCATGGTCAGGCCATGGACACCGGTATAAGCACTTATACCGGTGTCCATGGTCAGGCAGAAAGGATGTGAATGAAGCTAGAGGGAGATAGACAGACAGACACACATACACACAGACACACACATACACAGCATAGCATTAAGACAGAGGTACTTGTACTGTAATCGGATGCCAGAAGAGATGGGGGCCACAGCGACTGACCGTTACACCGCTGCGAGCCCAAGCAGTAGCAGGCTAGCCGCTAGCCCACTAAGCAGCCGTTTGCAGTCCGTCTGTAGTCTGTATGATTCAAGGCGGAGAGACGATGATGATGATGATGATTATGTGGTGGAGGAGGAGGAGGAGGAGGAGGAAGAGGAGGAGGAGGAGGAGGAGGAAAAGAGGAGGAGGAGGAGGAGAAGGAGGAGGGAAAGGATGCGTCAAATGAAGAAGAAGAAGAATATGATGATGATGATGATGATGATGATGAGAAGGAGGGGTTATTGTCCGGGGTTGTTGTCCGGGGGTTTATTGTCCAGGGAGAAATGTCCTACACTCCCCGGACACACCCCTTTGTGCAATTAGTCTGCTTTTTTATTTAATTGACAGAGCCTAATTGCACAGGTATTGTCAACTTGTTAATGACAAGACTTGCTACTACCATTCAGAAGCAAAACTTACAAGTGTCATGCAGTCATTCATTTCCAATGCTAGGACTTGCTAACTAGTTTCATTTTGGTCTACAGTTAAGACTTGTCTATCTGTCTGTCTGTCTGTCTGTCTGTCTGTCTGTCTGTCTGTCTGTCTGATCTGATCTGATCTGATCTGATCTGATCTGATCTGATCTGATCTGATCTATCTATCTATCTATCTATCTATCTATCTATCTATCTATCTATCTATCTATCTATCTATCTATCTATCTATCTATCTATCTATCTATCTATCTATCTATCTATCTATCTATCTGCCTCCTACCTACCTACCTACTTACCTACCTATACGTACCTACCTACCTATACCTGCCCTTTGAGTGTAGACCCGGACAAACCTCTGACAAAAACGGATGTAGGACATTTCCCCCTGGACATTTTCCCCCCGGACATTTCCCCCCTGGACATTTCCCCCCTGGACGTTTCACCCCTGATTTCGACTAGGACATTTCCCCCCCGGACATTTCCCCCCCTTTAGATCAAAACATCGGACCGCTGAATGTTGCTAAGTAGGCCTACACAAGTTAAATTATTGATTAAAAGAATTCTCGCTAAATAGAAGCCGGATTGATACACAATAAATTTTACTTAAATGGAAGCTGGATTGATGAAAATAGTCTTGTTTAAATTGGAGCTGGATTGATGAAAATATTCTTGCTTAAATTGGAGCTGGATTGATGAAAATTTCTTGCTTAAATGGAAGCTGGATTGATGAAATATTCATGTTTAAATTGGAGCTGGGTTGATGAAAATATTCTTGCTTAAATTGGAGCTGGATTGATGAAAATAGTTTTGCTTAAATTGGAGCTGGATTGATGAAAATGTTCTTGCTTAAATTGGAGCTGGATTGATGAAAATATTCTTGCTTAAATTGGAGCTGGATTGATGAAAATATTCTGGTTTAAATTGGAGCTGGATTGATGAAAATATTCTGGTATAAATTGGAGCTGGATTGATGTAAATGTTCTTGCTTAAATTGGAGCTGGATTGATGAAAATGTTCTTGCTTTAATTGGAGCTGGATTGATGAAAATATTCTGGTTTAAATGGAAGCTGGATTAATGAAAATAGTCTTGTTTAAATTGGAGCTGGATTGATGAAAATATTCTTGCTTAAATTGGAGCTGGATTGGTGAAAATATTCTGGTTTAAAAAATGTTTTGAAGACGATAAAAGCAATGGTCTCCGCGGGGGGGGATGTCCTAGGGTAGGGGGGAAACGTCCAGGGGGAAATGTCCGGGGGAAATGTCCGGGGGGGGAATGTCCGGGGGGAAATGTCCAGGGGGGAAATGTCCGTTCCCCGACAAAAACCACAATGGACAACCCCGCCCCATTTAGATAGGAATCTAACCCCCGGACATTAAAACCTCCAGTGTGCAAATAGCCTATTTCTGTAGTTAATTTGTCCTAATAAAAAGCTATTGTCCAGTTTTCTGCGCGGTGTCAACCAATTAACTTGTGTACTGAGCAACATCAGTCGAGCTTCCATTTAGGCAAAAATCCTTTTAATTAATCCAGCTTCTGTTTATATGGCAACAATTATTTTTATGAATCCAACTTCTGAATAAATACCAGCTATGCTTAACCAATCCAGCTTCCATTTAGGTAAAATTCGTTTCCTCAGTCCAGCTTAATATTTAAATTCAAACAATTGTTTTAATCAATCCAACCTCTATTTAAATGAAAATTATGATTCATCAATCCAAATCCACTTTTAGGAAGATCATGTTCGTCGATCCAGCTTCCATTTATGCAAAAACTATTAATTTTTGCATCAAACTCACATATACAGGGTGGTCCAGCATAAATGAACCAACTTTGAATGCATATAACTCCGCCAATTTTTTGAATTTATTTATAGTTTAAACGTCAAATTAAAGACATTTCACTCAAGTATATGCGCTGCAAAAGTGGAACTGGTACAAGTTTAGGTTTTAATTATATGCTCGGAACAGCGCTAGCTACCATATTTTGCTATCATTTGTGACGAAATCGGGTGCCGTTGACAAACGATGATCGCGTTTTGATCTTGATTTTCCGAACTGATAAGGGATAAAATTCGGTTGAAATGATTTACAAATTTTCTAACAGTGGATGGAATAAACAATACCTTGAATAATCTGCTACTGAAAATTGATAAAAGCAGGACTTTCTAATCGTAAACCATGGGAATTACGGCGCGCATATCCGCTAACATTGCTCTTGTGTCCAGGCAAATTGGCCGTCAAAGACAACGACCCTGATAGGCTCTTCAGTCTATAGGCAAATCTCCCTAGGTCATTCAGCGCGAAACAGGTAGTCCTAGAAACACCGTACAACATATTCTAAAAGATGATCGTGATGTCCAGCAGCACTCCAACACTGACGCAAAGAAACGACTAGCGAAACAGCTGTCGTGCAGCCAGCCGTTTCTTTGCGTCTAAAACAGCGCGTGGCAGCGCGCACGGCTGTTGATAAAATTGAAAGAACATGGTTTTGCGACGAGAAGATATTCATGGTAGATACTTCTAAAAACACCCAAAATGATCGTGTCTATGCACGTATTAGCGAAAAACGATTTGTGGATATCCCGGCGAAACGGCGCCTTATTGCGTCACAAATGACAACAAAATATGGTAGCTCGCGCTGTTCCGAGCATATAATTAAAATCGAAACCTGTACTAGTTTCATTTTATCAGTACATATACTTGAGTGAAATATCTTTAATTTGACGCATAAAGTATAAATAAATTCCAAAAATTGGCGGAGTTATATGCATTCAAAGTTGGTTCATTTATGCTGGACCACCCTGTATTGAGCGAAAGTTAATTTCAAGAATCCAACTTGCGTACGACCAACAGATTATTTTGAATTTAGAACCGACGTTCGGAGGATTACAACTTATACGCAATATGTTCTACACCTGGGTATATCCTCTCTAAGGGGAGGCCTTTGTACGGAGTCTTTGTCCGGGGTGGTTGTCCGGGGGTTAATGCCCGTTCCGCTACCATCTGCATATTTAGCTGCCTGTCATATTTTCATTTAAGACGTATCAGAGTCAATCGTCGCTCTGCCTCCTCCTCCTCTTCACTACCTTGATTAGACCTATTCATATGTCCTAGAATTGACTACAGCAATGCTCTCCTCATTGTACTTCCTAAAGTACGTCTTTCGCCGATTCAGTCGGTTCTCAACCAGGGCCGGATTAAGAAATGCGGGGGTCCTGTTCAAGAAATTTTTGCGAATCCTCTGCCGAAAATTCTGATGACTTTTTTAGGCGTTTAGTGGTTTTTTAAGTCGTTTGGTCATCCGTAAAATAGGCCTATACCGATTTATTTCTGCCAAAAATAGCTGACGACCTTTCTTTAAGCGTTTGGTCGAAATTCGCTCACAAATATGCATTATATACAAATTTTGCCTGACAGAAATTTTTTCGCATGTGTGATTGTGTGGGCCCCTATGAAGTGTGAGGGCCCCTGTTCGGCCGAAGAATATCTTGAACATGCCTTAATCAGACCCTGTTCTCAACTCAGCTGCTAGACTGATTGCCCGCCTTAATTCCCAATTACTCTCTGCCTTTATGTTTTATGTACAAAATTAGAAGTCTAAAGTTTGTGAAATCGTTGTAGCCAAAACTGACACTAACAAGTAGGCCGACCTACTGTATACGATTCCCATTCGTTCATTTCTCTAATGTATTGAATCTAATTTTGTATTGAAACGACGCTGATAAGTCTACGAAGCTGCATGAAACTACCGGTAGCCTAACTGACGCTAACAAACCTTTATCGTAGGACACTAAACAAATATACTGCATATGCCATATACGATTCCCATTCGTTCATTATTAAAATCTAAGTCTATTAATTATCCTACTGACACAATTAGAACCTAAATGACACTAAGAACTTTGGTTTGCATGTGAATGCCAATGACAAGTCATCAGTTACGGCACTATTCTATGATTTGCACATGGGGGGGGGGGGGTGCTTCTGTCCGGGGGGCTAATGTCGTACGCAAAGTGGGGAGGGCTTTTGTCCGGGCGGGCTAATGTTCGGGGGGCTTTTGTCCGGGAAGGCTAATATCCTACACCCATTGTACAGGTTATGAAACAATCTCAATTAACTATACTGACGGCCTGCAATGCAAAAGACCGCTAATAGCAGTCTATCCTACACGGGAGGATCGGTAATTGAACATAGCTCCGCTGATCTCCATGCCAGTGTGTTATCCAATGCGCCACCGCCCCTCCATGATGATGACATTGATGATGGTAATGATGATGACAATGACATCAATGAAGATGAGAATGACGACAATGATGATAGTGATGATGCTGACAATGATGACCATGGAGACTACGACGACGACAACAACGATGATGATGATGATGATAAAGATGATGAGTGTGAATATGAAAATAATGATGATGACCATAACAATTAACTACTTACAGAACGGACCGCCTGCAATACTTGGCGCTAATAGAAACCTACTGCGAGCGATGATGATGGTCATGGCGATCGTGATGAAGACGATGAGTGACGATGCTATTATTATGATGATGACGATGTTGATAGTGACGATGATTATGAGGAGGAGTTGGAGGAGGAGAATGAGGCGGAGGGAAGGAGGTAGGAAATGATAATAATGATGATTATGACGATATATGTAATGATGGTGAAATTCAGAATATGATGATTATGGTGATGATGATGACGACGAAAATCATGATGATCATGATGGCGAATATTGTATGACAATGATGATGATGATGATGATAAAAATGATAATGATGGAAATAATGATGCCGACAATTATGATGAGGATAATTATGCTGATGACCAATATGATTATGATGATGGGGATGACGACGACGAGTTTGATGATGAGTAGGATGAGGAGGAAAATGAAGCTGAAGATTTATGAAGATGATGATGATGATGATGATGATGATGATGATGATGATGATGATATGATGACGATCAATCTGATGATGATGATGATGAATATAATCATTATGATGATGATTACGACTACAATGATGATAAATACGAGTGTGAATATGACAGGATAGGGACGATACGTCCAATTTTGTTTCACTAAAACGCGGCTATTAATTTCAAACTTTGTACCTGGACAGAATCACCCGGTAGAGGGGTTGGCGAATCTCTACCACCATTGGGCCAGGGTGGGGGGAGTGAAACCCTAATTATCGCTATAAATTTCCATTCCCTTGCCGACGGCAATGATGATATAGATGATAAGTGTGACTAAGACAATGATGATGATGACGATGACAATGATAGCGATGATGATGATGATGATGATGATGATGATTATGATGATTATGATGACGATAATGAATGATGATAATTATGATGATGATAATAACGACGATTAGCATGATGATTATGAGGATGAGAAGGAGGAGGAGGTGAGAAATGATGAGGAGGAGGATGATCATTATGATGATGACGACGATAACGATGAGGATCATGAGTGAGAATATGACAACGATGATGATAATAATGATGATGATGAGGATAATTTCAGTAATATAAAAGTTTTAATTTAGGACTCCGTTGCCCATCACATCCTATTTCTGTTAACCCCATACAAGTCATGTGTCTGCAAACTTCATTACCCCAGTTATTTTTAAAACTGGCCATTGGTAGGTGGAGGAGGGGAGGAGGAGGAGGGAAAGAAGGTGTCAAATGATGATGATTTTGACGACAGTGAATATAATGACAACAATTGTGATGAAGATAATTGATGAATACGATAATGATGACGAGGACGACGACGATGATTGCTTAAATGGTGATATAGTTGGATGAGTTGCGGCGGTGTTAGTTGTTTTAGTTGTGTTAGTAGCAGTTGGTAGAATGGTGTTGGTGGTTGCTGGTTAAGTTGTGCCAGTGTTTGTCGGCTGAGTATCGTATCGTATCGTACCTGACCATTTGTAAAGCGCTTCTTGCAGCAAGAGCCTTTCAGAAGCGCTTCCAGTGCGTGCAACTCCGAGAGAAAAGGCAGGTCTGTAGACAAGAGAAAGATGACGAAAGACTACCAGAGAGGAGTGTAGTTAATGGTTGTTGATTTAGTGGTGTTAGTTGGTTGAATGATTGCTGTGGTTGCTGGTTGAGTAGTATTGATGGTATTAGTAGAATGGTGTTAGTGGTAGATGGTTGAGTAGTATCAGTGGTAGTTGTTTGAATGGCGTTAGTGGTTGTTTCAATGGTGTTAGCGGTTCTTGGCAAAAGAAGATCTAGCAGCACAGAACATGGACGTGAGAGATGCGGTGGATAAAATCAGAACCAGAGCAAGCTGGAGACGGCATATTGAAGCCTCATCGTTGGCGTAGGACCTACGTCTAACGGAAGAGAGACCAAGAAGACCAAAGAGAAGAAGAGTGGTTTTTGGTTGAGATGTGTCAGTGGTGTGTGTAGGACATTTCCCCCTGGACAAATCCCCCGGACAAACCCTTCACCCGGACAAAACCCCTCGCACAATCCCCACTGATTTAGCCTAGGACATTATACCCCCGGATAAGCCAACCCCGGACAAAAAAACGGACAATTCCCCCCTGACTTAGCCGAGGACATTAACCCCCGAACAACTTGGGGTACGGACATTGCCCCTGGACATGATGATGATGATGATTATGATTACGACAAGGTGCTGATACTGATGATGATGAGAAGAAGGAGGGCGAAGAGGAGCAAGAAGAGGAGGAGGAGGACATGGATGGGAGGATGAGAGTAGGAGAAGGAGGAGAAGGCAAAAACGAGGCGAAAGATGATGATGAGAAGGAGGAGGAGGAATGAGAGGAAGATAAAGAGGCAGAAAATTATGAGGACGGAAGAGGAAGAGGAGGTGTCAGATGATGATGATGATGATTATGATTATGATCATGATTTATGATTATGATGATGATGCTGATGACGATGAGGAGGAGGACGACGGCGAAGTGGATTAAGAGGAGGAGGAGGAGTAGGAGATGGAGGAGAGTAGGAGAGTAGGAGAATAAGGCAAAAATGAGGCAGAAAATGATGATGATGAGGGAGGAGGTGTCAGATGATGGTGGTGGTGATGATGATGATGATGATGATGGTGGTGGTGTCTGTATCCTTCGTATCATTGCTGCATTAATGCAAAGAAATTTGTTAAAACCCAAAGGTAGTAGTTAAAAACAAAGGGGGAAATTTTCCAGGGGGCAAGTGCCCCCTTGCTCCTATGTGTGAACGCCCATGTTTATAGTCTGTGTGAATAAATTCAAAAATTAAGTACAGGGAAACACAATAATGATAGTAATAAGCAGAGGGTGGTTAGGATAACAAGCACCGTCATTATACCAAGATGGACAAATTAACGATCACAAGTGACCCAGTAATACCCATCAATTCAGACGTTATACCTTATGCATCAGACGATAATAATATGTAAAAGAGACTTATAAATTATACAACAAAGCAAATAATCCAAATTCTTTGAGAAATCGTTTAAGTAAGCTTTTAAATAGACCAAAACAATAAGCAAGTAAGGTCACCAGGCAACCCATTCCACAGTGAGGACCCAAATATTTAATTGAGAACTGCTTGATTCTTAAGTGAGCAAGTTCACTTCTGTATGAGTGCGAGTGCCTGGTGAAATGATCATGGATGTCAGAGCCCATAGTGAAATAATGTCTAAAAGACATAGGCAATGGTTTCGCTCATATCTTACTGACCGTACCCAAATGGCTATGCTAGATGACTCTCGCACCTCATGTGTTCCTGTTAAATTTGGAGTTCCTCAAGGATCCGTACTGGGTCCACTTCTTTATATTTTGTTTACAGCTGATATCCCTCTTCTCTTTGCTAAACACTCAGCCTCTGGTCACCTCTATGCTGATGATGTCCAGACTTTTGTTCACGGCTCCTCTTCTCAGCAACTTGTTCTAAGCTTGCTCTTGCTCTCAGCTTGCTCTTTGCCAGTCAATTGAATCTCTTTCTGCTGATCTCAATTGTTGGATGTCCTCAAATCGTCTCTCGCTCAACTCTTCAAAGACCTAATTTATCTGGATGGGCACTCATCAACAACTAAATAAAATTGATTACACTTTACTTGCCGAACGGCTTCCTCAATTTACTTTCTTCACAAATGTTCGTAACCTGGGTGTTACTCTAGACAATACTGCTTCCTTCTCTGCACATATCTCTAATCTTTCTCGGTCCAGCTTCTACCATCTGCGACGTTTACGTACCATTAGGCGATCTGTCTCTTCATCGATTTTTTCTTCTATGGTCCATGCCTTCATCTGTTCCCGCATTGACTACTGCAACTCGTTACTCATGCCATTGGCCTACCTAAACTCCGCCTGGCTCCTCTTCAATCGGTACTTAATGCATCTGTACGTTTGATTGCCCGCCTCCCTGGTTTCTCTCACATTTCGACTTTCATGACTGAGCACCTTCACTGGTTTCCTTTGACTGCCCGGATTCAATATAAAATTCTTTGTCTTACCTATAAGATGTTTTTGGGTCCAGCGCCTCGCTACATTTGTGATCTTATTAGGAAGCCTTTCTCTGCTACCGTTGGACGTCCTCTCCGCTCTTTAGACCGTCATGATCTTCTTGTACCATGATCTCAGACTGCCACAGCCCAACGTCGCGCCTTTGCCTCTGTCTGCCCTTTACTGTGGAATGGCGTTCCTCCTATTATCCGTTCCCAGATTTTATCTGGAGTCTTTACTTTTTATGCCCGTTGTCTTAAGACTTTTCTTTTTCCAGGAGTTCTTCGCACTGGGAGCGCCTCTGATTAGGTTGTGCTGTGAGAGGCGCCTATAAATCCCCAAATAGAATAGAATAGAATAAGTTTAAACTTGAGCCCATTGAAGAACCGGATGGATCTGATCAAGACCTTTACACTCGGTGGAAGGTGGATTCTTCAGATCCGATTATGCTTGCAACTCACAATGGTCAATTAGAAACAGAGGGAGACCCGGCTCGAGAGGGGTAGCAGAGTTATTGAGCCTGATAGTTGAAAAATTTGAATAAGTGAGCTAATCTAATTTTTTGCGTAACATTCTCATTTGAACAACCTATCCGCCAGTATACAGCTTTCCACATTATATTGTGTATAAGATATATTTGTCTGCATTCAAAATCGTTCTCAACCTATCGAGACACCCGATAGCATATAAAATAGGATACCAATAATTGACATATTTCCGATTCCTTCCAATTGAAGCTTTGAAATATTGGTCTCTATCGAGTATGCTATGGACACAGATGTAAGTTTTCGCAAATCTTCAAGCCCAACAAAAGTTACACCACTTTTAGTGAGGCCGGCTACCGTTGCGTTTCGTTTTTGAATCGACAAAAAACGGTGGGTGGCCTCACTAAAAGTGGTATAACGTTTGTTGGGTTTGAAATATTTTGATGAAATCTGGCTATCATTTGTAAATATGAATTGTCTTTGATCCTGTAAAATTTTATTTCGATATTCTTACTTCTGACCAAGATATTAGCAAAAAATTATTTTTTTGCGTTTCGTTTTTGAATCGTCAAAAAACGAGGGGTGGCCTCACTACAAGTGATATAACTTTTGCTCTGTTTGAAATATTTTGTTGAAATTTGACCATTGTACGTAAATATGAATTGCCTTTAAGACTGTAAAGTTTCATTTAAAAATTCTCATGTTTGGCCAAGATATGGACTAAAAACCGGAGGGGGTTACTTTTTATGGCCACCCTGTACATACGTGTGACAGTATGTCTTCACAAAGAATCCTTGTGGAGACAAACGTTTCATCATTCGAATACAGTAGGCCAAAGCATGGTCCCACACACACACATACGTGTGTCTTCGCAAAGAATCCTTGTGGAGACAAACGTTTCATCATTCGAATATAGTAGGCCAAAGCATGGTCCCACACACACACATACGTGTGTCTTCGCAAAGAATTCTTGTGGAGACAAACGTTTCATCATTCGAATACAGTAGGCCAAAGCATGGTCCCACACACACATACGTGTGTCTTCGCAAAGAATTCTTGTGGAGACAAACGTTTCATCATTCGAATACAGTAGGCCAAAGCATGGTCCCACACACACATACGTGTGTCTTCGCAAAGAATTCTTGTGGAGACAAACGTTTCATCATTCGAATACAGTAGGCCAAAGCATGGTCCCACACACACATACGTGTGTCTTCGCAAAGAATTCTTGTGGAGACAAACGTTTCATCATTCGAATACAGTAGGCCAAAGCATGGTCCCACACACACATACGTGTGTCTTCGCAAAGAATCCTTGTGGAGACAAACGTTTCATCATTCGAATATAGTAGGCCAAAGCATGGTCCCACACACACACATACGTGTGTCTTCGCAAAGAATTCTTGTGGAGACAAACGTTTCATCATTCGAATACAGTAGGCCAAAGCATGGTCCCACACACACATACGTGTGTCTTCGCAAAGAATTCTTGTGGAGACAAACGTTTCATCATTCGAATACAGTAGGCCAAAGCATGGTCCCACACACACATACGTGTGTCTTCGCAAAGAATTCTTGTGGAGACAAACGTTTCATCATTCGAATACAGTAGGCCAAAGCATGGTCCCACACACACATACGTGTGTCTTCGCAAAGAATTCTTGTGGAGACAAACGTTTCATCATTCGAATACAGTAGGCCAAAGCATGGTCCCACACACACATACGTGTGTCTTCGCAAAGAATTCTTGTGGAGACAAACGTTTCATCATTCGAATACAGTAGGCCAAAGCATGGTCCCACACACACATACGTGTGTCTTCGCAAAGAATCCTTGTGGAGACAAACGTTTCATCATTCGAATACAGTAGGCCAAAGCATGGTGTCACACACACACCCACACACATATACGTGTGTCTTCACAAACAATCCTTGTGGAGATAAACAGCCTCTCTGTGTCTGTCTTTCTATATCTCTATCTGTATCTGTGTCTCTCTGTCTCTGTATGTCTACCTCTGTCATTGTCTATATCTCTGTCTCTAACTGCCAGTCTCTCTCTCTCTCTCTCTCTCTGTCTGTCTGTCTGTCTGTCGGTCGGTCGGTATCTCTCTCACACCCACACACACTCACGCAAACACATGTGTGTGAGTACCCGTATTGAATCTTTGTGGAGACAAAGGTTTTATTATCTGAATTGAGTAGGCATAGTCTCACACGCACATTGGTCACATCATTTAATTCTTGTGGAGACAATAATTTTATCTATTTAATACGGCCTGCATATGATATTCATACACTCACAGTCTCACACACTATCCTCCCTCACACAGTGATTCTTATTTAGAACAGATTCATGCCATTCAGGACAGCCGGCTCTACTAAATAGGCGAAAAAGGACCTTAAGCCTATACCAAGTATTAAAAAGATTTTTAAAAATTAATATCCTGGTTTTAGACTGGATATGGGTATTTAAACTTGACAATGATTTTCTTCTCAGTTTTTTTTTACTCAAGCTTTTTAATTTGGTGTGCAAGATTTATATGCAAATCATGCTCATCTTATACTCAACATCATCGGTATTCCGAGAGTAAAATTATTCTTGTTTGAATATCACGAGAGTGGAAGAAAAAATTCTGCCACTGCAAATATTTCATCTCACACTTAGAACGCCGTTTCTGAGGCGCAATAATTTTCTGAAATCGTTTTATTGTATCTATACAGGCTAATAGTAATAGGGAACTCAAGTATAACATCGTAGTGTGTAGAAAGCATAGATCCTTGTACCCACATGCACTGCTTTCGGTAAGGTATGTTTTGGCACTATTCACGCACACACACACACAACACACACTCCTGACTCCATAAGACATCCATATGGAGACAAGTGTGTGTGTTCGACACTGTAATGAATATTAATTAGATGTGTGAATATATAATATAAGTAGTCCCTTGACCCCAGAGAGTTAGGTGTACTTTAAGGCATGTTTTGAACTCATGAATTGTACCCACAGCGAATGTCCGCTTAAGGTAGTGTATGCGGGTATGTGTGTGTGTGTGTGTGTGTGTGTGTGTGTGTGTGTGTGTGTGTGTGTGTGTGCGCGTCAGTAGGCTACATAGTATTCTGCGTGAGCTTTGGGAGTGGGAGTAGACACCTAAGAAATGTTATATAGTATGTTAGTCACAGAACCAAGATCAGTTCATTTCGAGACCTGATATTGAAGTGTCTATAGAGGATTATTAGTGAATGTCAAATAAGCTAAATTGATAAATCATAGCCTAAAGAGAGTGCTCTGCTTTGCCTTTTAAGTTCTTTTCTGCTTGTTTCCAAGTCACAGTAGGCCTAGTCGCTAGCAGCTGTATAAAGGTGTGATGGTAAGTACAAGTCACTGTTTTTCTCGCATGGCCTGAATCGGGACCGTCTCTGAGTATGAATCTTGAAGGGCGCTATATGAACGAGATAAACAGTGCAAGTGCAAAGGACTACAACTGCCTATAACAGATATATATATATATAAATTTTATGTCATTGCATAACTGTAGGCTATAATGTAACCGGATGCGTTCTGTCAGACTGTCAATCCGATTAATTTTTGTTCAGTAAAGAATATTATTATAATTACGCAGACAATGCAGACATCGTGCAACACCGGCTCACGATAGCTTGCAGTTTATATATATATATATATATATATATATATATATATATTATATAGGCCTAGGCTAAATACGAAGCATAAGCTAGCTAAGTTTTGCCCCCCCCTGAAAAAAACTGAAATGACGTCCCTGCTGTCGGACACTTAAAACTGCGGAATAGAGTGCTGTAGCACTGCATGAGTGCACCCGCTTAAGTGCGAGCCTGGTCAAAGTATAGGAGCTATAAAAAACACCACCACCACCACCACCACCACCTCTTCCTTCGTCTCCTCCTCCTCTCCTCCTCCTCCTCTAACTCGTCCTCCTCCTCCTTTTCCTCGTCCTCCTCCTCCGCTTCCTGCATCCAGCTGCACGACATAGATCTAATTATAACCTGGTACAAATAATTATGGTCCAGTGGAGTGGGAATTACAACAGTAGGGTTCATAAGAGCGCAGGAATGATCATGATACAACAGATTACAAGAGTAGGAATTAAACTAGTAAATGTCATTCAAGGGATTAGGCTTTTACAGGAGTAATTATCTAGCATATTTCAGAAGTATTACTTTTCTTCAGTGATTTTGCGGAAATAGGTGATAATAGTAACGAGGAGTGATAATAATTAGATGGCCGTTTAAAGCCACCGTATATTATAAGCTGCTGCAGCAGTCTGCTGCTGCTGCTGCTGCTGCTGCTGCTCACCTTAGCCTTTGCCTCCCGCGTGGCCTCTGCCTCGGCCGCCATCGCCCTCTGAAGCTGAACAGGAAGTCGAACGTCCTTTCTGTTGAGGAAGCAAAACAACCGGTTAAGGTATAAGCTTACACCATAATTGTGACCACAATTCCACAAAGGAAATGATAGGAACTTGAATAGCAGCTAAGAGGAACTTTGACTAAAGGAAGTTATGCGAACTTGGAAGGATGGAAAGAAGGATGGAAAGA
This sequence comes from Lumbricus terrestris, assembly GCA_949752735.1. NCBI lineage: Eukaryota > Metazoa > Annelida > Clitellata > Crassiclitellata > Lumbricidae > Lumbricus > Lumbricus terrestris. The sequence goes on from OX457053.1 coordinate 24,138,196, forward strand.
AGGATGGAAAGAAGGATGGAAGAAGGAACGTGGGAGGAAGGAAGGTATAAACAGGGACTTTGAAGGAAGGAAGGTAGGAACTTGGATGTAAGGAAGCCTAGGAAGGATGGATGGAAGGAAGGAAGGACATAAGGCTAAGCAAGTAAGGAGCCATACTTTCATCTGTTTTCGGACTGACTACTGTAATTCTCTCCTTGTTGGCCCCCTTAAGGCTCGGCTATAAATATTATCATCTACTCAGTCTGTACCCAATGCTGCTGCTGCTGCTGCTGCTGCTGCTGCTAGGCTCATTGCCGATCTTCCCAGATTCTCCCACATTTCTACATTCATGGCTGAGCAAATTCACTGGCTTCCACTCTCTGCCCGTATATAATTCAAAATTATAATTTTGGTCCTCAAATCTCAATTGGGTCATGCTCTTTCCAAATTCCAATCTTTACTTCGCCCCACTTCGCCCCGCCCTCTTAGGTCCTCTGATCGGTGTGACCTCCTTGTTCCCTGCATCAGGACAACCATGGCTCAATCCAGATCATTTGCATGCATATGTCCCTCTCTCTGGAATCAACTTCCTCCATCAGTTCGCTCTGGTAGTCTTTCATCATCTTTCTCTTGTCTGAAAACCTGTCTTTTCTTTCAAGGTTGCACGCACTGGGAGCGCTGCTGAAAGGCTCCTGCTGCGAGAAGTGCTTTATAAAGTGGTCAGATACAATACAATTCAATACAATACAAACGAGCAAGGAAGTACCGGAAGGAAGGAAGGAAGGAGGAATGAAGGAAGGCTACAAAGGAAGATCTGGAAATTTGCCAAAAAATTAGGAGACGGACAGAATGTTTGTTTTGTTTGTATGTTTGTATGTGCATTTGTTATAGCGCCCCTTCAAGCTCCCTACTCAGAGGCGCTCCCGTCTACAGAGCGGACACTGCATCGGAGTTTCACGCCGGAGTGAAGGACTTGCCCAAGATCCCTACGCAGCGACTTGAGGTGAATTCAAACCTGCAACCCGTCGGCTGCAAGGCGACGAACATACCCACTACACCAACGCGCCTACATATATAATGCAAGTAATAGCACGAATGAATGAATTGTAATTGTAATTGAACATTTTTAAAGCGCCGCTCACAGATTCAGTAGCGCTCCCGACCCCAGCTATAGTGCTCCCGCCATCAAATAGAATAGTCTTCATGCGTTTACGAAACAAGGGAAGAGAAAGGCCAAGGAGCTCAAGACGTATCTTGTGGGGAAGGTGATTCCAACAAGAAAGACCAACATAAGCAAAGCTTCTAGATTGGGCCGTATATATCTCCACGCATGCGAGGGACAACAAGTACCGGCAGGCCATTAGTAGCCGAGCGAAGGGCTGAGCGGCCAGGTAGAGTGGAGACCAGGTTACACAATGCCCGAAGATATGAAGAAATCACGCAAGAAAGAAACGAACGAATGAAACGAATGAAGGATCAAGGTATATCCTGCAAAAAGGAAGACGTCAAAGACGGAAGAAAAGTCTAATTAATATCACAAGTTCAGAGACTTCAATAATTATGATATATTCTTAATGCTAAACATCTTACATTTCGACTCGCTCCACCTTCACGCCCCACGGGTCAGTGGCCTCGTCTAAACTCGCCTGAGAAACAAACAGACCAGACATAAGTAACTGAGTTGGTAGCAGACGCGCAAGATAAGGCTATTTATGTAGCGCAGTTTAAACCATTTAATGCAATGCAAGTGCGGCGTATTATAAGTCTACTTAAGCTTAGAGTAACACCATAAGTATGATGCAAAATGGAATTGCATCAACTCGTATGGCATCATAATTATCGTTAATAAGCTGAAGCCCTGCGCATAACTTTCAACAGAGGCGAGGAGCTTATTATATACAAATATACATATATATTATTTATATTATGTATATATATACATATATATTATACTCGTATATATTATGAATATAATTATACAAAAGCTTGTTTCTTGTGCGGAACTGGCAAAATTAATGCTCTTTACATTGGAAAAATGATCGGTGATACACATGGGTGGGGAGAGATAGACAAGGAATTTATATATGAGGTAAGGTATTGAGAGTGAGTGAGGAAAAAGGGAATACATAGGAGTGATTATACACAAGAGTGCAAAACCAATGTGCTGAAGCAGTAAATAAAACTAATACATTGCACACTGTATACCTCTTATACCCAGTGCTAGTAAATGCATTATTTATTTATTTTCATTTCGGGAAGTGTTCAACACTAAAACACCCCTAAACAGCTACGGCCGTGTGTATAGCACATACTTGTAGACTTCACGGTTGTTGGCACTGCCCTGGGGGACAGCCGTCTGCTGATCTCCTACGTGAGCTTCTTTTCAATTCCACAAACACATGCAGTGAAGTGGGGGTGGGATGGTGGGGGAAACGATCATGGGCGGAGTGTGGTTTCCGTCCTTGGAGGGGCTAAAGTCTTCTTGGGAGGAGAGGGGCTAAGCCAGGGAAAAGATACCATTTACACGGTAAAAAATTGAATTAGGGTCTTCTTGGGGGGGGCTTAATAAACTCCGCCCATGGAAACGATCTCTTACGATCAACAGTAGTGGTTGGGGTAACATATTATATCAATCTACAGACCTTCTCAGTTATGGGGGGAGGAGGAGGAGGGTTTACTATTGCATTACAGGTGGATACTTGAAGACGGAACCATTTCCCACTGGATGGATATTAGACATCGGGGCGGGAGGGAGTGCCACATAGATGAGTTCAGCAATCAACATCACGTGGCGCTTTATATGGTTTTTCAATCAGAAATGCACTTACATACAACGCAGAAAGAAATCAAGCATGATAAACAGGAATGAAGCCGACGGGAGCGGGATGAAGGTGGACAGAAGAAAGGAGAGAAGAACGAATGGCAGGAAGCAATCAGCGAAATGAGGAAGCCAAAGAATGAAGCAAAACAGCAAGATGAGACTTATAGCCTACGTTATTTTTTCTATTTTATCGTACGCACGTTAGGCAGGGATGCCACTCATAGCTTTTTTCACCTAGATCTAAGTTTTTCGGCCTAATCTAGGTTTCTAGGTTTTTTGTCGAGATCTAGGTTTTTTCCGATCGCGGATTTTCTGACATTTTTTCGAAACATAGACATTTTTCAGGGAAAATGCACGAAACAGTAGCAAAAAGAAGGAAGATTTAAAGAAAATGTCTAATTTTAGAGAATTAGAGTGAATGACTAAAAAAGGTCATCTGTAAAATTGCGAGCACAAACAGAAATTTTTCAGAGCCTGAAAGACTAAAAAAGGTCGTCAGAAATTTCAAGCCCAAAAATTCGATGCACTTTTAAACAAATTTCCGATCTAGCCTTTTCTAGACTTTTTTCGGCCGGATCGGACCTTTTTTCAAAATCAAAGTGGCATAGGCCTACCTGACGTTAGGTACGCGTACGTTATTATATTATGCAAATGCCCATGGACACATCCATCCCCCTTCGGTATACCTGCATGAAGTGGCTGATGTTTTCTCGGTCTGAAAGGATCTCGCTGAGGTTCTTCGTTCCAAGTACGTTCCGTAGGGTCGTCTGCGCAAGGAGACGGGTCGACCGGTTCGCATCCTCGACGTTCGTTATGGAGATGGTGGCGTTCGAGACGCGGTAGTAGACGACTGCGTCCACGGCCACCGTCACCGAGTCCTTCGAGAGGATCTACGACGGGGACAGAGGAGAAGAGGAAGAACTGATTCGTGGATGTATGTCCTTGGAGGAAGAAAGGATTGTTACATGGAAAGAAGGAAGAAAAGAAGAGATGGGGACAGAGCAGAAGAGGAAGAACTGATCGGTGGATGTATGTCCTTGGAGGAAGAAAGGATTGTTACGTGCATGGAAAGAAGGAAGGAAAGAAGAGGATCTACGGTGGAGAAAGAAGAGGACGAACTGAACTGATCCATGGAAGTATATCCACAGAGGAAGAAAGGAATATTCCGTGGAAGGAAGGATGTGTTCAGAGGAAAGTGGAATGCTCCGTGCATGGAAGAAGAATGCTGTGTTCAGAGGTGTAAAGAAGTATTCCATGGAAAAAATGATGCATGGAAGGATGTCTTCAAAAGAAGAATGGACTGCTCCGTGAAGTTTCTAATGCCGTGGACAATTAACTACAGAATTTGTAAGGAAATTACTCCAAATTGCTAAGATGATTAACCGCATAAGTTTTAAACGTATATAGTGGGAGAAATTCTAGTGGTCGGATAGTATTGATGGTAGGCTCTATATATCTCCTGAAGAGATAAATCAACATTACACCAATTATAGGCCTACATGATTGGGTATTGGGGTGAATACATAACTGACACGCACCTTATACCAATGTGGTACATAAAATCCGCCTCTTGGAGTTGTATGTACATCAAAATAGGCCTATACTTAATAAAAGATTTACACTTTACACAAGTCTGCGCCTTAGGAAATTACATGAAGCATAATGGGTTCTCCATCAAACTACCTCATAAGAATTTTTTATTTATTAATTTGTTTGTTTACTGTTTACTGACTTGCATGTCACATCAGTGTTTACATAATAGCAAATATAGGCCTATTATGCATTTTAATTCAGAAAGAATTTCTGAACTTAACATTAATGCAGACCAATTAATTATGTCAAGCATAGTCTACAGCTATATTTAGAACGTGTGAGAGAGCGGAGAGGCCATACCTGAGATAGGCCGCATGCTAAGATCAGAAAAGCAGCATGGAGCTTGACCCAAAGAGTCTTACTGGTTAAGAAAAAGGATTAATTAATTAATTAATTAAGACTAATACCTCTTGTGGTGGTACATCAAACGAGACTGTGCGAAGGTCGACTTTTGTGTAGGCATCCGTACAAGGAATGATGAAAAATAAACCTAAACAGACACAGACACATTAGGTTTAATTTCAACTACGGCTGGTATACTGATTAAAATAATTTTAATCAATTAATCGATTAAATTTAATTGCGATTAATCAATTGAAATCGATTACTTTGATCGACCTATAAAGGCTATAATGAAGCTAAGTATGAAAACCGTAAAAAATGCAGTCACTGCGTTAGACCGTTAGACATGGGCGTAACTTTGCCCCAGATAGTGGTGGTGACTAGGCTAATGACTATTCCTCAGCAGCTCTGCTCACTAGAGTAGAGAGGCAAAATGTTCGTTCCCTGCTTTGCCCCAATGCTATGCAGTAAATAGTTCTATTGTCCTGGGGACCTTTACTTGCTGAGATAATCGTTAACCATCTGTGTTTTGATGTTTCTCTATAGTTTGTTTTCAAGAAAATAATATTTTTCGTGTTTCCTTGTCAGAGTTTGCTGCAACTTCTGATTCGATCATTATTGATGCCAAAATGCCAGTCATATATCCATTAATGCAAATTATAGGTTTAAAGTATAGGCTACGATGCCGCATATCGAATTACAGTGCACAATAAATGTGACTTTAATAGGCCTATATCAATTTTTAATTTCAATCTCACTGGTAGCCTAACACCAAGCGGGGCAAAACGCCCCTATGACTCGCCTTGGCTAAATGCCCCTTCATTTGCATGTATTGCAGGTCCATTCTTAGCAAGCAATTTTTCTTGTGCTAAAAAGATTAGAGAGGGAGTCCTATAACCGTTAGAACCAAATAGAGCACTGCACCTCTTTAAAGTTGTTTTCGGCTTTGAAGGTCATAATTCACAAAGGTTTTCAGAAAATAGAAATGGGCAACAAGAGGGTTTTTGCCCCAGATGATGGCAAAGCACCCCTTTGAGGCACCTTTTATTTAATTATTTTGCAATAATCATCCTTTTAGAAATTTTTTCGAGCAGTTACTGTAGTAGGCCTACTTTTTGGGACATTCAGCACTATGGATCTTACAATAACTTCAAGCTTGAAATGCTATTACTCACGTGGTAAATTAGTAAAAGCCGTTAATGGGAAAGTTTTACCCCTTTCTATTTTCCTTCCAATCTCACTTCCCCCGTATTCCTCTATATCTTCACCAAATAGGAATTTTAGTATGCTCTGTCCGGCACTTTAGGTCACCCGAAAAATAGAACAACAAATTATTTTTACTTTTTAAAGGAATTCAATTTCACAGTGAAAGTCCAGAATAATACAACAAAATGGACGACTTAACCAAATTATTACGCGACCAAACATGTGTATACGCTTAAGTAAGGACTGTAAGGTAGTGTGGACAATAAACGCACTGTGGAAGCCTCTGTCAGCTTTTCCGCCATTGCAATGTTAATATCCACGAATGGCTTTACGCCAGACAGCCAAATGCTTTCGCGTAAAAAAATACTTCCTTGCAGGACCAAAAAGTGGTGGTGACTGTCACCACCACTTTTAAAAGTGGTGGTGACTGTCACCACCACTTTTAAAAGTGGTGGTGACTGGACACCACCGTCACAATAGAACGTTACGCCTATGCCGTTAGATACTACTTAGGCTACCATTTTCTTCCTACAAAAGAGCAATTTGAACTATTTAGGCTACTGCATGCCACGAAAACAATTGCATTTTGTCACCATTTTTGAAATTTTCCATCAGCATTTACCTCAAATGCAAAATGATCTCTTAATTAATTATATCCACTCAAAAGCTTCACATTATCATACCAAGCATACCAAGAAATTAAAATTCCTAAGCTTATTCATTCATTGTAGGCCTAACTGTCAAAACTTCTCAAACTGAGACTCGTGCTTTGCGTGTTTAATTTTTTGTAGCATGACCTTGACCCACGGCGCACGCGCGCACGACATTTCGCTTCAGCTTACCAGCGTCGCTCTCCACCATCATCCAGGGTTGGCATATACTATATACTGGCAAACCCTACTGGCAAAAGCCTTATGGATGGATCCGATTTGACCAGGGTCTATGACAACAGAGGTCATTACCCTGGACAGAAATTTGCTCGGCGTATTACAGCACTTAAGAGAGCAAGTGCAAAAGCCTGATATACTGCAAGATTTTATTTATAGTGTTTATCGACATATTTTGTGTGTCAGAGCCGTTCACATGCCCCTGAGAGAATATGTGATTGAACGCAGTCTGAAAATATATAAATGAGAATGAATACGTTTTAAAGGTGTTTAAATGCAATCGTATCATCGTAATCCCCTAATTTCTAAAGCGCCACTTGAAAGTCAAGCGCATGCAGGGCATCAGCTTATCCAGGAGTGCTGTGTCTAGTCAGAAGAGTTGTCCAAAAGCTCGAAGGAGGTCGTAATCTGGTTACCAGAGGATCAGAGGTGGCTTATCAGTGCTTTACATGGACCTTAAGACATATTTGTATCGCGGTGATTAGATATTAGGGCGATACCTAATAATCTTTGTCATTGTGAAGTAGGCCTATCGCTAAATGATAGCCAGTCGTCAAGGTAACGAAAATGACTTTGCGGAGAGCTATGAGCGACTCTGAGAGGACTTCTTAAAGAGGCGCAATATAAATTCTTGAAATGAACAACTGAAAATGTAGCGTATTACAGTGACGGAGTTTAATTCACTGACTGACTGATCACAGTAGGCTATATAGTCAATCATGTCAATATATAATAACACCGTGATAATTATAACAAAGATAATTCACATCTACTTCCACAATTCTGGCGCAGACTGAGCGACGCTGTCTGTAGCTTGGATGGATGGATCCGATTTGACCAGGGTCTATGACAACAGAGGCCGTTACCCACCCACCGTGTTTTGACGATTCAAAACCGAAACGCAAAAAAGTTAGGTTTGTTGCTAATATCATGGCCAGAAGTAAGAATTTTAAAATGAATCTTTACAGCTAGGTTTAAAGACTAATCATATTTACACATGATGGCCAGATTTCATCAAAATATTTCAAACACAACAAAAGTTATACCACTTTTAGTGAGGCCATCCACCGTTTTTGACGATTCAAAAACGAAACGTAACAAAAAGTAACAAAAACACGATTTTATTAAGCCTCATCTCAAGTAGGCCTAACTGTTGTCAAATGAACTTGGTAGTTCTTCACAACTTGTGTTCAATGTGCCCACCACCAGTGCCATAACTTCTTTTGTGTCTCTTTGCAAAGTTCTTGATGGACCTGTAACCTGTTGATTAATCTGACAGATTCCTTATTATTCCTTACCAATTTTATTATCATCTTGATAAGTGACTTCTTAGTGACGTGCAGCTACGCTGGCACCCTGTTCCTTTTTTAGATAGTAGGCTAATAATAATGATCATCTGTAGGGCTGCCAACCGTCCCGGATTCGCCGGGACAGTCCCGGAATCGGCCCTGTGCGTCCCGTGTCCCGGATTGATCTCAAATTGTCCCGGAATTTGTGGTAGAAAATTTTTTGTCATTTTGCACACTAAACTGGACAAGTTGTCTGATGATTTTGCGTTCTGTGCTGTTAAACCTAACGTTGTTGACTGAGCATCGAATGTTGGACAGCGCTGGATTGAAGTCTTGAATACTTTGCAAACCACTGACACTCAGTAGCCTAATGTGTCATATGTAGGCTACTGTCAGCCCGTTCTAATGCATTTTGAGAGATGGCATGTTGATTTTTCCATGACTTTGGGCCTATGCAATATAATTATGTGAACACACTGGACAGTGTAAATTGGTATAAATGTCATATTTAAGCTAGTGATTGCGGACGTCCCGGAATGGCGAAATCAAGAGTTGGCAGCCCTAATCATCTGGCAATATCAAGGCTATCTGATATTTGAGATGAGACTGAATAAAATCGTGTTTTTGCTACTTTTTGCTGCGTTACGTCTTTGAATCGTCAAAACACGGTGGGTGGCCTCCTTAAAAGTGCCATAACTTTTATTCTGTTTGAAATATTTTGCTGAAATCTGGCAATCATGTGTAAATATGAATTGTCTTTGAGCCTGTAAAATTTCATTTCGAAATTTTTACTTCCGGCCAAGATATTGGCCAGAATACTTAAATTAGTTTTTTGCTACTTTTTGTTGCGTCGCGTTTTTGAATCGTCA
>OX457053.1:24152181-24154681 GCA_949752735.1 Lumbricus terrestris
GAGTGTGTGCGTGTTTGTGTCTGTGTGTGTGTTTGTGTGTGTTTGTGTCTGTGTGTGTGTATGTGTGTGCGTGTATGTGTCTGTGTGTGCATGTGTGGGTGTCCCTGTGTGTTTGTGTGTGTATGTGTGGGTGTTTGTGTGTGTGTGAGTGTGTGTGTCTGTGTGTGTGTGCTTCAGTGTGTGTGCTTGTGCTGCTCTCTTTCCCTGTGTGTGTTTTGTGCGTGCGTGTTTGTGTGTGTATTTGTGTGCATGTGTGCGTGAGTGTGTGCGTGTTTGTGTGTTTCTGTGTGTGTGTCTGTGTATGTGTGTGTATTTGTGCTGCTCTCTTTCCCTGTGTGTGTGTGTGTGTCTCTCTCTCTCTCTCTCTCCCTCCCTCCCTCCCTCTTCATCGCGCCATCTGGTGATAAATCTCGTCCACTCATTCGTCGTTCATCCCATTCAACAAGTCCGTCGCAATGCAATAAACTTCCGCTCGACACGTCATATCCGGTTGCGCCTAACGCAGCAGCCGCACAAAAGCATCGGCCATCCGAACGGATTCGCTTCGCAGCCGGATGGCGCTAGGTACTAGATTAACGCTGGATAATTATTGTGCGCCACTAGAAGGCTATACACAGTGCATGGGTCGTTGGAATGAATATAAGATCCGCTTGTGTTTGTGTGCGCTCGTTTGTGCGTGTGATTCTGTCTGTTTGCTCTTGTATTTCTGGCTATTTCTGTGCTTGTGTGGGTGTTTGTTTTTCTCTCTCTCTTTCTCTGTCTCTGTCTCTGTATGCCTTTGTATGTCTGACCGTTTGTCTGTCTGTCTCCCTCTCCCTTTCCTTCTCCCTCCCCCTCTCCTCCACTCCACGTGTAATAACGAGTCTATTGTCATATGCCAGACAGACAGCCAGACAGCCAGACAGACATACATACATACATACATACATACATACATACATACAAACATACATACATACATACATACATAGTTACATACATACATACATACAGACGGACAGGTCGGCCTGACCCCACAGACAGACAGACAGACAGATAGACAGAGAGACAGACAGGTCGTTCTGACCCTACAGACAGGCAGTTTTTTAAAAATAAATTCTCATTTCGTGAGGTGTTGTAAATGGTAATATCGGTCGCTCCTCTCAATCGCATCCTCCTCCTGCTCTCCTCCTCCACCCCTCTCCACCACCTCTCCTTCTCCTCCTCCTCCCTTCTTCCTCCTCCTCCTCCTTTCCTCCTCCCTTCTTCCTCCTCCTTCCCTCTTTCTTCTCATCCTCCTCCTCTCCTCCTCCACCATCTCTCCTCTTCTTCTTCTTCCTCCTCCTCCTCCTCCTCCTCCTCCTCCTCCTCCTCCTCCTCCTTCTCCTCCCCTCTTCCTTCTCATCCTCATACTCCTTCTCTCCTCCTCCTGTTCCTTCTCCTCCTCCTCCCCTCTTTCTTTTCATCCTCCTCCTTCTTCTCCTCCTACTCCTCTCCTCTTTCTCCTCCTCCTCCCCTCTTCCTTCTCATCCTCCTCCTCCTCCCCTCTTCCTTCTCATCCTCATACTCCTTCTCTCTCCTCCTCCTCCTTCTCCTCCTCCTCCCCTCCTCCTTCTCCTCCTCCCTCCTCCTCCTCCTCCTCGTCTTCTCCTCCTCATCCGGGTTCTCTGTCAAAAGCAATCGTTGCCGTCACGTGACAACGCGACAAAACAATATTGCGCCGGCGAGACCCCGACGCGAGCGACGGACAATCGCACTGGGACTGGTAAGATTCAATATCATCACAATAACATTGGTTAGACGACTGAATCAGTCATCAATGTGTCTGCGAGATATTACAACCTTTATTATAGGCAAGATTACTAGTATACTACTACTAATACTTTGCTGCTGCAGCTAATACTATACTGCTGGATTGATTTATTTTAATCACAAATTTTTTAATTTATACGCAAAACAAGAAATCATTCGTTTCAAGAATTTACATAACGCCCATTAAGAAGCCGACTCAGAGGTGCTCCCAGTCAAACCACGGTGATTACATATAGGCCAGCATGTAGGTCGTATATGGAAACTGTAAAACACTGATGAGTCAACCATGGTTGACTCACAGCTAGCACAGCTAGCTTGCATATCTCCAACGGAGGACTATTCCAGACAGAAGGAATCACGACGCTGACAAGTTGGCAGTCAGATAGCCAGTCAAACAGTCAGGAAAGCAGTCACGTAGCCAGTCAGTTATAGTTATCTATCTCAGCGGTTCTCAACCTGTGTAGCTTAGGTGTATGCAAGTGCATGTGCAAGTGCATGGGTCGCGAAGAACATCCCAGTGGGTCGCCAATTTTCTCGGAAATCGCAATTCTTTTCGACTACATTCCTCCGTGAGACCGGTTTCTCTGCTTGACTACTAATAAGACTAAAATACAGGAACCGGCTGTGTCAATAACGATTTAAGAATGTGTCTGAAAACGCAACATCCTACGTATTGACTTAGGCCTATACTTCTGACCAGAATGCAAGC
>OX457053.1:24162181-24169681 GCA_949752735.1 Lumbricus terrestris
ATTGACAGATCGACCGATTGACAGATCGAGAGACCGATTGGCAGACCGCGAGACCGATTGGCAGACCGCGAGACCGATTGGCAGATCGAGAGACCGATTGGCAGATCGAGAGACCGATTGGCAGATCGAGAGACCGATTGGCAGATTAAGAGACCGATTGGCAGATCGAGAGACCGATTGGCAGACAGATCGACCGATTGACAGATCGACCGATTGACAGATCGAGAGACCGATTGGCAGACCGCGAGACCGATTGGCAGACCGCGAGACCGATTGGCAGATCGAGAGACCGATTGGCAGATCGAGAGACCGATTGGCAGATCGAGAGACCGATTGGCAGATCGAGAGACCGATTGGCAGACAGAGAGACCGATTGACAGATCGACCGATTGACAGATCGAGAGACCGATTGACAGATCGAAAGACCGATTGGCAGATCGAGAGACCGATTGACAGATCGAAAGACCGATTGACAGATCGAGAGACCGAATGACAGACTGACCGATTGACAGATCGACCGATTGACAGATCGACCGATTGGCAGACTGACCGATTGACAGACTGACCGATTGACAGATCGAAAGACCGATTGGCAGATCGAGAGACCGATTGACAGATCGATCGATTGGCAGATCGAGAGACCGATTGGCAGATCGAGAGACCGATTGGCAGATCGAGAGACCAATTGGCAGATCGAGAGACCGATTGGCAGATCGAGAGACCGATTGGCAGATCGAGAGACCGATTGGCAGACCGATCAATTGACAGATCGACCGATTGACAGATCGACCGATTGGCAGATCGGTCCGTTTATTCTGTGCTAAATTTATTTTTTGCTTAACTAGTGGTGGCCAGCTCAAGTTCTCCAACCAAGCCATATCCAACCATATATAGCCATATGCACCACACCTCTGGAACGATCTGCCTTCTGAATTTCGCTCACTTTCGATTCTTCAACCATCATTACTAATCACTCGCCATCGCCTTCCTTCTCAGGCTCCTCCTATGGCTCTATCCATCACAACTCGGGCTTTCCATTAGAAATTAAAGTCACAACTCTTCAAGCACTCTTACCAATGTATTAGTCCACCCTCCAAAACTCGACCCAGACGACACCCTCCTTAGATATCTGCAGGCTCGTCCTATGAGAGAGGGAACCATGGAATACTTTTACTGACAAACCTTTCGACTCAACACAGCGCTCGTGAATAAGCTGGTGCCCAGCGCTTGGCTTTCGAGTGGCGTTTTAGAAGTCTGAAGATTACTATTACGACACAATCATGTCTGACTCTACGGGTATCGCTTAAGACAGGGGTTCTCAACCGGTGTGTCGCGACACACTAGTGTGTCGCGTAGCAGTCGGCGGTGTGTCGCGTAAAGATGGTGTGTCGCTGGTGTGTCGCGAAGAATTGGTGTGTCGCGAATTCTCACAGCATGCAACCGTCGTTCTTGCGTTACACTGACTTGTTCACTTTAGCAGTCTGTGAGAATATATATTCGCCGGATTTCATTTATCTATTCCATTTGATAGCAATCGGGAGCAGCCACAATGTTTGCCTTAGAAACCCACATGTACGCCTACTCCCTATGATTGTAACCTATTCCAACACGAAATAGACTACAGACGTTAGCGAGCTCTTCGATTAAAATTTTACCCAATGCTATAACCTTCGAAAATAATGTGAGAAATTTGCGATTCTGAAATTGATGACGCGGAATGGTTGGATGGTGCTATCTTATATCTGTAAACTTGCGTATTTACAGTGTGACAATTTACCATATAAGGAAGATGGACACAGTCCAGGAGCCAGAAGTCCTAACGGCCCTAGTTTATTTGGCTAAAAATGACCCTAGGCTTGCGTTTTCCAGTTTTGCGTTACAATAATTCGACGTTTTGAAGGGCGTTTAGTTTCGGTACAAGCTTAGTGTTTATCTACCCTTATTCCATGTTTTTTTTTGCTTTGAGCTATCCAAGTGACTTGAACTATGGATTATTTATAATAATTCATGCTCTTTTTTCATCAAAAACAGTTTTATATAACTTCTATTTTTACCATTTTCATTCGTTCGTCTTGTTAACGGGTAAGGACCCAAGCTTATAAATAGAGTCTTCAGGTTCATCTGGCTGCAGGGTTGCTACGCAGTTGTAGCCTACGTGTCACACTCCCAAAGACTGTGGATCCTCATCTTACTATGATACAAAGAAAATTCAGGAGCAAAAATCTGTTGTGGTCAACAATTAAAGTAGAGCCATAAAACAACATAATTTTATAATATAGAATCGTAAATTTAGATCAGTAGAAATTTTAATTTTAGAATAATTACAACTAGAAAGCATTCAGTGTCAACATTTCACTCATTAAATTTGCAACAATTTCAAATAGCCTAGGTCATATAGAGTTAGACCTAATTTGGTTTTTTAAAAACAATATTCACTTGACGATTGCATGGTGTGTCGCGAAATTTCGTTGCAGGTTTAGGTGTGTCGCGCGCGAAAAAAGGTTGAGAACCCCTGGCTTAAGATGAAGACTGAACAACAAAAACTCTCTTCACTTACAAAACATCAGAAGCTATTGAGAGAAGAGCTAAAAGAAGATGAGAGGGTCGAATAATTATACACCTCAATTCTTGGTTATCGATTAGGATATAAGATATTTTGGTCTGAATAAATCTGATTAATAGTTTACAATGTTATTATTTGATAAGACCCCTAATTAGACACCTTAATTCTTGGTTATCGATTATGATATAAGATATTTAGGTCTGAATAAATCTGATTAATTGTTTACAATGTTATTATCTCATAAGCCGTATAGACCCCTACCTATATTTCCCCATGCAGGCTACTTCATTCTTTTCCGTTCCTGAATAACACATTATAAATTTAATTTCTCACCTCCCTCTCTCTGTCTCTGCCTGTCTGTTTTTCTGTCTCTGTTCTCTGTCGCTGTATATCTGTCTATCTGCCTGTCTGTCTCTGTCTGTCTGTCTCTGTTCTCTGTATATCTGTCTGTCTGCCTATCTGTCTCTGTCTGCCTGTATGTGTCTTATCTGAGTATCTCTGTCTGTCTCTGTCTCTCCGTCCGTCCGTCCGTCCGTCCGTCCGTCCGTCCGTCCGTCCGTCCGTCCGTCCGTCCGTCCGTCCGTCCGTCCGTCCGTCCGCCCGTCCGTCCGTCCGTCCGTCCGTCTGTCCGTCTCTCTCTCTCTCTCTCGTTCAGAGCTTGTAACATATAGAAAAATATTTATGTGAACTAGATTTTCCCATCTACATGAACATACTATGTACTAACAACAGAAGTCGTATGACTCGCATCCTGCTACAACTACACACGATTGACCGACCGACCGACCGACCGACCGACCGACCGACCGACCGACCGACTGACCGGTCAATGGAAGGCGTCACAAATGGGACACCTGTCTTCTTTCCACCAGCTACCTTTTCCACTCTGCCAAACCCCCCCCCCCCACATTTCCTCTGCACTCGGTGTCGGGGGGGGTGGGTGGGTCTCGTACACGACAGTTAAACTCGACCGACAGACATCAATAATTTCTGCGACAATGTCATAACCGGAAGGTCAGAACAACGGTTGAGTGCGTCGAGTGGGTGGGGGAAGGGTGGGGAAGTGTGGTGGGAGTGTGGGGGAAGGGTGGTGAGAGCGTGGGGAGGGAAGCGAACAATGGCGTTAATTGCAGCTGTAATTAGTTATGCTAGCGCCTGTGTCTTGTGCGTACGACATGAACTCACGGCACTCCATACAATCAAGTCGTGATGGGGTCAATATATTTATAAGAACAGTCCGCAAAGTCACCCAGGTCAAGATGGCGGAGGAGGAGGAGGAGGAGAAGGAGGAAGGAGAGGAAGAGGAGAAGGAGGAGGAGGACGTGGTGGAGGAGGAGAAGGTGGGAAAGACCAGGGAGGAGATGCGATGTAACTAAGCTCTTCTTCTTCTTCTTCTTTAGGTCTGCTGCCTCCCGGCAGATCCAGATGCCCAACGACGCCACTCTTCCCGGTGTTGTGCCTTTTCTTTGAGTTTTCCCATATCCATCCTCCATCATCCAGTCCAAGAACTTTTCCCTAGGTCTTCCTCTTCCCCTCTTCCCCTCCATTTTGCCCTCCACTATGTCCCTTTGCAAGGAATTGCCTCTCAGTACATGTCTTATCCAGTTCTTCTGTCTTGTTCTAATTGTATTCATCAAGCAACTAAGCAACCCGAATAAAATCCGTCTCAAGTTGAGAATGTAAGGCAATATTATACGGTAAGCGAACAGCGAGTAAGCTGCTGCACATGCGCTTCGGCGTGAAACTCCGATTCACTGACCGCGCTGTAGTCGGGAGCGCCTCTGAGTAGCAATCTTGAAGTGGCGCTATAACAAGTGCTCGTATGTATACATAATAATGGGGGTTGTTTTTGTACGCACCGTCGTTGTTCTTTGGCATATCGCGGACCATTTGGCTGTCGAGCTGGTAATTGTGGAACTGGGTGCTGGCGTAAGCGGGTGCAGCGGCAGAATCATCATCAAAACCCGGCGGCTGCGGACCTTGAAGAAGAAAACAAAAGACAACGGCGCAGCTATAATTATTTGAATTTCAGCAGAGGTTTCAAAATAGAGTATCCTCCCCCTAATAATCGCATCCTCTCAAATGAAGAGAAGTTGAAGAAAGCCACTTCCGCGTGTGTTTATTTTTGCAAATTGAATTTCCATTTGCTTTGTTTTGTACAATGGCACTAACGGGTATGTTTATTCCTACTAGATAATTTTTGGCCCTGGTTTAGAGCACTTAGAACAGTGGTTCCCAACCCGTGGCCCGCGGGTCAAAAGTGGCCCGTTAGGCCTAAAAAATGCCCCTCGCCCCTCGAAGAATTAACAAATAATTATATATGATAAAATTGACAATTTGCACAGGATAGAACACATAATTATGTTCCATTACAAATTATTTTTTTCCACGTCTATAAATAAAATCAAACATTCTATTTTTATTCAATTATAACAATTTTTTATGCTTTTAGTTAATTAAATTTCTATAATTGAATCAAAATGAATGTTTGATGTTATTTATAGACATCAAAATTAAAAATTGTAATAGAAGATAATTAAGCGTTCTATTCTGTCGAAATAGTCAATTTTTTCATATCATTTTTAAAATTCTTTAAGAGACGAGGGCCACTTTTGGCCCGCGGGCCACGGGTTGGGAATCGCTGAGCTAAATCATGAGTCCACATAAGTTACAATGTATAGGGTCTCTGCTTAAAGTCTCTGTTATGGTCGTTCACAGCTAATGTACCATTCCAGTCCAATTAATAATTCATTGGCTCCGTAGCTATAATCGTGAGTTACCGCATCCACGAAGGTTCTTATTGGCTAACCCACGGACGACATAATAATATGTCTTGCTAATGTTGAATTCAACCCAAAGTTGCTAGGGTGAGCAGTGGCTTAGACAAGGGGGATTAGGGGTTAACCCCCACCCCGTTGGCTTATAGGAAAAAGTTTTTAAAAAGGTCATTTATCCGCTTAAATAAGAAAAACAAAACAATTGTTTGCGTAGTTACAATTGTTTTTCTTACTTTATTCTCTTTGTTACTTTATTCCCTTTTTATTTACAATAATACTGTTGGGTTGGTGTCAGGAAGGGCATCCGGCAGGCCATAACCCCACCCCCATCATAAACTCCTGGCTACGTCACTGAGGGTGAGTTACGTATTTAATACGAGGTTTATACTGCAGCAGATGCACATAATATCTATAGGAAGTCTAGAATTGATTCAGATAACAGTAACTGGTAGTCGAGTCAATCGGTTATAGGTTATATATATATATATATATATATATATATATATATATATATACACATATACAGTATATCGTGACTGAAGATTAGGCCTACTTAAGTTTTAATTGCTCAATTCTTGTATTGTCACGTAGTCCTAAGTGACAGTTGTTGCAGTTATTCATGATTAAAATTAAAGGTCATTGGAATATGGGAACAGAGGAGACCAGAGTCAAGAAGGAAGAGAAGGAGGAGGAGGAGGAGGAGGAGGAGGAGGAGGAGGAGGAGGGGGGGAAGACAATCAACAAGACCCAGGGTATATATGGTAAAAGAAAAGAGGAAAGCAATAGATTAGAGAGGAATAGGACGAAGAAGAAAGCAGGACAAGTAGAAGGAAAATGTGAAATAAGTGGAGGAGGGAGAGAGTAGGAGGATAAGGAAGTGGAGCTGTTGCCCAAGCCATCACTCGTTCTCTCCACGATGAAGAAGAAAAGGAGGAGAAGAAGGAGGAGGAGAAGAAGGAGGAGGAAAAGGAAGAGGAGGCAAAGGAAGAGGAGGAAAAGGAAGAGCAGGAAAAGGAAGAGGAGGAAAAGGAAGAGGAGGAAAAGGAAGAGGAGAAAAGGAAGAGGAGAAAAAGAAAGAGGAGAAGGAAGAGGAGAAAAAGAAAGAGGAGAAAAAGAAAGAGGAGGAAAAGGAAGAGGAAGGAAAGGAAGAGGAGGAAAAGGAAGAGGAGGAAAAGGAAGAGGAGGTGGAGAGGAGGAGGAGAAGAAAAAGGAAGAGGAGGTGGAGGAGGAAAAGGAAAAAGAAGGGAGAAGAGCCCGAAGGAGAGAAGCGAAAGACGAGAAGAAAACGAAGGGGGATGCATGCTGCAGATGATAAATGAAAGGTCAATTGAGGAAGAAGAGAGAGACGAGACGAATGTCGGACGATGAAATGGACAACACGGTTTTCTGTCTTTAAACAAGAAGCCCCGGATGGATGGAGATCGCCGCCTGTGTTTGTCCAAGCCAACACTCATTCTCTCCACTATACCATCATTATCCTTCTACCGCTGCTCCACCTCCACCTTCTCCTTTTCATCTTCTTCCACTTTTTCTTCTCCCACTCTTTCTTCCCCAAGCTCCCCACCTCCTTTTCCTTCTCCTCTCAATCTTTCACCTCTTCCGTCTTTTCTTCCTCCACTTCTCCCGCTTCCACCTCCGTCTCCTCTTCCCTCCTCCTCTTCCTCCTTCCTTCTTATCTGTGCAATTCATTTTCCAGAAGCAGCAATCACTTTCCAGCTTTATTTACTTGGCCGCTGCCTTATCGTCGACCGTTTTCATCATCATCATAATAATCATCGTCGTCGTCATCATCATATCATCATCGTTTTCCTTTATGCTCCTCCTTCTTCTCCTCTTCTTGATTCTCCTCCTCCTCAGCCTCCTCCAGATTCTCCCCTTGCAGTTCCTGTTCTTTCCATTGTTCTTTCGCAGTCGTTTGCACGTTCTTCTCGTCTTCTTGATGCTGTTCTTATCTTCCCATTCCTTCTGTTTTTTGCTCTCGATTCTTCCATCTCCTCGCTCCTCTTTTCCCCTCTATTATTGTTGTTGTTGCTTTGTTGTTGTTGCTGATTGTCTTCCTCTTTTTCGTCTTCCTATTCCTACTCTTCTTCCTCCACGTTCTGCTGTTTTCCTCTTTCGTCTCCTCTGCGGGGTTCTGCCTCCGCTTATTCCTCTTCTAAG
>OX457053.1:24174681-24204681 GCA_949752735.1 Lumbricus terrestris
GACTTGTTGCTGGAATTAGTTATTCGGCTCGATGATTAGATAGACTTATTCATGGGAAAGCAGAAGCGCCTTCATGCAACCACCAGACGAATAGGGAAGACTCCAGAGTCCAGACATGAGCTTAACCATAGGCGTAGGAGGCGGGGTCCAGGGGGGCAAATGCCCCCCAAATTTCGGGCAAATGTGTTTTTCGGGCAAAAGAGGCACGGACGGGGAAAAGAATTCCGAATTTTTTTCGGGCAAACAGGTACAGGCGGATTTTTTCGGGCACATAGGGGTAAAAAGATAACTTTTATGAAGATTTACAGGAAATGACTAAAATAAGGTCATCAGATTTTTTGGGTAAAAATAAAAAAAATTGCCCCCTCCACTTCCGAAATGTCCCCTACGCCTATGAGCTTAACCGACAGAGGGAGAGGGAGAAGGTCAATATGGCTAATCATATCGTTATTTTACATGTAGGCCTATAGGTCTATACATGTGAAATAAGATCCCACGAGAAAATAGCTCAGATAGATGTTCAACGCAGTGTTTAATCTATAGTCCATGCTTTGGGGAAGAGAGGGGAGAGGATTCAGTTTTCAAAGCGGGAAAGGGGCAAAAAAGCGGCCGTTTCGGGGGAACGGGAACCGCTGGGTCAGACACCGAGAACACCCTTTGACCGGTAATTTTTTCTGACGACTTTTTTTAGTACATATAATATGCCAATCTGTCGATTTAAATGTGAACTGTAGAAATTTCCTGGAAGGAGCGGGATGAAATTGAAGAATGTTGTACGTGTATCGTTTTTCTTGGGGGAATGGCATGTTTACATGCATGTAAACAACACATGTAGAATTTTTTTTGGGGGGGAATGTCATTCCTGGCGGGGAACTAAGTCATGAAGTGTTTCATAGCAAAGGTCAGTACCATGGGTGGAGTTTATCAGAGGTTCGGAGGGTGGGGCTAAGCCCAAGAAGGCCCAGATTCAGTTGTTTTTACTGTGAAAATGGTCGCTTTTCACGGGCTTAGCCCCAAGAAGGTCCAGACTCATAATTTTTTTGGGAAAATTAGCTATTTCACGAAACTTCAATCAAATGACTAAAAACTTAGGTCATCAACTTTTTAAAAATATGTTTTCACAAGATTTTGAACCAAATGACTAAAAAAGGTCATCAACTTTTTGGCCGAGGAAATGCTGTCAGCGTCGCTCGTTCTGGACCAAGTCTCCGCCACAACAAAGCCTAAGTAATTTTTTAGGTTAGGGCTATAGGGTTAATGTCGTCAATAGATGCTGTCCAAATATACCGTATACACGCTCGGTCTAGACACTATACAATAAGCCAATGCTCGCTCTGTTTGTATACTATAAGTTCAGGACCCGGACCACCACGGACAACTCTCACGGACAACCCTTCTAACGCAACGCAGCGCTCGTGAATAAGCTGGTGCCCCGCGCTTGGCTTTTGAGTGGCGCTTTAGAAATTGCGAGTTTGCGATTACGATTACCATTACGATTACGATTAGAAGATATCCACGGGGAGCCTTTTGAATAACGTCTTTCGTTAACCTCCTCGGAATCCTATATACGAAGAGAGAAGTGAAATATGTTCCAAATTCCAATAGGATATATGGCTGTTTATTCAGCGCACATCTCAACCCCATCAGCACCTCTCTATATGTGGCAAGTTCCAAGATGGCAGACGTGTGTGATATATTAGTTTCTGGTTCGCCATGGTGCATACAATATGAATGGACGGAGCATCTAGATATCGGACTACGAATTATTCTTATTCGATATATTACGTCAAGATTGATTTTGCTCGCTCTGTTTGACGGTGGTCTGGGTTATTCCTCGTTGCACTTGCATGGTCAATTGGTCATTATTATTATGAAGGATGGACCAGAACGTTGGAGATTTCCTTCATTTTGTGATACTTGACGGCCAGTTTCTCTACGGCGGTAGTGAGTAAATATATATCTCGATATATATATATATATATACATATATATATTAACTCACTACCGCCGTAGACAAACTAGCCGTCAAATATATATATATATATATATATATTATATATATACATGTATATATATATAGTGCGTGAAATAAACAAATCTCTAATAATAAATCACATAATAAAATTCTGTATACATGCAGCTTCCATGGCAAGACCGGTAAAGATGTCTGCAGTGCAAAGATGTCTGTGTATAGCTGTCTGTGTAAAGATATCTATGGAAAAGTGAGTGTGCGTGTGTTTGTGTGTGTATGTGTGCGTGCGTGTATGCGTGTTTGTATGTGTATGTGCGTGCGTGTGTGTGTATGTGTGCGTGCGTGTATGTGTAAAGATGCCTGTCTGTTATCCGCCTCTGCTGTTGGGACTGCGAACAGCACGTCATCAATGTCCGTGGTCCATTAGAACGGAATTATCGACTGCTTCATCGTCGTCGTCGTCGTCGTCATCATCGTCGTCATCATCGTCGTCGTCGTCGCTGATTTAATGTCGTCGTCTGCGCTGATTCACTAATCTCTGCTTTCGTCGGTTGATGTGTCGATTCTGGTTTCCCCCGTTTCTTAGGAAAGGTCATGGTAGGTTCAACTTCACCACTAAAGGACTCCTAAGAGAATATATAGGTGATACACAGACAGACGGACAGACAGAAAGGCGGATGGACGGACGGATAGAGAGACATACAGACAGGCGACAGGCAGACAGACACACAAACAGACACACAGAGACAGACAGACAGACAGACAGGCAGACAGACACACAGACAGACACACACAGACAGACAAACACACAGACAGACAAAAAGGCAGACAGACAGACAATACAGACACACAGACGGACGGAAACACTCCAATATGTACACAGACAGAGAGACAGACAGGCACACAGGCAGACAGACAGACACACAAATAGACAGACAGACACACACACAGACAGACACACACAGACAATACAGACACACAGACGGATGGACACACTCCAATATGTACACAGACAGAGAGACAGACAGGCAGACAGACACACAAATAGACAGACAGACACACACACAGACAGACACACAGACGGATGGACACACTCCAATATGTACACAGACAGAGAGACAGACAGGCAGACACAGACAGACACACAAATAGACAGACAGACACACACACACAGACAGACACACACAGACAATACAGACACACAGACGGATGGACACACTCCAACATATGTACACGGACAGACATAAACAGAAAGACAGACAGGAGGATTGCAGCCATCAGGACTAAAGAACACCGATAAAGATCAGGATGTGAATATGGATTGGGATTGGGAAGGGAGGGAACCATGGAAACGGACAAGGGGATTACCTATAGTATTTACATGCAAATCCTGGCAGAAAGTAGACTACGGAACAGATAAGAGAAGAGGGACATGGCAGAGAGGCAGAGAGGCATGTAGTAGGACCGAGAGAGACGGAGACAGACATAGGATATGCGTGTGTGTGTGTGTGTGAGCATGTATGATGTATGTGTGTGGCTGTATGTGTATATGTGTGTTTTGTGTGTGTTTGTGTGTATGTGTGTGGCCATGTGTGTGCGCATGTATGTGTATATGTGTGTTTTGTGTGTGTGTGTGTGTTTGCGCGGGTGAGTGCGTGTGTGTTTTGTGTGTACATGTATGTGTGTATGTGTGTTTTGTGTGTGTGCATGTATGTGTGTATATGTGTTTTGTATGTGTGTGTGTGTGTGCATGTATGTGCGTGCGTGTGTGCGTGTGTGTGCATGCATGTGTGTATATGTGTGACGTGTGTTTTGTGTGTGTGTGTGTGTGTGTGTGGCCATGTGTGTGCGCATGTATGTGTATATGTGTGTTTTGTGTGTATGTGTGTGGCCATGTGTGTGCGCATGTATGTGTATATGTGTGTTTTGTGTGTATGTGTGTGTGTGTGTTTGCGCGGGTGAGTGCGTGTGTGTGCATGTGTGTACATGTATGTGTGTGTATGTGTGTTTTGTGTGTGTGCATGTACGTGTGTATATATGTGTTTTGTGTGTGTGTCTGTGTGCATGGATGTGCGTGCGTATGTGCGTGTGTGTGCATGCATGTGTGTATATGTGTGTTTTGTGTGTGTGCGTGCGCGTGTGAGTGGGTGTGTGTTCGTGTGTGCATGTATGTGTGTGTGTGTGTGTGTGTGTGCGTGTGTGCATGTATGTGTGTAGGTGTGTGTGCATGCATGTGTGTGTGTATATGCGTGTGTGTGTGCGTGTGTGTGTGAGCGCGTGCATGTGTCACATGGAGACACATACAGAGCCAGAGTCCACAACGGATGATGAATTCTCGTCGTAATTTTTTTATGGCGCCCACTCGTGTGACGTCTCTAATCCGTCGCCCGACCATAGAGCGACTTCTTTGATCACATAATCCGGCAGAATGAAACCCTGACGCGTGCACCACACATAATATTTATTAGGGGCCTTTATCTGCACACGATCCCAACCCACATCAGTCTGTAAATAGATAAATCTCTGTGATACTGTCTCTCTGGAAGACCCTCCCTTCTCCATGAGATCCATCCCTCAATCCTTCCATCCTTCTGTCCGTCGTTCCATCCATCCAACCGTACATCTATCCCTGTCTCCCTCCCTCCTTTCCTCTCTTCGTCCATACGTCCGTCCATCCACCTACCTGAGAGAAAACGCAAATCCTGGAAGAAAATGTAGAACAGAGTAGAAAAAGGCGCTACAGAAATATCCGCTACACAAATGTACATGAAAATATATACACATTATAAAAGTTCTATACATAGACTACGTCACACGAGCATATAGCTTTGTTTGTTTGTTTGTATGTGCACTTGTTATAGCGCCCCTTCAAGCTCCCTACTCAGAGGCGCTCCCGACTGCAGATCGGACACTGAATCGGAGTTTCACGCCGAGCGCTGAGCAATTGTGAGTGAAGGACTTGCCCAAGGTCCCTACGCGGCGACTTGAGGTGGATTGGAACCTCGAACCTTCCGGCTTCAAGGCAACGACGCCACCACTACACCACCGCGCCCCACCCGGATGTTACTCTCTCTATATCTGTATCCCTTGTCTCTCTATCTGTCTGTTTTGTCTGTCTGTCTGTTTTGTCTGTCTGTCTGTTTTGTCTGTTTTGTCTGTCTGTCTGACTGACTGACTGTCTGTCTGTCTGCCTGTCTGTCTGATTCGTCTGTCTGTCTGTCTGTCTGGCTGGCTCTCTCTCTCGTCCACTGTCGCACTCAGCAATGCACGATGTTCTCTCGTGGCTTCCCATTCTAAATTATTTGTCGACAAACCAAGTCGCAAGCGCTAACTGTTGCTAGGCTCAGCGCTCAGCGGCCAGCCACACAGAGACACACGGCCACAGAGACAGAGACACAGCCAGGGCGACAAAGCCAGACAGCCACATACAGGCAGGGATATAGAAAGAGAGACAGCAAGACCGGATGACGCCATTAAGTATACGTCATCGTATCCGTCGGCCAATAACGTTGATGCGCGCGAAAGCCGAGCAGACGACGACAGCGACAACGAAGCCGTTTCATTCGCCATAATGATTTTCTCGCCTGTTGCAAATAGAAACGTGTACACACACATACACTCACGCATACAGAGAGGAGAGAGAGACAGACAGACAGACAGACAGACAGACAGAGAGAGAGAGAGAGAGAGAGAGGAACTTACGCAGACTCAAACGTCCCCACACAAACAGACACACAGCCACACGAATAGAACATAGAATCACACGTGTATATATATATATATATATATATATATGTATATATATATATGCCAACACATTATACAGTGATTACAGTCTTATACAGACGTATACACATGTATATATGCAGGCATAAAAACACGCTGACACATACACAGGCATTGGTCTGCAAACACACACATCACTCTGAGAGGGTTCAGCGTTGTTGATAAGCACCAAAAGGCGCTACAGAAATATCCGCTACACAATATATGTACATAAAGATAATATACATCAAACAAGTTCTATTATAAATACATCACACGAGCATAATACGGTGTCATACGGTGTCATAACGGAGGATATATGCATATACACACGCATGCACTTAGTCAGATACAAACACACGGCTCCATGCAAGCGTGCCCAAACAAAGGGCAGAATGCAATGCACGCGTGTGTGTGTGTGTGTGTGTTTCCATGCATCCATGTATGTACATATTATGTCCGTCTGTCTCTATCTATATCGTTGCCTGGACATTATTGTTTACAAGTCGTACATTGAACGACTACAACATCCCCCCCCCCATTGCTGCAGCTCCTGTCAGTACCCGGTAATTCTATTCCCACTTTCGTCGTCAATTCGCCAGAGTATTTCGATTTCGGTGCGCCATAGTTTGCTCGGAACTCCCGCTAATTGCACGCGCGCCGCTATGGAAAGCCGCACTTTCGCATATATAGATAGGTTTCAGTCTCCATGGAGATAGTGGAGCATGGACAAAACGTGACGTTCGACGCGTTGGATTGTTTGAGCGCATTTTTCATAATGGCTGTATAATTGTCGATTAGGATAACGATGTATATTTCGTTAGTGGTGCTGCAACGATTTTCATATATATATAAATATATATATATATATAATTGTATATATATGTATATATATATATACCTTGCACATGTTTATAGGCTAATGTGAAGTGACGAATATATATATATATATATATATATGTGGGCCTATAGATCTTCATATTATTCTGTCGTGACATGCAAAAAACGTCACCAGAGTGTCACTTAAGCTGTCACCGAAAAACCGTCATTTGTTTCAATATAAGATTCGATTTTTCCGCTAAATAGCAACGCTCAACGCTTTTGACAGCCAATCAAAGTCGATTCACGCAAAAATTCGGCAGTGCATGAATTTATGTATTCTCCAAATGGAGTCCACCATGCAAACGATCAATGGCGACTGGCGGAAACATGTGGACACGCTGATAAATGGAATGCGATTGTCATGAAAAACTCTCGGAAAACATCAATTCAAACGACCAGAGACATCAGTTACTGTACTGCAGTATAGGCCCTACAACTTAAAATCTGCCAACACGCATAATTATATATACATAATTATACATACATATATAGTATAATCGGCCTATATGTATGCGTGTATAAATGCGCACATATGCCTACACAAATACTAGGACTAGCCTACATAAATAAATACACAGATAGCAAATATATACATGAATACATAAATAAAAAATACAAACATGTATAAAACATGCAAACATGCATAAAACAAATACATTCGTCGTCGTCGTCGTCGTCACCGTCACCCTCACCGTCGTCATCATCATCATCATCATCATCGTCGTCGTCGTCATCCTCGTCATCATCATCATCATCATCATCATCATCATCATCATCATCATCATCATCATCATCATCATCATCATCATCATCATCATCATCATCATCATCATCATCATCATCATCATCATCATCATCATCATCATCATCATCATCATCATCATCATCATCATCATCATCATCATCATCATCATCATCATCATCATCATCATCATCATGACGCCAACCAGTTTGGAGGTGATGGGTACGAATAAATTATCTCCATTTCTCTCGGTCTTGTGTAAAGCCCACTGCTCTTTTTTATGGCACTTAATGATTTTCTACGTATCCCTTGTACGTACAAGTGTGAACAGTTGCTCTGTTATTCTTGTATTATTGCATCACATACATGCATGCATGCATACACGCACACACGTATACACGTATACATGGGTCCCTGCCCCTCTTGGTGTGCCCCAGGGTTCCGTCTTGGGTCCGCTGCTGTATCTTCTCTATACTGCTGATATTTGCTCCTTACTATCATCTCAAGGGCTTCTGCACCAACTATTTGCCGATGATGTGCAAGCTTACATCCATACCTATTCGGCTGATGCGGTGGCCGCTGTCAGCCAGATGTGTAGGAAAATGGATGTCCTCTCTCTCTGGATGGCCTCCAATCGGCTACTCTTAAATCCATCCAAAACACAGTTTATTTGGTTGGGTGGCCGTAGGCAACTCCAGGGTATTGACCTCCCACAACTTGCTCTGCTCTTTCCTCATGTCTCTTTTTCCCTCACAGTTCGTGACCTGGGTCTCACCCTCGATTCTGAACTCACTCTGTCCCAGCATGTGAACTTGGTTGCTCGGAGCGCCTATTACCAACTTCGTCAGCTTCGCGTGGTCTCCCGCTCTCTCTCTCACGACGCGGTCGTCGTCCTTGTCCACGCCTTTGTTACAAGTCGAATCGACAATTGTTGCTCCTTACTTGTTGGTCTTCCCATTGGGGTCCTGGGGCGACTTGATCGTGTATTGCGCTCCGCTGCTCGCCTTGTTGGGCGGCTTCCTAAATTTGCTCCTGTCTCTGCCTATATGCGTGATGTGCTGCACTGGCTGCCAGTGTCCCAGCGGATCTCATACCGCATTGCTGCTGTGGTCTCACGCTGTGTCCTTGGCTGTGCTCCGTCATACTTGCGTGATCTCTGCTGTCCAGTCTCTGACGTTGCAGCGCGTCGTGTACTTCGCTCTTCGGCTAGGGGTGAACTTCTGGTCCCGCGGGCTCGCTTAGTTATTAAGCAGTCCCGTGCTTTCTCGGTTGTGGGGCCTACTGTCTGGAATGACCTCCCGGTTACGCTTCGCTCTCTACTTGTGGCCCATCCGGCTGGGTTCTACAAGTCTCTCAAGTCTTTTTACTTTGCTCGTGGTTGGGCTGGGAGCGCCTCTGAGTAGTTTCTTGAAGGGGCGCTATATAAATGCTATGAATGAATGAATGAATGAATACACGTAAACACGTACAGACGTAAACACGTACAGACGTACATACGCACAGACGTACAGACTACAAACGTACGCACGCACGCACGCTCAGACACACAGACACACATACACACACATACATACATACATACATACATACATACATACATACATACATACATACATACATACATACATACGTACATACGTACATACGTACATATACATACATACACAAATTAATATAATAATCATACAACATCAAAACATACATGCAGTAATAATGATAACCTATTCAGATACATAACTATATAGTATATACTCATACATTATATCTGTAACGAAAACCTCCGCCAGCCATACAGAGCGTGTGCAATTCGTGTGAGAAAGAACATCTTGAAGACTTGAGCAATATTATGATTCCGTATACGGCAGCTACAAGATGGCGCCAGAAGTATCATCCAGCGTCTCATGCACGCGCGGATTCTATTACAGCATACATTGTCCGTGGCGTCGGATATTTTAAGCCGCTTGCACACTGACGAGACCATAATATTATCATGATATGACTATATACGTGCTCTACTCATGTATATTTATTATATTATTAACCTTACTGTGCAATACTTGTGGCGAGAATTATAAAAAGAACACGATACAACTACAGAAAAGGATTCGTTGTGATACACATTTGAATATCAAATGTGTATTTTATATTTATGTAAAGATATTATATTTGCGGTTGCTAGAAAATTCATTAATACAAAGCTTCATGCTGATTTTATACGAACTTTGAACTGTACTGTGTACAACTTAACAATATACGTTAAAAACAAAGAACTGATGAACTTCGATTATGAAATATTTCACAAATTGTGAGAGTGCGAAGTTCTCTATATATATTTTGTGAAAAATGCCTGGAAAACTAAGAAATGTTCCAGGAATTGCTGATAATGCACGTTTTAACGTTAAAAAAGCCTTCGTGGAAAAAAGCTAGATTTCGAAGAAAGCACTTAAAACGTAGACAAGAGTGAAAAACATAGATCTTGGTGAAAAATCCTACGAGTGGCATGACCGTAGAAATGTTGCCGTTACAGAATTATATAGCGCTTCCAAAAAATTTCTCATCAGTGGGCGAGATATCGTTGCACAGTCGAGGCGCCGCGCCGTCTATGGAGTATAGCACCTATAGATACAAGTTGCAGAACCTAGGAAGATTAGTTACCAGGAAGGCAAGAGCTCGGCATGTAAAGAATTTCTAAGAAATATACACATATAATATAATAAATCCCAGATAACGGATATCTGAGGAAAGTCAGCACGTGAAAAAGAACTAGGCTAATCTTGTATACCCGTTCATAATTGAAGACTACATATGCAGCGTCGCTCGCGTGCATGACGCAAATGCAGAAGCGTGCTGTGCTGGATAAGCAGCTCACACTGTTTGATATGTGTATTTAGACGTATTTTTCATACATGAATGGCCTGATGAAAAGATTAAAGGAAAGAAGGAAGGAAACAAGCAAGCAAGCAGGCTAACAGGCAGGCAGGCAGCAAGCAAGGGAAGGAAGGAAGGAATGAGTGAGGATGGAAGGAAAGAAGGAAGGAAGGCAGGAAGAAAAAAGGGTGGAAGGGAGGAAAGACGGATGGATGGATGGATGGAAGGAAGAAATGAAGCAAGGAAGCAAAGAATGAGTTAAGGGCGGATGCAAGGATGCCTGAATGAATGCATGCATGCATGCATGACATGCATGCATGTACGCATGTTGTATGTATATATGCATGTATGTATGTATGTATGTATGTATGTATGTATGTATGTATGTATGTATGTATGTATGTATGTATGTATGTATGAATGGATGTATGTATGTATGTATGTATGTATGTATGTATGTATGTATGTATGTATGTATGTATGTATGTATGTATGTATGTATGTATGTATGTATGTATTTTATTATTTGTAAGTGCACTTGTTATAGCGCCTCTTCAAGCTCTTCACTCAGAGGCGCTCCCGAATGCAGAGCGGACACTGTATCGGAGTTTCACGCCGAAGCGCTGAGCAATTGTGAGTGAAGGACTTGCCCAAGGTCCTTACGCGGCGAAGTGGATTCGAACCTCGAACCTTCCGGCTTCAAGGCAACGACGCCACCACTACACCACCGCGCCCCAATGTATGTATGTATGTATGCATGTATGTATGTATGTACATTTATGTATGTATGCATGTATGCATGTGTGCATGTGTGCATGTGTGCATGTATGCATGTATGTATGTATGTATGTATGTATGTATGTATGTATGTATGTATGTATGTATGTATGTATGTATGTATGTATGGATGGATGGATGGATGGATGGATGGATGGATGGATGGACGGATGATGGATGGATGGATGGACGGCAGGAATAGAAGGAAGAAAGCAAGCAACGACGAATGTATATGGATAGGATGGAGGGAGAGACGGACAAACAGACGGATGGACGAATATGACGGATGTTTCCGGTCAATGGCCCTTCACTGATAAAGGCCACCACTGTGCAATGTTTGCCGAGGCCTTCTTTGCTTCCATCTTCCAGTGGCTATCATCTACCATCATCCGACACTGAGCCGCTACCGCTGCCGCTGCTGCTGCTGCTGGTGCTGCTGATATCGAGATTGCATCCATGCATTCTGTCAACAGCCACAGCCGCAGTCTAAGTCGGCGACACTATTCGCATGTCTTCGATGGCCTTCCATTGCTGCCGGCCAACTCGTCGTCGTTTCCCCCGAAGACCAGCGCAATATGTCACGATGTCTGCGGCTCCAGCCTTGCGTATACACAGCCGTGCGATGTCCACCACGGCCTTTCGTAGCGTCGTCGCCTGTAGGCGTTATGACCGCGGCTGTGTTTCGTCGTCGTAGCGTTGCAACTGCGCTGCTGCTGCGGGCAAAAGCTTGGAAAGCGCCGCCGGAGTATCGTGGAGCGCATGCGCAGAAACAAGTCAAAATAACTTAGAATAAATTGCACGTTATTATTGCAGAGCGGATGAAAATCTCTGACGGTCGATTCGGTAATGGTCCTAGCCTGGGGCTCCCGGGTCCATGCGAATCATGCCTGTCCAAGTCCCGGCCCCATGTATCTCAAGCTACAATGGGCCCCTTATTTACATAGATCTATAGCACTGTGCAGTCGTGGGGCCACGCAATCTTAGCCCGGCATCGTGTCGGCCCATAGTCCGAGACCATTCAGCCACATTCAGCCCAATTCAGCCCCATTCATCCCAATTCAGACCCATTCAGCCCCAGCCGCTTGTTGGCCAATGCCCCAGCGTCGTCCAACCCAAGCCCCGTGGCATTACAGTCGGGGCCAGGTTCCGTGTCGGTCCAAGCCCCCGGGGTCTGGCTGCTGAAACCCCGACTCGTACCTGCCTAATCTCCGGCAATGCAGACCAAACCCCCGTGGCAATACAGCACAGAAACCCCGAGGCCGTCAGGCTGGAGTGCAAGTCATAATAAGACATCATCTGCGCGCTTCTCCGCAGAACAGAATTGGACGAAGGAGGAGAAGCAAAGGCAGCAAAGGCAGCAAAGGAAGCACTTAGCGATGCATGCGAAGGAAATTGGAAGGCATAAAGGAAGAGAAGAGAGCGACCGACACAGACAAACAAGAAGACACGATGAGGAAGAGGAGGAGGAGGATCAGAAAGAGGAGGACGAGGACGAGGAGGATGAGGAGGAGGACGAGGAGGAGGACGAGGAGGAGTACGAGGAGGAGGAGGAGGAGGAAGAGGAAGAGGAGAAGAAAGAGACGGAGGAGAAGCGGAAGGAAGAGGATTATGAGGATCAGAAAGAGGAGGACGAGGGGGAGGAGGACGAAAAGGAGGAGGAGGAAGAGGACGAGGAGAAGGACGAGAAGGACGAAGATTAGGACGAGAAGAAGAGAGGAAGATGAGGAGGAAGAAGAAGAGGAGGAAGATGAGAAGAAGGAAGAGGAAGATGAGGAGAAGAGGAGGAGAAGAGGAGGTATAGGAAGAGGAAGAAAAGAAAGAAGAGGTGGAGGTGGAGGAGGAGGAGGAGGAGGAAGAAGAGGAGGAGGGAGATGGAGAGCGAGAGGAAGAAAAAGAAGATAGGACACACAGAGAGAGAGAGAGAGAGAGAGAGAGAGAGAGAGAGAGAGAGAGAGAGTGAGAGAGAGAGAGAGAGAGAGAGAGAGAGAGAGAGAGAGAGAGAGAGAGAGAGCGAAGACGATAAAAGCAAGATGAGAAAGATATCAACGAAGAATGGATGGAAGAAGGGAAGGCACGGAAGAGGTGAAGGAGATGTAAAGCAAGGAACAAGACAGGCGGAGTCGAATAAAAGCAGAGGAAGAGGAGGAGGAGAGAGGTGGAGGAGGTGGAGAAGAGAGAGGCGGAAGACGAAGAGAGAGGTGGAGAAGAGAGGGATTAATTTACTTGTACATCTAAATATACAGAGCTCCGATATCAGGTCTTCCTTCCTTCCGCCAAGAGGCACGATGCAATATAGTGAAGCGACGGAGCGACGAAGTAGCGCGTGCCGACAGACAGACAGACAGACAGACAGACAGACAGACAGACAGACAGACAGACAGACAGACAGACAGACAGACAGACAGACAGGTACGTACGCATGCAGACATTCAGGCAGGCACGCAAACAGACAGATAGGCATTCAAGGCTTCAAGCATACACGCAAGCAAGCAGGCAGGATGGCATACAGGCAAGTAGGCAGGCAGACAGGTTGGCAGACAGGTAAACAAGTAGGCAGTCAGGCAAAAAGGCTGAAAGGAAGAAAGAAAAACAAGAAAACAAGAGGGAAGGCAGGCAGGGCAGGCAGGCAGGCAGGCAGGCAGGCAGGCAGGCAGGCAGGCAGACACTACAAGAAAGCAAGACGATGAGGCGGAATGAGAGGTTATCAGACATGCAGACAGGCAGTTATTTTCCGTATGCGTCCTACGGGGGCGTCCTCTAGCCATTGGGTTATAAAAAGCCGCCCTGAAAATGGGAGAAAATGGGTCAGCGGCGGTCTGCCGCCTGTATTGACAAAACCCATCCCCCGAAGACCATGCAGCGCGCCGAAACAGACGTCAGGAAGAAATCATATCGTTGTCTGCTGCTCGCTCTCTCTCTCTCTTAATCAAATCCGATGAGAAAACATCCCATGTCAATGGTCATGTGGATATATAATTGGGCATCGTCTTGTATGTACAGCTGCCGTCTGTCTCTGTCTGTCTCTGTCTGTCTGTCTCTGTCTATCTCTGTCTCTGTCTGTCTCTGTCTCTGTCTGTCTCTGTCTGTCTCTGTCTGTCTCTGTCTGTCTGTCTCTGACTGTCTCTGTCTGTCTCTGTCTATCTCTGTCTCTGTCTGTCTCTGTCTGTCTCTTACTGTCTCTGTCAGTCTCAGTATGTCTCTGCCTGTATCTGCCTGTCTCTGTCTGTCAGACAGACATAGACAGACTCTGTCTCTGTCTGTCTCTGTTTGTCTGTCTCTGTCTGTGTCTGTTTGTCTGTTTAACCATGGATCTATATGTCTCTTTTATGCACGTCTGTTTGCCTATCCATCTCTATGCATTCATCCATCCACAAAAAACGCAATGCCTCTGTTTTACCCAAGTCAGAACAACATATCCATCCAATGGCACCCCCTAGACCCATCCATCCATCCGTCCGTCCGTCCATCCGTCCGTCCACCGACCCACGACCTCATCACCCATCCTCCAACCCACAAGTCTATTTCAAGAGCTGAGCGTTTTTACTTTTAGAACAAACCACATAACGTATCCGATAACACCGGCGCTTTCTCGCGAATAATAACAACAACGATAGTCTATTTATATAATAGGTAACAGAAGTTTTTTTCTTCAGAAGTGACGTCATGCCGTTCTCAGGCAACACAGCAAAAACAAAAACCACACGCACACACATAGTCTCCCCTTTGACCTGCGTTCCCATCGCGTTCCCATCGCGTTCCCTTCGTGGAACTTGTTTAACTCTATATTTGAAAACCACAAAAGACTTTCTCACCAGGACTCCACGTCTCGCTATCTCCCCACAGGTCTTTCACTCAAAACTGAAAACATTGCTCTTTCACAAATCCTATCCTGCATGATTCTTCCATTTCTCCTCACATCCCTCGCCATTTCAACTCTGAACATCACCCACCTTAGCCGTCCATCTATCTGCCTGCCTGACTCTCCGGACTTGACCCGCTGCCTATATCGATTTCGTTTTGATTGAGCGCCTGTGAATAAGCTGGTTCCCGCGACTTGGCTTTTGTGGGCGCTGTAGAAGTCTCGAGATTACGATTACGATTTCTTTTTTGGCCGTGCATGCCTGGCTCAAACGCCTCTGAATAGGCTAGATATCTCGAAAAGGCGGTATGTAAATTCCATAAACAAACAGCATGTAGCAGGCCAACATATCCGCCTAAGCACCACGTTACATATACCCAAACAGATCCCTCCCCGGGGATTCTGATTTCGCACTGAATCTGGCTGTAGTGTGGACTTGAGGTTGGTATACACTTGATTCAGCGCTGCGCTGGTATTGCATGACAGAAATGATGAGATATACATTTTTGCGTAGATCACTTGAGTAATGTGTATGCACGACTGAATTTGTGTGTGTAAAATAGCATCTATATATAAAAATATATATGAATGCACGGATGAACTTACGCATCTATGAGCAACATGCACTTGTGATGCCAGGCTTGTGTTTCTCGGTGCCACTTCTCATAACATGAATAAGCCCAACTAACCAAGTGCTTGAAAACCAAATGCATAAAAATAAATGTCTGTATGTTTTACTCTATGTCTGCATGCAGGCGTATTGCGTATGCATATATGCGTAACATTGCGTATGAATTTATGTATGTATGTATGTATGTATGTATGTATGTATGTATGTATGTATGTATGTATGTATGTATGTATGTATGTATGTATGTATGTATGTATGCATGCATGTATGTATGTATGTATGTATGTATGTATGCATGTATGTATGTATGTGTGTGTATGTATGTGTGTATGTATGCATATAGGTGCGCACGTACGCACGTACGTATGTAGGTACTATCTGGGGTACCCGGCGTTGCCCGGGAATTTTAGGATTCGCCCCGTTCCCGGCCAATCCCCTACTTCCCCACCCTCACTTCCCCCTACCTCACATCCCACCTCCCATCCCTCCCTCGCTCCCTACCTCCCTCCGTCCCTTCTTTCCCTCCTTTCCTTTCGTCTGTCCGTCCTTTCCTGCATTCCTGCCTGCCTGCCTCCCTCCGTCCATCCCTCTCTCCCCTTCCTCCCTCCCTCTCTCCGTCCCTCCATCCATCCCTTTGTCCCTATACCTCCATCTCTCCCTCGCTCCACTCCCTCCCTCCCTTTCGTTTGTCCGTCCATGGAGTCCACGGTCCGTCCCAACCTGCATCCCTGCCTGCCTCCCTCCGTCCATCCCTCTCTCATCTTCCCTCCATCCTTCCTTCCTCGCTCCGTCTATGCGTCCGTCCGTCCTCTCTCCCACCCTCTCTCCGTCCCTGCCTTCCTCCATCTTTCCCTCCATGCATCCTTCTATCCCTCCGTCCGTCTCTCCGTCCCTTCCTCTCTCCGTCTCTCTCGCTCCGTATCCCTCCCTCCCCATCTAACTGTATCCCTTCCCACCATCCATCCATCCCTTCGTCGCTCCCTCCCATGGCCACACCGACACAGTTGTGAAGGTATCGAGATAAAAGCTGAAAAAGTGTGGGAAAACCGCGAAAGTGCGGAAATGCCAGTGGAAAAACAAAAAAATGTGTGAAAATGTGGCTTCCCGCCCCCACCATGGCCTCCCTGGTGGGACAGATTCACAGACCCCTCCACTGGGTGTCCCGTGCCGAGACAAACACAGCAGTTTGGGATGAAAAGCTCGAAAACTGTGGAAATGCATCCTGGTCAAACAGACACAGTTTCCTCTTTATTTATATAGATGTACGTACGTACGTACGTATGTACGTATGTATGTATGTATGTATGTATGTATGTATGTATGTATGTATGTAAGTATGCATGTATATATCACATGTGCATTGTCTATTGCAATTGTAATTAAACATTTATATAGCACCATTCAACAATTCAGAACCGTGCATGTATATTGTATATGTATACGACGTATATATATATATATATATATATATATATATATATATATATATGAATAAACGAAAGTATGTGTGCATGTATGTGTGCATGTATGTGTGCTTGTACGTGTGTGTATGTATGTATGTCGGGATAAGTGTGTAGACCGTCGACTTATTACAGGACGGAAAGAAATCCTTTGAAATGTTTTCCCCTCGGGTGAGATAGAGACGGAAGCGGCGAAAAGGCATTGGGAAGATAAATGCCTTACTGGAAGTTATAAAACGACAGACTGAAAGGTCAGGGTTCGGAGCCAGAGGGAAGAATACGGAACAGCTTCCGATGGAAGAGGACAAAGAGGAGAAGGAGAAGGAGTACGACATGGAAGAAGAGAGGAATAGGAGGAGGAAGAGGAGAAGGGAAAGTGAAGAAGTGGAAGAGGAGGAAGAGGAGGAAGAGGAGGAAAAGAAGACGAAAGAAGAGACAGAAGAAGAGGAGGAGAAGGAGAAGGAGGAGGAGGAAAACGACATGGAAGAAAGAAGAGGAGGAGGAAGAGGAGGAGGAAGAGGACGAGGAGGAGAGAAAGAAGAGGAAAGATGAGGAGGAAGAGGAGGAGAAGGAACAGGAAGACGAAGAGAAGAAGGAACATGAAGAAGGAGTAAGAAAAAGAGGAAGAGGCAGAAAAGGAAGATGAGGATGACAACTAATAGGATGGATAAAACCACAAAGAAGAAGCGCAAAACGAGGAGGAAGAGAATAAGAATGAGAAGGAACATAGGGAGGAAGAAAAAAAGGAAGAGGTGGTGGAGGAGGAAGCAGATTGGGAAGAAGAGTATGAGGAAGAAAGGGATCAAGCGGAAGAAATGTAGCAGGAAGACGAAAAGGAGGACGGAAAGAAGAAGAGTAACGGCAGCATATATTATCAGAATGGCAAACGATAATGATGCCAATGATACCAATGATAGTCGTCGTCGTCGTCATGACCATCCACATTGCTGCGGATCGGGGATCAGAGTCGACGACGCCATCTTCCTCCATTGCTCTCTGTTCCTCGCGGTTCTCACACAGTCCGCCATCACCATCCCCGTCCATTCCTCTACGTCATCCATCCATCTTCTCCTCGGCCTTCCCCGGGCCCTTTTCCGCCCAGATAGCCCTGACATATGATAGGCCTACCCAAAAATATAATCTACTAAAATGAGCAATAATGCAATATGTGTATACGCATGCTTATATATTTTGTTTGTAAACGCAATTTGTTTGTATGCGCCCCTTCAAGCTCCCTACTCAGAGGCGCTCCCGACTACAGAGCGGACACTGCATCGGAGTTTCACGCCAAAGCGCCGAGCAATTGCGAGTGAATTTTGTCGAGAGCAACGACATCTGTTGTCAGAAGCCCTCGTCAAACCTGGATCCATCATCATGTAGCGATCGAATGAGACCAGGGATGCCACTCATAGCCAGGGATGCCACTATAGCTTTTTCCACCTAGATCTAGGTATTTTCGGTCTTGTCTAGGTTTCTAGGTTTTTTTGGTCAGGATCTAGTCTTTTTTCTCACGGCGGTTTTTCGACTTTTTACATACATATTTATTTTTTAAAACTGAAAATGCACCAAAGACATGAAAAAAATCGAACATTTTTTAATTTGGACCAAAAATTGTAAATTTTGGAGCGACAGACTAAAAAACAAGGTCATCAGAAATTTTTCGGGAAGGAAAAGAGAGCAAATTTTAGTTATCGGACGTCTAAAAAATAAAAAGGTCGTCAGAAATTTCAAGCCGGAAAATTGGAAAAATCTATGTATTTTACGGAAAAATCGTCAATCTAGCCTTTTCTATCCTTTTTCCGACCGGATCTGACCTTTTTCAAAATCCAGAGTGGCATCCATACTCATAGCTTTCCACCTATAGGCTATACAAGTAAAAGTTTTTCTGTCTTGTCTAGGTTTCTAGGTTTTTCTGTTGATCTAGCCTATAGCTTATTTGTGACGTAGGTTTTTCAGGCATTTTCACAAAACAGTGTGTTAAAACATGCGGATGAGACGCCAGGAAAAGTCGCCATATTGACAGAAAAAGGTTATCAGAAAAATACTTTAAAAAACTCCATCGAAAATTCCACGTATTTCTCACACAAATCCATGGAGTCTTGCCTGTTTTGATCTTTTTTAAGAACGGATATGACCTGTTTTGAACTTCAGAGTGGCATTCCTATAATAAATGGGACGCTCTATAATATAGTTGATGTATTGAACACCTTTTAAACGATAACATTCTGGCCATATATAATTGCCAATTGCGTTTGACCGTTGATGAAATTGCTCGATAGGCACTTACATAACTATGTGCAATAGGTATTATTGTAATGTATAATATTATACCACAGCAATTTATGATGAAAATAAATAAAAACTCCATCGAAAATTCCATGCATTTCTCACACAAATCCATGGAGTCTTGCCTGCTATGATCTTTTTAAGACCGGATATGACCTGTTGTGAACTTCAGAGTGGCATTCCTATAATAAATGGGACGCTCTATATTGTTGATGCTATGGACACCTTTTAAACGATTACATTCTGGCTATATATAGTTGCCAATTGCGTTTGACCGTTGATGATAATCCCGGAGAGGCATTTGCATAATTATGTGTAATAGGTATTAATGTATATAGGCTACCACAGCAATTTATGTTGACTGGCCAAGACTTTTGTTGCTACAAGCTGTCGTTAAACCCTGCGTCAATCCACGCTTAACCGATGATTGCAAGAAATATAGATAAAAAATAATAGAATATAGGCCTACTGCAGGTCGCCGAAATCAGTTTAGGCCTACAGACGATGAGTACTAAGGTAATGTAAGTACCCAGCCAAACAAAGCAACGAAGATTGGGAGAAGAACGAAAAACTCCACTGAGCAAGCATGGGCAAAATCAAGCCGCAGTCACTCTCATGAGGTTTTCTGGTTGGGTAGCCGATCATCAATATACACCAACATCACTATAGACGACCGCCACCATGCACCACCACCACCACCACCCCCACCACCACCACCGCCATGCACCATGCACCACCATCGCCACCACCGTCAATGTATTGACTGTAACCGTCATCATCATCGTCGTCGTCATCGTCATCGTCATCGTCATCGTCATCGTCATCGTCATCGTCATCGTCATCGTCATCGTCATCGTCATCGTCATCGTCATCGTCATCGTCATCGTCATCATCATCATCATCATCATCATCATCATCATCATCATCATCATCATCATCATCATCATCATCATGAAATCATCAGTAGTAATAGCATTAATTTTTATATAGCGTCTTTTAAGACACGCTCCTCATCCGGTTAAATAGAAAAGTTTAAAGAGTTATAACGAACAATTAATGCAGAGTGGCCTCTGAACAATAATAAGCGCAACGTCGAATAACCCGCCACCGAGAACGAACCTAGTGCATGGGGAACCAAGAAGCCAAGGAAGTAAATAAGTAAGTAAATAAGTAAAAAAGTAAGTAAGTAAAAAAGCAAGTAAGTAAATAAGTAAGTGAGTCAATAAGTGAGTAAATAAGTAAGTACGTACGTAAGTAAATAAGTAAGTAAGTAAATAAGGAAGTACGTAAATAAATAAATAAGTAAGGAAGTAAATAAGTAAGTAAATAAGTAAGCAAGTAAATAAGTAAATAAGTAAATAAGTAAAAGTAAATAAGTAAGTAGCCTTCATTTCGCATCTTACACACGAGCACATGCATTATACGTTTGTAAAAGACGAATAAACGAGATAATTACGTATACATCTTTAAACAGGTAGACTACACGAGACAGAGCTTCGTACGTCGACCGACCGCTAGGTGGATCGACGCATTAACACTGGCTCAGGTGGAAGAAGCCGAACAACAACAACAGAATTCCAGTAGACATAGGCTACAAACGATCTTCCGTGCACTCTCAATGCGCCGCCAAAACTCAACGCCGCTGTGGTTAAGGGAACCGGTAATGGCGGACATCCCGCGCCCCAGATTGTGCATAGACGTTCTTCGTGACCCACATTCGCCGATCTAGACCAACTTCCGGCTACCTTGACCCACATTCGGCAACCTTGACCCACATTCGGCTACGGTGCCGACAAGGGAAGGTGACTTATGTTGGACGCGGACTATACAGAGTCTAAATCTGGACGCGGTGTCTTATCGGTTTGCGCTCTGCACGACTATCCTATGGGTTGCTTAGTACTAGCAAGTAGCAGCTAGGCCTTGTCCCTTAGCTCAAGTATGAACGTTCGCGAAAGAAAAATAGAAGAGGCAGAAGGGTAAGACCGCAATAGGAACAAACAGGTTAAGTATGTGCATGGGACGCAGTGGTGTTGGGGTACGTTTGGTGCCTTGGAGCAGGAAGTCTGCGGATTCGAATCCACCTCAAGCCGCCGCGTATGGACCCTGAGCAAGTACTTCACTCGCAATTGCTCGCGCGCTTCGGCGTGAAATTTTGATTCAGTGTTCGCGCTGTAGTCGGGAGCGCCTCTGAGCAGTAATCCTGAATTGACGCTGTAACAAATTGCTCATACATACATAAAAATGGAGAAGAAGCACCAGGTAGGTAATGTATTCACCGAAGTCCTTAATCGAAATCCTTAATCTAATCAAAGTCCTTAATCAAAATCCTTAATCTAATCAAAGTCCTTAAGCGAAGTCCTTAATTTAATCAAAGTCCTTAATCTAAGTCCTTAATCGTAGTCCTTAATTGAAGTCCTTAATCTAATCAAAGTCCATGATCGAAGTCCTTAATCTAATCAAAGTCCTTAATCAAAGTCCTTAATCTAATCGAAGTCCTTAATCAAAGTCCTTACTCTAATCAAAGTCCTTAATCGAAGTTCTTAATCTAATCAAAGTCCTTAATCTAAGTCCTTAATGTAAGTCCTTAATCGAACTCCTTAATCAAAGTAATCGATACACATACATTATATAATTATATATATATGCCCATTCATACATTAAAATTTGCATGTACATGTATATTAATCTAAGCACGTGTTTATGTTATATTAATTATTCGCGAAAAAGTATTCCTCCGTTACTGGCTACGTATCCTCCTACGATAGTTGCAGATGCCAAAGCCTACCTGTTGCTGCAGCTGCAGGACCTGTTGCGGCCGCCGCTGCCGCTGCCGCCGCCGCCGCTGGCCCCGTGGCCGCAGCCGGACACACGACGTTCGATCCCGACGGTACCACCTTATTATCAGACATTGTTACCATCCGGGTCCTCAATCCACCGTGGCGGCAAACGTCCAAGCTTTCTAACGGCAGGTGTCGACGCAAGGAATACAAACAGCAGCTGTAGCCGGTGGGCGTTTATATAGCGCCGTTGCATCGGCGGTGGTGAGCCGTAGTGTGTGCAGCGCGATTATGCCTCAACCGTCGGTTCGACAGCGCGTGCGCGCGCGCGGAGTAAATATCAATAGAATCGGGAGGCCGCAGCGGGATGGCGTGCAGGTGCGCGCGCGCGGTTAGAGTCGTCTGCTAGGGTTGAGATGGAGACAATCGCATTCGGCTGGGTAAGAGTGGGCATCGGTTAGGGTATGATTTTTTGTATGTTCGTGCTCGAGAACGGGAGTTGCAGAGCATATCCTGTAGTAGAATCTCAAGCATTGATTTAACGGAAAAGAAACGGTGTAACGTGAAGATGATGCACTTGATAGTCTGTCCGTGCGTTGTTGTCGCGAGCAAGGGCGCCGGAAAGGTTTTAAGAGTTGGGGCGTGGTTGGGGGGGGGGGCATTGGCGGGCAGAACGAGAAGGTTTCTTGTAAATGAATGTTTTGTGACAAGATTAGTTTATACCTTAGGCTTATAAGATCAAAGACAACAGCAAACCCTCGTATAAGCATTGGCGGCGCCAGCTGCAAATATGTCAGGAGGTCGCGTCAGAGTCATGAGCGTTATTCAGCAGGCCGAAGATATTAAACGTTGAGATAAAAAAATTGCAAAAGAATTTTAGACAGGTCATTTGGCAGGTCAAGGGTAAGACAGGCAGGTCAAGGGTAAGAGAAGCAGGTCAAATGACCTGCCGCGAACTATGGTAGCGCCGCAATTTCCCTCAAGCTAACCCTGGAGCAGTTAGCCTACATACATGTAGGTATGAAGCATTTGCGACGAAAAAGAATGGGGGATAAACCCCGACGTCGAAGGTTCAACCGGACGAAGCGTGTGTGGTCCAAAATGGGTATACTACGTCCAAGTATGTTCTCCCGAGCTCATAGATATAGCTTTTCAGGGGACGAGAGGATTATCGAGTTGGCGTTATTGAGTTGGCGTTATCGAGTTGGCGTTATCGAGTTGACGTTATCGAGTTGGTGGCTGAGGGTTTGGCATCCCACGGAGGTTCTCCCAGTTTCCGCACAATTCGGAGCCGGATAATTCGGAGCCCGACAATTCGGAGCCGGACAATTCGGAGCAGTAAAGAATTATTCTGATCAACCCAATGTCTATTGAAGCAAGAATATTCATCAATTCAACCTCTATTTGAGCAACAATAATTTCCATACATCCAACTTCCGTTTAACCGACTAATATTTGGACGGCAACATTTTCATCAATCCAACTTCTATTGAAGCAAGATTTCCATCAATTCAACTGCCAATTTAAGCAACAATTTTTTTCACCAATCCAACTTCTATTGAAGCAAGATTTCCATCAATTCAACTGCCAATTTAAGCAACAATTTCTTCATCAATCCAACTTCTGGTGAAGTAAGAATTATTCTCATCAATGCAACAGCATTATTTTTCTCCAAACCACTGCTGATTTTATACTGCACGACGAGTGTCATTGCAAGAAATTAAAACGTCTAGGCCTACTCATTATACGTTAAGCCGGACCATTGCGTTCATAAAAACCATTCATTCGGCTCGAGCCATAAATAACTCCACAATCGGATGACAATGACCTTTTCTTATATTTCTAGCTGCATAAAACAGCTGCAAAAATCAATTTAGAACAACACATTCTGTCAAGACCTGCGCGCTAAAATAAACCCGACACTCTACCCAGGGTTGACTCATCAGTGCATTATACAGGTTCCCTAAAACTTTATAATATAAGATATTATCACCCTGCTTAGACCAGTGATCCCGTTAAGTTAGGGTCTGATCTCTTGGAGTCACGGACGCATCACATAAAAAATGGAGTCCACGCCAAATGGATAAGAGTCATGGACTCTACACCCATCCATTTTTGGAGTCCCATATCGGGTGGTAGTATAGGCCAAATGTAAACAATTCCGAACTTCTTATATTATAATTCGGCCTAAATGTAGATTGTAGACTATGTATATATATAGGCCTACACCACTCACTAAATAAATTAAATATTCATAAATAGTCACTGTACGAGTTATTCACCGCTCACCAGTCAGTGTGTGTGTGTGTGTGTGTGTGTGTGTGTGTGTGTGTGTGTGTGTGTGTGTGTGTGTGTGTGTGTGTGTGTGTGTGTGTGTGTGTGTGTGTGTGTGTGTGCGTGTTTTAATAGGTCAGTGTATACGCAAATACGCAAAGTAACGCATTGCATAAACTGCGACAGCTACGCTGAGATGCGCTATATAACTTCTTACGGACCCCACGGTATTTTTTATTGGACGCATCGTAAATTTATCTGTGCGACCATTCACAATTTCCACCTTTATTTTCGTGCGTCCGGGGTCTAAATTTGTGCGTCCCGGAAGCCCACTAACGGAGTCACTGGCTTAGATCGGGAGCGCCTATATGATCGATTCAACGATTTCTCAATGGGGCGCTATATAAATTCTTTTAATAGTAGGCCATGTGCTATACAAACAGCAAGTACAATGTACAGTCCGTGCTGTCCAACCTGCAGAGCTCGCTAAATAATATTATAAAGCATATAACAAGATACACGGCATACCGTATACAAGATATATACATGACATACAATGTAGGCTACAAGCGATTAATTAGATAACACCAAAAGAAAATAATTTCAATGCATTTCATTCATTCGTTCATTCATTCTAAAACTTTACATCACGCCCCTTCAAGGAGCCTACTCCCCAGAGACGCTCCCAGCCCAGCCACGGCTAAAGAGAAAGGCCTGTTAGAAAGCAAGTAAATTTTTCAGAGGTAATAAGCGCAGCGCAAGCGGGAGTTCATTCCAAGTGGAGAGGCCAACAACCAAAAGGCCCGGCGCTGTCTGACCGAAGAACGGGGGGCCCGAAGGACGAGGTAGCTCCCTCTTAGCCGACGAGCGCAAAGCTCGACGGGAGGCTGAGTCGGAGACAGGGCGACAGAGATCTGCAGATAAGTAGAA
Source organism: Lumbricus terrestris (assembly GCA_949752735.1). Taxonomy (NCBI): domain Eukaryota; kingdom Metazoa; phylum Annelida; class Clitellata; order Crassiclitellata; family Lumbricidae; genus Lumbricus; species Lumbricus terrestris. Next base: position 24,199,905 of record OX457053.1, read on the forward strand.
CGAAGCAGTATACCACTAAGACACCGCCAGACAAGTGCCGCTATTTTGTTGTGTAGAAGATGCGCTGAGAGGCTGGAAGCCAGTGCAAAACATCACGCATGCAAGCAGAAACCGGGGCATATTTTGGAATACGTTACGACCATTAATAAGATCTAACAATTTACCAGATTTTACAATTATTCTCAATCAATTTCCGTCGTTGCTCGCAATTTATTGGGGGCGGCCCATGGCTTCATGAATAACTATTTCATCGGTGACCCAGCACGGTGCCAAAAGGTTGGAGAAAATTCGGAGACCCACCGTCTCTGAATGAGCAATTTTACCGCTGCCCTTGAGCATAAGCAGACCCTCAACAACGAAGTTATCCATCCCTCGTAAAGACCAGGCGCCCTAACGATAATCGCGACCATAATGATAATACGCGTCGTTCTGATTCGTAAAAATTGGAGGCGCTCAGCATACGACTTGCTCTGCCCGGTGCGCTTTTCCAATTACAGTTCTTTTCGATGGCACCGGATGTCATCACCCGCTGACAACGTGGCAATCGATAGCACCCTCCGACGACAAAGAACGACATTGCGCCAACCCAGTCGAGTGCTGCTGCTAGCGCCGCATAAGCAGCCCAACTCCCCTCCCCTCCCTCCCCTCCCCCAACCCCACTCCGAGGTATATTCGGCCTTCTGCGTTGGGGTTGATGCTGGCAGGGTTAAATCTGTTCTATAGTCATCGGGTTGGCCGCTGGCAGCCGCTATCGAAGAAACGGCGGGAAAATGCAGGTCACGTGGCAACTGCGGATCGCTCTTACCCACAGTGCACCGTTCCGGAAGAGAGTGGCGGAAGTGCAATCACTGCTGTATACGGATCGTCGATCGGAGTGAACGGAAAGGGTTTGGAAGAGGGAGAGCCTCGGGAGGACAGGTGAGTAGGTCATGAGACACGCGGGGAAGCAGAGGTCGATTGTCGGGGGGGAGAGAATTGCTTAAAAACGGGGGCGGAAAATTACGGAGGGGAGATGGCGGGATTGTAGTGATTTCCACAGGAAAAAAAACTATTGAAGGAAATGGGAACGCGATATCCATAGCGTATACTCTGTCGTCAAGAAAGACAGTAGGGCTTTTTTAACGTGCAGTTGTACACAAAATGTGTAGTTGTAGAAGCACTTCTGTACAGTTAATACTAGCAAAAAAGGTCATTGTCATCCGATTGGAAGTAATTTACCGTGGAAGATGGAAAAGGAAAGGAGTTGTGCAGTTCTAAAAAATCCTTTAAAACAGCCTTGAAAGACAGAATCACACAGACCAAGAAAGAGCCAGAGAGAGAGACAGAGAGAAAAAAGAGAGACATGTAGAGAGAGACAGACAGACATGCAGGCACACAGACAGAGACAGGCAGAGACAAAGAAAACCAGCCAGCCTGGCAGAAAGACAGACAGACAGAGAGACAACACAGAGAGAAACCGATGCCGATATATATATATATACATGCAGAGATATACAGAGAAACAGACAGACAGACTGACAGACAGACAGACAGACAGACAGACTGAGAACACAGGCAGAAACAGACAGACGGAGGCAGAGCGAGCCAGAGAAAGAGAGAATGCGATTTAGGGCAACTGACAGTGGGAGAGATAAAGACAAAGAGAAGCACATGTACACATAGGCAGAGAAAGAGAGAGTGAGAGAGAATGGGCAGGTGAGAGACAGACAGACAGACCAGACCAGACAGACAGACAGACAGACAGAAAAACAGACAGACAAACACACGACCATTGAAAGACAACTACATGATTTTCAACAGCTACACTATAATTGGACATCTGCTATTTTCCGACAACGGCCGCGAATCTCTTTATTGCGCATGGTAAGTCTGTGAAAGTACCACCAGTCACCGAGATAAAGAAGCAAATACAGAGTCTAGTTACTCTAGTACTCTAATAAAAGGAACATCTACATGCATATAATTTATTGTATATATTGTATATGTTGTATACATTGTATATGTTGTATATATTGTATATATTGTATATGTTGCATATATTGTATATATTGTATATATTGCATACATTGTATATATTGCATCCATTGTATACATTATATACATTGTATATATTGTATACATTGTACATATTGTACATATTGCATACATTGTATACATTGTATATATTGTATACATTGTATAATGTATACATTGTATACATTGCATACATTGTATACATTGTATATATTGCATACATTGCATACATTGTATACATTGTATATATTGCATACATTGTAGGTCTTGTCTTTAACCATCCTCAATTCGAGGGTTGGTCGCTTCATGGACATGCCTTCGCCACTTTTTTCCTATCTTCCGTCTCCTTCAGTATCCGCTCGAATGGTAGTTCCATCCACTTGATGATATTGGCGATCCATCCCATCCTCGGTCTTCCCCTTGCCCTTGCTCCCGAAATTGTACCCTGTATTATTTCCTTTTCCATGCAGCCCTCGTGTTTCCTCATCAAATGACCGAAGTAAATGAGTTTCTTTCTTTTTATCGTGCTCTTTCTTTATATACAATGTATACATTGTATACATTGTATATATTGTATACATTGTATATATTGGAACACGGTGGCCGACTGCAATGCAGAGAAGATGGAATCGTGGAATCGTGTCTCCTGCCATGCACAGAGACTTTTCAAGCCTTTCACGTGCAACAGCGGCGCAGTGCACGTCTAAGTTCTGCTGTCGTCGTTAGCAAGACCTGAAAGCTCAAGACCAAGCATTTGGCCTCAAGACCAAGATTTTTAGTATCGAGACCAAAATCAAAACTTTGAACCTCAAGACCAAGACCTAGGCCTAGGGTCTCAAGACCATGACTTTTAGTCTCAAGACCAAAACCAAGACTTTGAACCTCAAGGCCAAGACCTTTGGTCTCAAAACCAAGACTTCTTGCCCCAAGTCCAAAACCAAAGCTTTGAATCTTAGCGTCAAGACCAAGACTTTTAGTCTCAAGACCGAGACCGAGACTGTCAACCTCAAGACCAAGACCTTTGGTCTCAAGACCAAGACTTTTAGTAAACCAAAACCAAGGCTCTGAACCTCGACACCAAGACTTTTAGTCTAAAGGCCTAGGCCGAGACTTTGAAAATCATTCGTGCCCAGACTTACTCAAAAGAGTTGTCACGTCGAAAAACAACCGACATTTTAATGAAAACACTGTTCTATAACTAAGGCTATTCAAACGAACACAACTCTAAATTGCCACCACGTGCCACTTCTACAAATAATTTTCTCAAGGGCATTGGCAGTGGCGGATTTAGGTTTTATTGCATGGGGGGCGAGGAGAATTTCAAGAGGGCGCCCAGCTGTACTTACATACGATAGTTAAAAACAGTAAATTAATTTTAATTCGTCCGATTTAGTAATAAATAAAAATAAGCAAAGGCAGTCATAAAAATAAATAAAAATAAGTAATTATGTAAAGAGCGTTAAATTCATGGTGTGATTGCGTAAAATCGTTAAAAAATTATAGTATTATAATTAACTGGTAAAAGTATGATGATTTAGTTTCCATGAAGGACATTTTAGGTTTAAGTAATAAGTACGGACCGGGCCCGAGGAGGCGCCATTTCTTACCCAACAGGGGCACGGGGGGGCGACCAGACCCCCCAGACCTGGACTAAATCCGCCACTGGGCATTGGCAGGGAAGCGTCCGACCAAATTAATAATACAGTGCGACCCCGACACGGGGGGCGGTGGGCAAAAGGCGAGACACCCTGCATTCAAACGGGGAGTGGTGGTGGTGGTGAAGGATCTCACCCGGCCATTTCATTGAAAAATCAGCAGCATGGTCGCTAATGAATATCGCACATTTACATTGATGGTGTTTTTGTGTCTTCCTCCATTACAATATAAATACGCCCTGGTCTTATAACCCGACAGAATCCTCCTCAGAATACACTTTTAATTCAACCTATAATTATATATCTCGTCAAGCAGCGTCTCTTTTAGGTATCCATTATCATGCCAGACTGACCTCGGTACTATAGTAAGCCGAGCCCTGTATAATTAAGCTGCCGCTAATGAAGGCTAAACATAATTATAGATGCGTATACATGTAGTTGTGGATTCTGTGTTATTTTTTTATTATAGTCGTAGATTGCATTTTCTCCGTATTCAAAAAAGATTAGTCCCTAAAAAACGTGATTCTGACATGGTCAAAACTTAGGCTTTTTTCCACAAATGCATGGCGATGCTTTGTTCAGGAAGTTTTAAACAATTCCATCGTAATTTCTAACCAGCTTGTGAGTGAGACACGCTAAACATTGAATGTCTTCCGATGGGATTTCTTCGTTTGAACAGAAGTGTAGGTTATGACGAAATTTGATTGTAAATATTTTAAAAATGTTCGTTTCGTATTTTGTGGAAATCAGCCAATATTAGCACTTTATTTTATTTTATTTTATTTTATCATAGTCGAAGTCGTATATTAGTCTCAGTATTCAAAAAGTCCACTTAAGCGATTCTGACAGGATCAAAATTTTGGATTTTCCCCTCCCCAAAAATCGCGATGCTTTGCTAAGGAATTTAAAAATTCGACCTCATTTGAACATCGTATTTTAAAAACTTTTAAAGCAGTTTTCGAGGGAGACACGTTAAACATCGAATGTCCCCCGATGGAATTTATTCATTTGAAAAGACGAGAACGACAAAATTCGATTTAAAATATTTTCAAATAGGCCTACTTTCAAATTTTTCAAATATTAACAGGACGATCTAACTGAACTGAGGC
>OX457053.1:24207181-24217181 GCA_949752735.1 Lumbricus terrestris
CCTTGAAGGATCATGACATTGGATTCAGGCGATGTGATGTTACGTGATCTTGACGGGCATGATTTGACCTTGATGGATCTGGAATTGCTTGGTAGATCTGGCTTGCACTAACGGGATGCAGAATTGACATCGTCCTTTTGGCTGCAATCACCATGGTGATATGCAGGATTTTCGAGAGGATTTCAAATTGGACCTCTTCGTTACCGTCATTTCGAATCGCAATTCAGAGGTCATTGTTGAGGAAATGAAAGCATCAGCTTATAGTAAGTCATCTGTACGGTTTTGCTGCCTGAACAAACCACGGTCGCTGTTGTCTGTACACGTATAGACAATGAGAAGAACTGGTGTACCTAATATACGAAAATGTCTGCTGGTAAGCCACCCTGCGTGCGTTCCACTGCACACCAGACAAACCACAGTGGCAAAACCAGAGGTGAGTATACATGCTACAGTTTGTTGACTGTAAGATGTCTGCAAGTCATTTTCCCGTATATACTAAACACAAATATTTGTGAGCCTGTCTGCATATAGATTGTAAATACGCGCATATACTCTCGACTGCAGCTCGCGTGTATACATGAAAATGTCTGCTGGTAGGCCACCCTGCGTCACTATATACCAGACATGATGTGTGCGTGCATTTCAGTTCAGGCCAGATCTTCGTTGTTCAAGTCCGCTTCGGAGACGAGGTTCTGAACTGCCTGCAGGTCATCGTCGACCGAGTACCCGACGTTCTTCCGCCTCAGGAATAGGTGAATCTCGGCGAAACTCGGCCTTTGAGCCTCGACGCTGTTCCAGCACTGGACCATCAGATCGTGGACCTCTCTGGGGCAGAGTGAAGGACGGTCGAGGTGGACAGGTCGTCCGGCGACCGAGTCCGAGAACTGTCTGGCGTTGTCGACCACCTGTTCGTCGGTGAGTCGGTTGAACGGAAGGGCGGATCCGAAGGTGAGGATCTCCCAGAGAACGACAGCAAAAGACCAGACATCGCTCTTGATGGAGAAGCGATCCTATAAACAACAAACACATGGAGAGGACATTCATCTGAGCGGTTATAAGTTTAGAACTGACCACGGAACTATAGGCTTATACTATCCACACATATGACAGATGCAATGACTGCACCAGAATTTCTTTCAGGACTAGTAGACGACAAACAAGCGACGACACACCCACACACACGCACAAACGCACGCACACACACACACACACACCCTCAGACACATACATACGCACCCTCAGACACACACCCACGCCTACACACACATTATCAGACACACATAAACCAACACACACACACCATCTCTCACACGCACACACACGCACACACCGAGAAACACACGAATACACCCATACACACACAGACACACGAACACACACACACACATGCATGCACCCACATACACACACACACACACACACATATCCACACAAATACACGAACACACACATACACACACAGACGCACACACACATGCAAGCACACACACACACACACAGAGAGATAACTGATGACTGACGAGCAGAATTGCTTCCCAGGCCATCCAACGAATCGCTGTCGTCGTCTTCCGGTTGACCTCTTCGACCCGGAAGTAGTCTGCGGTGCGCGGCAGACAGCGGGTCAGAGTGAAGTCAGAGACCTTGACGACGAATCGGTCGCCAACGAGGCACTTGCGAGAGGCGAGCGAGCAGTGGACGAAGCGAAGCGATTCTAGGTAACGCATCGCTGACGCTATCTGCGACGCCATGTAGATCAGACACCCGTAACTACAACATAACACGACGTCATGCATGACGCTAAGACGATATGGCGTCAAGGTGACATGACGTTAAGGTGACATGACGACATGTGACGTGATGCCAAGGTGACGTGACGCGATGTGACATGACGCTAAGGTGACACGTCATGTGACATGACGCTAAAACGACATGACGCCACGTGACATGACGCTAGGTTACATGACGTTAAGATGACGCGACGCTAAGGTGACGTAACGCTAAGGTGACATGATGTTAAGGTGACATGGCGTTAAGGTGACACGATGCCAAGATGACATGACGCCCTGTGACATGACGCTAAGGTGATACGTCATGTGACATGACGCTAAAACGACATGACGCCACGTGACCTGACGCTAGGTTGCATGCCGTTAAGATGGAGCGACGCTAAGGTGACGCAACGCTAAGGTGACATGATTTTATGGTGACATGACGCAACGTGGCATGACTCTTAAGTGAAACAACACCTTGTGGCATGACCCTAAGGTGACATGACTCCATGTGACATGACGCAAAGGTGACGTGACGTTCAGAATACACGGCGTTAATTAAAGGCCATGTACTCATTTCACTCAATGATGACACACTCACTTTTGAGTGCAAGTAAACAAGCTAAGATAAGATGACATAGCGCAATTTGACGTAAGTCACGTGACCCTAAGGTGAGACGCACTAAAACAAGGTGACATGAGTTTAAACAAAAGGTAAGAAGTATGGTTTTTGGTGGTTAAAGTAAGGTGGGAGGTCAAAGGGAGTTAGATTCAAGGTAGGACAAAATGTTGGAAAACATATCTCTTCAATATTATGCACTTTAGATAGATAGGATAAATTTGAGATGGATTGATTGATCGATTGACTGATTGGTTGATCGATTGATTGATTGATTGATTGATTGATTCGTTCATTCATTCATTCGTTCATTCCAAGATTTTATATAGCGCTCATTAAGAAGTCCACTCAGAGGCGCTCCCAGTTCAACCACAATTATTTTAAGAAGCCTGCAGGACACTGATAAGCCAAGCCAATCAGATAAGCGCATCTCCAACGGGAGACTATTCCAGGCATGCAGATAGACCAACAAGATCGGAGAGTAAAACTTATTATTAGCCCTGTAGTTGGGAAGATTAAGCCCAATGCGCACGGAAGAAAGTGGTGTCGCTTCTGCATGCGCTATATAAATACTTGAATGAATGAATGAACGAATGAACGAATGACCGAACGAATGGACGGATGAATGAATGAATGAACGAATGGATGAATGCATGAACGAATGAATGAATGAATCAATCAATCAATTAATACTTGAATGAATGAACAAACGAACAAATGAATGAATGAATGAATTAATGGATGGATGGATGGACGGATGGATGAAGGGACGGACGAACGAATGAATTGATGAATGAATGGATGAATTAACGAACAAATGAATGAATGAGCGAATGGATGAATGAATGAATGAATGAATGAATGAATGCGGTCTATGGAGAATAACGTCGTCTATAAAAGTATTCAGCATTTATAATGACAAATGCAGATTCTGACAACATGTCATCAATAAAGTCACGTGTAAGAAAAGCGGCAATTTGTCAAGTTGGCAAGACTTAGCACAGTTAGCAGAGGTGAGTCCCTCAACAGCTCGTGACGGATACCTTCAACAGGGGACCAGCGTCAATACAACAGCACAGGGCTTTTCTAACGTGCAGTTCTACACAAAAATGTGCAGTTGTAAATGAATTTGTACAGTTGTGGATGCACTTCTGTGTAGTTAAAGCTAGTTTTAAAAACAGGGCTGTAATCAAGGGTATATACGCGGGTATACGGCGTATAAAAACCAGGGTACACGGGTATAAGCGAGTAAATCACGATACACGCGGCTGTCTAGGTGTATTTTTTTTAGGAAATTCGAAGCGAAACACTAAAAAAAGTCAGCAGATTTTTTCGGACGGAAAATGGAGAAATTTTTGTACTGATGACTAAAAAAGTCATCAGATTTTATTCGGACGAAAATGGAGAATTTTTTGGCTGATAACTAAAAAAACAAAAAGGTCGTCATAAATTTCGCACCTAAAAAGTCGATTTTTCTCCCGACATGGAGAATGGATTGGAAAGAACAGGGTTGTGCGGTTTTAGAAATTCCTTAAAAAAGTCCTGCAACAGCAGGTGATCAGCGTGAGGCAGCAGCGTCAGTCATTTTTTTTAACCAGGACATACGTGAACAGGGCAGCCACGTGGGTGTCCACGGATATTTTCTACAGAAGCGGCAAAACACAATGGTCAATTGGTCACAGTGAAAATAATAGCTTCAAAATGCAAATAAGGAAATAAAGAATAATGAATAATGTGCATAGCGGTTTCTAAATGTAAAAATCTCACTTTCACTTTTCGTATCATTACAGTAGGCTACAAAGCAATCAGTATAATAATTTATTATAGAAACAAAAAAGCTTTAGTTAACAATAGATCTCAGTCAGTGCCCATGTGCATTGTGCACTCTTGCCTTTACAAGTGCGGGCACCTATGGGCAGTCGTATACAAGTATAACCAGTGCACGGACTATTCATGCACCGAATAAATTCTCTGCAGGGCAAAAATTCTGGCAGGACAAGGACCATGCAGTGCAGACGCTTTTTTAACTAGGACATCTATCTTATCCTGGTTAGCCGTATGTCGTATATATATATATATATATATATATATATATATATATATATATATATATATATATATATATACGCCACCGGTCGAAAGAAAGCGGAGAGACGAAGAAAAGTCACTTTCTCACGCATTTAATCCATATATATAGGCCTATATATATATATTATGTGTATACATATATATATATTATATAAGACTGTAAGCCTATTATATATATATATACATACATACATACATATATATTACAGATATAGATTATATGTACATACATATATATATATGTATAATGTAAGACTGTATAGACTTAACATATGGAGTTCTAAGAAGATCTACGGTTGAACACCCCCCCCCAATCCCCCCCAAACCTCTGGCATATTCAGTGCCAGAGAGTAGGGACTCAGTTGGTATGCATCAGGAGCAGGGGAAAAGCAGAGGACGAGCGAGAGATACAGACAGACAGACAGACAGAGACCACTGTCATATAGGATTGCCCCCACCCCACCAGTGGCGTAACAACCATATAACGAAGGTGGACAAAATCCACGGGCCCCCAAGGTTCAAAGGGCCCCCAAGACTGGCCAAGAGTTGTAACTAAAAAATCCACGTTGATCTACTTTTCCATTTATTGAGTTTCAGACTGCAGTCTGCAGTCTGAACTAAAGCCTGTATAATTATGACGGCTGTTTCAAGATACATAATGATACGCTTTGTTCTCAGATGCATGTAGGGAATGATGTGTTCCTGCTTGGGGTCAACTACTGACACATTCTGCGACCCCTGAAGTTCTATACACAGACACCACACATAGGCCAACAACCCCTACATGCATTTGAGGCAGCGTGAGGCAGGTGGTTGGAAGACTGACAGATAAACGAATCTATAGACGAAGGTATCCAACAGGAGTCAGACAGTCAGATGAACAGAATCAAGCGGACAACCAGGCTGACCCAGCGGTTCAACATAACAGGTTATCCATAGTGTATGCCAGAGACTTCAGAATAATTTAGGTCACTGCACCCTGCATCTGATCCCCTTCCCATCACCACAAGCCTTAGAATTGGAAAGATATATTATCTCTCGTCAGATTAGTTCTTCCAAACACATTAAGGTTCTCATGCGTGACAGGGTTTGCAGTTGGCCCTCCTATAATATCAAATTTCTAGCAGATCAATCTGAACCCACGGACCTCCGTCGCATATCCAAATCAAGCTGTATACAGTGTATAGGCATAGGCTATAGAAGGTTACACAGTAATATATACATGTATACTATGCGCAAGGCATTTCAGGCTAATGAGAATTACAATTTTGAGTCTTTTGGAACGACGCTGCGTTTTATTTAGCATCAACATCCAATGATAATTAATTAAGGTTTTGAGAAAATTGAACAGTTCGTTTATGGCCGTTAGTTTATCTAAAAGGGCTAATAGGCTCAGATAGCAGCAACGATAAAAAAATATAGGCCTACAAGGCTACAAACGAGAATTGAATGGGCCTCACAAGCATTTTGGAATGATGATCAGAGAAAACCAAGACAACAAAATATACGAAACGATTCAACAGATTTTCATATGCAGACCAGAATGCTAGACAATGCAAAAACGATGAGAAAAGAATTCTTGCTGCAGAAATGAGTTGATTACCACAGAACATAAGAAACTACGACATTAGACAGCATTAAGAATCGAAGCAACTCTGCTAAACATGTCGTTCAACGACTGTTTGAACATATGTAGCCTATATATATAGAGAGAGAATGCCAATTGCCCGAATTCCACTCAATTGGGTATAGGCCTATGCATGAAGAAAAGAAATAAAAAGAAATAAATTTAAGGCATACCAAGACAAAATGAACATGAGGCAATGGATGTCATTTATTCGTACCCATCACCGCCAACAATACTGGCTGCAGGCGTCAAGAATTGATGGCGGTTATAATCATTCGTTTGCTGTTAATCATAAACGAAACTTAACACCATCACCCTTGAAAAAAACTGGAGGTGAGGAAAGTTACTTAATTTATCTTGGCCATTTTCTATTCTGCCTAAGACTGACTTATTTACCATATCTTACGGCAGTGGCGTAGCCAAGGGGTTTCGGGGGTTAAACCCCCCATTGGCTTAAGAAAAAGGTTTTTTATCCGCTTAAATAAGAAAGAAAAAACAATATCTTGTAGTAACAATTGTTTTTTCTTAATTTATTCCCATTGTTGCTTTATTCCCTTTTTATTTGCTGTAATACTGTTGGGTTGGTATCAGGAAGGGCATCCAGCCAGGCCATAAAACCCTCAACCCCCTACCCCATCATAAATTCCTGGCTACGCCACTGTCTTACGGGCACACTTTCCTTCCACTATTGCCTCGACTTCTTGAATCCAACTGCCAAGTAGCCTAGAGGCTAAATTGGCAAATGTATTTCAATATATGCATTTCAGGCCCTAGGCCTAACCTGTACTGTTTTATTGATTTCTCTTGAACTATTAATGTGCCTTAAATTACGGATTATTGCCTATATCGTTTAATATTCTATTTTAATCTAACTGCAGTTTATAGCCAGTTCACAATTTTCACTCTTGGGCGTCGTTAATAGGTAGGTATATGTAGGTATACAGGGGCCCCCGAGCTTCATTGGTAGGTACATGTAGGTATACAGAGGCCCCCGAGCTTCATTGTCCACGGGCCCCCGGCTAGGTTGTTACGCCACTGCACCCCACTCGATCATCGAAATTCCCAGGACCGCACAGCGCATTTCCCTTACACCGCACTGACCATGCATCCGCCGCCGCACCTGGCCAATCCATCAGTACTCTGACGGTGTCACGAAAAAGAGTGCCCCCTAATAATCGTATTTCCCCCTCCCAGATGAAGAGAAGTTGAAGAAAGCCACTTCCGCGTGTTTATTTTTGCAAATGATTATTTTAACAATGACACTAACAGGTATGTTTATTTATACTATTTTTTTGGTTTTAGAGCGCTTATAAAACATTTAGAACATTTAAAAACACAAGAATCACTATAGCGATGCAAATATTCTCAAATATTCGTAAATATTAAGACCTTCAAGTTGTCTTGCTCTAAACATTGCTTAGGACACTTAAAACAATTAGAGGCACTTTAAATTCTGATTACAGCACAAATTTTTCAATTACACGCATTTTTTCAATAATTAGAATAGAATGGTTTCCCCCGGACACTCTACACCCAGTATATTCCATCCCCGGATAGTTTTAAGGACGATAGAATATCACGTGACACCGGAAGCAAAAAACCTTGTTCATGTCGTCTTACATGCAAGGCGACTCACGAGGGAGACGACAACAGAATCCGGCGAAACCTGTCTCCAACAGACCTCCACAAATCTGAGCGAAAGCAGTTTAACCTCTAGATGGCGTGAGGCAGAATCATATAATGAACGACAGACTTTTATCAACTGAAGAGCAACTTGTTATCCCCCACCCCACCCCTCCCCAACCCTTTCCCCCCCAGATTCGCGCTGAGGGACCGGACATTCCCCAAAGGCCGGATAGAAAGGACGCCCACCGCCGCAGATAAGACGAGACCAAGCATGAAGATGGGGAATGTTATTATTGTGAGGCGTATAAGACGTATAATTATAACGAGTATTCGTGAATTGAGGTTTTAATATTCGTAAATATTCGTAAATATTCGTGAATATTAAGACTTTCTAATATTCGCAAATATTCGCAAATGATCGTAAATATTCGTCAGCCAACTAAAGTAGACCATCGAAACCGCAATGTTGCCCGGAAAGCAGTTTAAATTTCTCATCTTACTTATCTACTCGAATTTCTTTTTTAAACCTCCTGCGATTGATTAATGTGTCATACACGTATTCGCGACCTAGCTATACCAACAATAGAATGAATCAGCTTGTTCATGGGCGGGGACCTACGGGGGACAGGGGGACGGTCCCCCCTCAATGTAGGTGTTGGGGGGGACGGCCCATGCATTTGTCCCCCCCCATCGTTGAGCGTCACGACTAAAAAAGTCATCAACTTTATTGGCGGCGAAAATAGAAAATTTCGTCGAGATTTCGCCGGATGACTAAAAAAAGGTCGTCAGAAAATTTTGGCCGGTGTGACGAAACGGAGTATCCCCCTGAAAGCTATCCGGGGGGATGAATTAATCTATCCCCCCCGGATGGAATTAACCGGTCTATACTATCCTGGGGGATAAACCATTCTATCCCCTCTTTTGAAAAATGAGCATAATAAAAACATTTATGCTGTAATCAAAATTCAAAGTAACTCTAATTGTTTTAAGTGTCCTAAGCAATGCTCAGAAAAAGGCAACTCGAATTTATTTAGTGACTCTGAGTGTTTTTAAGTGTTTTAAATGTTTTAAGTGCTCTAAAAACAGGGCAAAACAAATTATCCAGTAGGAATAAACATACCTGTTGGTGTCATTGTTCAAAACAAAGCAGGTGAAAATTAATTTGCAAAAGAAAATACACGCGGAAGCGGTTTTTTCGACTTTTTTTAATTTGGGGGATACAATTAATACGGGGGATACTCTATTTCGTGACACCGGCAGAAGATGGAAATTTTTTGGCGAAACTCAGCCATTCGTAAAAATCTCGCGTCTTTCCGTCCCCCCATCCCGAAGTCTTCGCCCAGGTCTCCGCTCATGAGATTATTACATGTTTAACGACGCAGCCATATCAAAGATTATTAGCGTCGCCCTCCTCCTTTATCCAGGCTTGGGACTGGCACTTGCACGGTGCAACCATAGAAATTAGGCCGAATCAATACAGTCAATAGTGTGTATACTGTATAGCTTCACCTTATGAGCGGCGTTGCTTGATGATCATGCGTCTGAGAATATCTGTCGCCACCTGTCGAATGGCGATGGTGTCTCTGCAGAAAGCGCTGAAGATTGCCGAGCGGCAGGAACTCAGTAACGATGCACAGTGGCTCCACCTGGCGAATGACGCCGACCAAACGAACGACGTTTGCGTTCGCCTTCAGCTGGCGCAGAACGTTAACCTCCCGATAGAAGGGGTCACTCCTGCAAAAGACCATGCAATTTGGCCTATTATTAATGTCTCTGTCTGTCTGTGTGCCTGTCTGTCTGTCTGTCTGTCTGTCTGTCTGTCTCATTTGCACTCCTCCGTACTTTTCCGTCTGTCTGCTCTTCTGTATAAATTCATCCAATTTGTTATAAAAAATGCTCAGGCCTACTATATGTGTGGATAATTTTATGGCTATGGTTATTCATCCATTCATTCCATAAATTCATATAGCGCCCTTTTAAATAACTGATTGCTATCTCCTACTGTCTTTTAGTCCTTTTTTTGTCCGTCTCAATGTCCAATCTGTCTTTGCACAATAACCGAATACACGTATTCATGAACGTACAAATGTCTTTTGGTGGAGAATAAGTCAGTCAGTCGATCACACATAATCTAAATAGCGCCCCTTCAAAGTATCTACTCAGAGGCGCTCCCGGCCGTGCTCAAGCAAAAAAAAACAGTCTTGCTAAATTGAGAACAGTTTGGGAGTTGTCGCATAGTCAAGGGAAGCCCATTCCAGGTTGTTGGACCAA
>OX457053.1:24222181-24224681 GCA_949752735.1 Lumbricus terrestris
TGCTGCTGGCTCTACATGTATATCGTCTTCTCAAGACTTTTCTTTTCGACCAGGCCTGGGTTGGGAGCGCCTCTGAGTAGATCTCTTGAAGGGGCGCTATATAAATTTAAGTGATTGATTGTGGAATGATTACAATAATTCTTAGTACGAACGAATGATTAAAAGTTAAGTTTCGCCTCTTTGGAACCAGCTTCCGCCAGCAATATACGACAAACGCCTGACCCATCCTACGAACTGATAAAAACTCCACCTCTTGCTATCTCCCAACAGGTCTTTCACACGAAGCTCAGAACATCACCGTTTCCCAAATCCTATCCTGATTCTTCCACTTCCCCAAACTCCCACGCAGTTTCAACTCTGAACAGCACCCACCATATGATAGCCGTCTGTGTAACTTCTCGCTTCACTCTCCGGATCTTGACCCGCTGCCTATCGATTTTGTTTTGAATGAGCGGCTGTGAATAATCTGGTTCCCGCGACTCAGCCTTTGTGGGCGCTGTAGAAGCTCCGAGTTTACAATTACAATTACGACAATTATACAGAATTCGAATTTAACAGTCGGCAGCCATGCGAGGCGCCCATCACGTCTTACTGCCCAGTTTTATCAGCGCCATCTGCCGAATGGAAGGTTGAGTGGGCCTCTCTTCTTTTCATCTACACGTTATAAGACTGAGGTGCGTTTAGTAAATGTCAGAATATACGATAACCGTCTAGACACAAATACCTGTCCATTGGCACCCGTAAAGTTCAAGTCGGAGGCAGACGGACCGTGGATGGTTGCTATAGGGAACGATTCTGACGCGTCTGGCGATGATCGGAGGAACTACGGGGCGTCTGTCGGCAGCGAAAGGGTTAACGTTTCCCATAAACATCTGTGAGAGTTGATCGTATGAAACAATGAAGCAGAAAGATAGGCTATGATAATTATAGCGTTATGACTGCATTGTACGCACGCACGTGCATACATACATACAAACGTACATACATACATACATACATACATACATACATACATACATACATACATACATACATACATACATACACACACACACACACACACACACACACACACACATACATACATACATACATACATACATACATACATACATACATACATACATACATACATACATACACACATACATACATACATACACACACAGACATACATAGTATAAATACATACATACATACATACATACATACATACATACATACTAGGGCGCCCGTTAAACCAGTGAAAAATTTTGAAGTTCATAATTTTCAACGTGGTACCCTCTGAAGTTGTTACCCCTGTTGAGGTAATAAACAGTGTAAAATTTCAGAATTTTATGCTGACATTTACCGGTTGCTCCACGTATCCAAAGTTTCTATGATTTTGCAATTTCGCGCCTGCTTCAGTTTTATTCTGTATTGCATTTTGCTTCACCTGTATACTTGCCATTTGCTGATTTAGTTATTTATTTTGGTCTGATTGATCTGTTTACTATAGAACTTCAATAAGAAAGCCTGGACACGACATTTATAGATCCCCCTCTCAATCCGAGTCAAGTAGACAAGCTAGACTACTTTTTGACGAACATTCGGCACAAGCAGCAAAAGTCACTTTTAATACATCCGTACCTTGAGTTGTGCACTGGGACTGTAGGATGCTGCTGGATATAGGCTAATAGAGAGTGAGTGGGTTGACCCCTACCAGACATAAATCAGATTTGCAGCTTGTCATTGTGCCAAAACTTCCATATGGTATGGGTTCAAACAAACGATGGTGGTGACGAACACTGTTATAATGAAGCAAGTGTTGGAGGTAGAAAGTCAGGCCAGGGCCATGCGATCGACCCCCACGTCTTCTAATACTACAGACGAAGTTTGGCTTGTGGTGATAGAGATCACGCTTGGCAAGAATCTACTGAGCCTGGAAAGTCAACACCATATGCCCAAAATTGTGACCAGAGATGCGTCCAAACACTGCTTTGGTTCATCATCTGGTTTCCGACACTACATGTAGTTTATTCAAGTCTTTTCAATTGTCATGACTACTACGTCAATGAACTGATAGAACCCAGTAGCAGATTCTAAATGATAACCCAGTCAAGAATTGATAGAAAAGTCCTCATGAAATTTGCCGGCTTGACGGACAATGCTGTTTTCACTTTTCACAAAGCAAGTTTCTTATGGCCAGTTAGCAGACGAGTGATGATTACCGTGTAGCCCACTGATAGAATTGACAATACTACTTTTTGGGTTGATGTGCTACCAAGTGGTGTGCCATTTATGGCCCCTAGAGCGAAGCACATATCCAGGTGGATGGTCATTGGTCATGTTGCAGTGTCTTAACATCTGGATCAAATTGTTGACGCTGTAAGCAATGACACCAACAGATATTGTGATCAGCAATTTGAGGACACAAGGTTCTGATGAGCTACTCAGAAGAATCCATATGGAACCAAGTTGTTTGAAAGTAGCTTGACAACTTGGAAGTGCAATGTATCTT
>OX457053.1:24227181-24229681 GCA_949752735.1 Lumbricus terrestris
TTCTTGAAAGACGGCGCTCGCGATAATCTAGACGGCGTTTCGTAGACTCCGCGTTATGTCCACGCCGGCATTCCGTACAATCAGGACCGCGAGAGAGAGAGAGAGAGAGAGAGAGAGAGAGAGAGAGAGAGAGAGAGAGAGAGAGAGAGAGAGAGAGAGAGAGAGAGAGAGAGAGAGACCGTCATCTTGCCATCTGCAGTACGATGTCGTGTGGGTCAGGACTGGGTTCTTCTATAATCAAATAAAATCTAATCTAATCTATAGTCTAGTCTAATCTATTTAACACTTGGGTCGCAACTTGCAAGTCAACAGCACACTCTTTACAGGCCTATGTATGCATGCAAATAGGGCCTACACTTATCCATTCTTTGGTCACAACTCGCCTTGACTATAATATTGCCGATCTCTTTATTCCTGCTGGTCGGCAAGCTTCCCGTGACCGGGTCTCCTTGACCATATGCTCAAATTCAGTCACTTCTCAAATTACATGCTGGAAGTTCTGCGCTGGCTCCCTGTGCGTCCGCGTATTGAATACAGGGTCGCATCCCTGGTATGGCGATGACTAGGTCTTGCTCCAATTTAACTAGGCCTATATACTTGATATTTGACAGCCTCAGCCTGTGTCGGGTACCCGGACTAGTCTATCGGATTCCCACTGACCGTAGGGATAGAGTCTATCCCTACGGTCAGTGGGAACTGGGAAGGGCAGTGCTCTAAGCCCCCATTTGCTCCTACCTTCATCATGCAAAGCCTTTTTTCTGTGGTTGACCCGAAGGTATACGGAATGGCCTACCTCTTGGCAGTGCCTAAAGTGTGGAAAAATAAGTGCCTGGACGCCCCTTACCTCTCCAAAAGAAGTGCATGGACGCCCCTTATCTTTCCAGTCTGTGCTCGCCAATAAGTGGCTGGACGGCGCTCAGATTTTAAAACAAGTGCATGGACGCCGTCCATGACCGTCCAGGCACACTTTAAGCCCTGCCTCTTGGGCCAAACCGGCTCCCTATAGGTCACTCTCTGACACATTCTATAAGCACTTGAAAACTATTCTTTTTGACGGTGCGGTAGTCGGGAGCACCTCCGACTAGTTTCCCTGATGACATGCCACATATAAATACTTGAATAGTTGAAATTCATGCATATGGCTATTTACAGAGCACCTAAAAAGCATCACAAAAGCGATAAACGATGAATAAAAAGGTTTTCGTGCAGAGCTGATATATAGAGACAGGCCCTGCATTCAGCATCGAAAATGATGTTGTCCTTGAATAGCGAAGAAGGTGCTATAGGAGACTCCAGTTTAGATGAGAGTGTAAACATCTTATGCAGCTGTGCCCACCTGACCGTTTCCGGTTCTACCCTGCGTCTCAATTTCCGTGATGACCTTGACGCCTTCCAGGTCAATCTCAATCCACTCGTAATCGGTAGCTGAGATCGGTTTCCTTGGACACCAGGCGCCTTCGCCTCCGCCCCCGCTTCCTCTGCGATCATTTCGCATTCTATGGGAAACAAAATCATCAGCGCAACTGAGAATCACCTCATCTGCCCCAAAACTTCTTCAGTCTGTGCGCACATGCCCACACACACACACACACACACACACACACACACACACACGCGCGCGCGCGCGCGCGCGCACATACACACGCACACACACACACACACGCATATGGGGCGCAGTGGTGTAGTGGGTATGTTCGTCGCCTTGCAGCCGGAGGGTTTCAGGTTCGAATCCACCTCAAGCCGCCGCGTAGGGACCCTGGGCAAGTCCCTCACTCGCAATTGCTCAGCGCTTCGGCGTGAAACTCCGATGCAGTGTCCGCGCTGTAGTCGAGAGCGCTTCTGAGTATAGTAATCTTAAAGGGGCGATATAACAAGTGCACACACATACACACACACACACCAACACTCGCACACACACATAGACACACACGCACACATGCATGCACACAAACGCAACATACATGCCCACACAAATACACATATACTCAATATACGCGCAAACGTACGTTCGTATATATACGCATACAAATATTTCCCTTGCAGTCTGATCCTCCAAGCGACAGTGTACTCATTTATATAGCTCACGAGTTGACTAGGAGGCAGCAGGAGGTGCAAGAGAAAGCTTGAAACGGATTTCTGCCCTATAGCTGGGATCTGACACCCAAACCTCTCGGCTGCATGACAGTTCATAAACTACTAGACTTTTTTCCTATTCTTCTTCCTTTTCCACATTCCTCTCCTTCTACTCATCGCCCTCCTCCCCTTCTTTCTCTTCCTCCTCTCATATCTCTCTATCTTCTCTTCTTCCTCTTCCGCCACCTCTTCTTCTTCATCTCCTTCCTCCTCCTCCGCTTCTTCATATTTTCCTCTTCCTCGTCTTCTTCTTTTCCCCCTCGTCCTCCTCCTCTTCCTTTTCACCTTCTTCATCTTCATTCCCCTCTTCTGTGCACGTATACGGGTGCCAATATATCTATCTATTGAAATCGAGGTTATTCAAATC
>OX457053.1:24234681-24354681 GCA_949752735.1 Lumbricus terrestris
AATTGGAGTGTGAAAAACAGACTTTACTTTGGGGCTCTAAGAAAGACTGGGGGGTTGAAAACCCAACCCCCCCCCCAATTCTCACCCTTCATAGGCCTGCTTTAGATTAGCAAAACAATAGTCTTGTGGGCATGTATGCGCTGAAGAAAACTAATAGTGACTGCATGCTGTTGAGCGACATGAATCAAAAATCAAAAATCAGACAGAATTTAGTTTTGTCTAACAATTAATACAATAGAATATCCTGTCTATAAGTCTATTGTTCTTTAGTTGAATCGCATTAGCCTATGTACAGTCAACTTAAATTGCTTGCAGTTTCAAAACTGAGTAGCCTAAACATTGCCGCTCCTCCTGGCGCCAAAGCCAATAATATTATTATTGCCTTCTGAACTCATGGAGTATGCAGTTATAACCTTTTACACCAGGAAATCTTATGTAAGAAAAGAAAACTTACCGAAGTTCAAACACTGGCCAAGAGGCAGACTCAGTAAAACAGTCGGTACGATCCATACAAACGCCATCGCAATCTTCATAGTGGAAGCTGAAAACGCACACCTCCGAAAAGCGTGTAGCTTATTCGAGTCTGAGGACTTCCAATCGGTATATCCAGTGGCGGAGACCTAGGGGGGGACAGGGGGGGACGGTCCCCCCCAATAAAAGTGTTGGGGGGGACGGCCCATGCATTTGTCCCCCCCAATGTTTGAGCGTCAAGACTTGTTGACTTGTTTGGGCGGCGAAAATAGAAAATTTCTTCGGGATTTGGGCGAGATTTGGCCGGATGACTAAAAAAAAAAAAAAAAAAAAAAGGTCATCAACTTTTTTGGCGGTGAAAATAGAAAATTTCGTCGGGATTTGGTCGAGATTTGGGCGGATGACTAAAAAAAAAAAAAAAAAAAAGGTCATCAACTTTTTTGGCGGCGAAAATAGAAAATTTTCCGAGATTTCGCCGGTCGTCAGAAATTTTCGGAAAATCTCCCCCCCAATTCTCGGCGCAGGTCTCCGCCTATGGGTATATCCTAGTCCTACGATTCAAACGAAGTTGTGCCTGGACGCCCCTTACCTTTCCATAGGCTAATTAGTGGCATGGCAGCGTAAGATTTGAAAACAAATCCATATGGCGCTGTCGATTACCGTCCAATCACGATAATTAGTCATTAAAAGTTACATGCCAAAATATTGCCTGATCGACTCTTTTCCTCGTTCAATATCACGCGCGAAATTGATTACTGAAAACTGAAGTTATGAGAACACGTGACAATAAGTAACGCACAACTTACTAAAGCATTAATAATTTAAGCTAACAACATAAACTAACCCCAGCGTAAATTTTCTAATGCGCATAGCCAAAGTAATTAAATACTTAATCGTATTTCCTCAAAAGTCTAAATAAAGCATTCAGTAGGCCTACACACAGCTACGGCGTTTTAATATGATGAGCGCTGACCACAGCGCAGTCTAGTAGCAAAGTCGTAGACTATAAGGTCTTTGCTAGTAGTCTACTTTTACATGAACAGACTGCTGTTCCTAACGGGGTACACATTATGGAGTCAAACGCCACTTAGCGACTGAAGTAAACAGCATAAAGCGGTTACTCAAGCATTTATTACCTGGAGCCTGGAGTCAGATAGTGGAATACTTAGGAATAGTGCTTGTCGACGCAGGGCCGGTGTCACGAAGTAGAGTATCCCCCGTATTAATCGTATCCCCCCAAAATGAAGAGAAGTCGAAAAAAGCCACTTCGAAAAATGTCACTCCTGCGTGTAGGCCTATTTATTTTTGCAAATTAATTTCCATCTGCTTTGTTTGAACAATGACACTAACAGGTATGTTTATTTCTACTAGATAATTTTTTGCTTTGTTTTTAGAGTGCTTAAAACATTTAAAACTCTTTTGAAAACATTCAGAGTCACTAGGCCTAACTAGATTTGAGTTGCCTTGCTCTGGATATTGCTTAGGACACTTAAAACAATCAGAGTCACTTTAAATGTTGTTTAGAGCAAAAAAATTAAATTACACGCATTTTTCAATAAAAAGAATGGAATGGAATCTCCCCGGTTAATTCCATCCGGGGATAGATTAATTCATCCTCCCGGATAGCTTATAAGGAGGATAGAATATCACGTGACACCGGCCTTATCCCAAATGGTGCCACAAGTAAAGCGTTGATTTGGCGCCCAAAGCCATGGCTTTGGCGACCCGGGCAAGGTATACATTTGGCGCCCCAGGAAAAGCATATATATGGCGCCTGCATATTCCACTCAATTGTTCAGCCAATATCAGAATCCCACACTCAACTGAATGATTCAGTATATTTTTTCTATTGTTACACTGCAGGCTGGTCAATATTCAATTTTGTAGAAGATGGCTAAAAATAAAAAATCCTACTAAAATACATGGGGGGGTAGCCTTAGACAATTTCATCCATTCTGTTTCATCGCTTGTATTTTACTCTCTTTTTTCATAAGCTTTAATGAAGAACAAAATACAAGTAGGATAGGTTACATGATCATATCTTCAAACAGTTCATGGATGTCAGATGATAATCCCAATTAATTAAGTTAATTTCTTCGATTCCATCATCGGCAAAGGGCGGATACAGAAATTTTCACTGGGGAGGAGGGGCAAAATCTTCGGTCTTATTGGGACAGGAAAAAATTTCGTTTTCTTCGTCGCCGACAAAACTGATTACCTTTTTTTAGTCGTTCGTCCCATTTCCGGGAAAAGATACCATTTCAGCCGCCAAAAAAGCTGACGACCAATTTTTAGTCATCAGTCATCATAGTCGGGAGTAATAGTATCCTCCTGCTTTTCTCTCCCACTGCATTTATCTAATGGTTTGTTGGCTTGGTGAAACCAAATGGGGGGGTACGTCCCATGCAATTTTTTAATGGGGGCATGGCCGGATTCCCCCCTGGATGCGCCCCTGTTATCGGCAGCAAATCCGCACGAGGCCAAATGGTTAATTTCTTCGATTCCGGTAACGGCAGGAAAAAATCCCACGAGGCCAAACGGTTAATTTCTTTGATTCCGGTAATGGCAGGAAAAAATCCCACGAGGCCAAACGGTTAATTTCTTCGATTCCCGTAACGGCAGAAAAAATCTCAAGAGGCCAAACGGTTAATTTCTTCGATTCCCGTAACGGCAGAAAAAATCTCAAGAGGCCAAACGGTTAATTTCTTCGATTCCCATAACGGCAGAAAAAATCTCACGAGGCCAAACGGTTAATTCCTTCGATTTGAGTATCAACATCAAATCCACTTGAGGCCACAAAATTAATTTCTTCGATTTCAAATCCACATAGGGCCACAAAATTAATTTCTTCGATTTGAGTATCAACATCAAATCCACTTGAGGCCACAAAATTAATTTATTCGATTTGAGTATCAACATTAAATCCACATGGGGTGCAGTGGAGTAGTGGTGGCGTCGTTGTCTTGAAGCCGGAAGGTTCGAGGTTCAAATCCACCTCAAGTAGCCGCGTAGGGACCTTGGGCAAGTCCTTCACTCGCAATTGCTCAGCGCTTCGGCGTGAAACTCCGATGCAGTGTCCGCTCTGCAGTCGGGAGCGCCTCTGAGTAGTGTGCTTGAAGGGGCGCTATAACAAGTGCTCATACAAACACAAGGCCACAATAATAATTTCTTCGATTCGAGTATCAAAATCAAATCCACACAAGGCCACAATAATAATTTTTTAGATTCGAGTATCATTATCAAATCCACACGAGGCCACAAAATTAATTTCTTCGATTTGAGTAGCAGCAAGGAAATCAATAGATTCTAATATAGAAGGCCAGAAAGGTAATGCTTCCATTTAAGCAATAACCTGAATTAATGAATCCATAAATTAATCCACAAAATCAATTGCAAGTTGACTTGAGTAACAGCAGGAAATAAGTGGATTTAACTGGAAAGTTACAACGGAGGAAATACAGAGTATCTTGTGAAGTGGTGTCATATTTATAAATGTGCAATTACAATATAAACAGCCACATTCATTACCTTACTATTGTTAGGTTTTCAAGTGGCAAACATTGTAATTCATAAGATCGCAATTTACATATCATGCCAACAGTTTTTAAAAGTCCCACACAAGCAACTCTTCAATACATAACCCTAGAATATGCAATCACTATTTCTTGCACCCTATATAAATAAAAATCAACACCAAACACTTTCAAGTTTTCCACCGACAAATTTATTGATAAAAGAATCAACTCTGCCATTATTATCGTCGATTAGGAAAATGCAAACAGATCATATAATACATCATATAATACACACAACTTGTTTCAATCAGAGCTGATCATAAGATCACTTTATAAGATGATCAGAGATGCAGATCACATGAAAATACACAGAAGTAACAAATGTTCAGCACAAGCGCAATCGGGCGCTATATAAATCTCTAATTGCATAAATCAGCTGCCAGAGGGCGTCACTAGCAAGGGGGCTGATGGGTCCAAAGCCCCAATCACCATGCCTCCTTGGGTACTTACAAATCGGATAAATATCTTATTAACCCTCTGAGCACGACGAGCCGGTTTTCCGGCCCGTTATCCACAGAGCTCCCGCTCCGGGTTCAAAGGGTTAAAGTGTTACCAAATCAGCTGTTCTGTGATATAAAATATTTCCTTTTAACCCCTAACACACAACCTGGCAATTTATTTACACAGTTCTGAATAAAAATCAACAAGCAAAAAATTCGATAACTTCGGTAAAGTCGTAACCTAATAAAGCACAAAGAAAACCTTTAGCAATTACTTACAGGCCAGTACCTAAAAACATAACTGGAAAATATATGAGGGTTAAAGGCATGCGAGAAATTAAGCAGATCGAAATCGAAAGAGAACACTTCAGGATCACCGATACGTATTTCAAAAATGCCGCCATTGCCCTGAAGAAGTCGGACGAGTATCTCGTGAATTGGTGCTATATAAATTTGAAATTACAATATAAACAGCCACTTTCATTACCTTACCATTGTTAGGTTTTCTCAAGTGGCTACCATTGTAATTCGTTAAAGAGTATTTATATAGCACTCTGAGGTAACCCATCAATACATAACCCTTGGATATGCATTAACAATTCCTTGTGCCCTGCATTAATAACAATCATCTATAATAGTGGTGTAGCACAGTCAAGACCAAAGAAATGTGCTGTACACGATTTGCGAACATCCAAATACCTATCTTTTCTTCTCAAAAAGTTCAAAAATAATAATTTACTTAGTAATTTCTTCTGCAGTTCTGTACACGTTTTTACAGGCTTCTTTCCAAATAAAAAAGTCTGCTAAGATTTCTCTATAGCAGGGTTTCATCAGCTGTAGATTTATAAAAAAAATCTTCAACAGCCCAAAAAGGCTGCCTGTTCATGTACAATGTACATTACGGATTTTATCCGGAAGGCCACAATAATAATTTAATTGATTTGAGTATTAAATTAGTAATGTCTTCTGCAGTTCTGTATATGCTTTTACTAGCTTTTCTCTCACATAATAAATCTGCTAAAATTTATCTCGGTTGAGATAGATCCTGTTGCAGGATTTTCATTAGCTGTAGAAAGTAGATCTATATATATAAAATATTTTCTTCAACTGTCCAGAAATGCTGCTGGTTCTTGTACACTACGGATTTTAACAGGAAGGCCACGATACTAATTTCTTCGATATGAGCATCAACGACAAGTCCTCATGAAGCCACAAAATTAATTTCTTGAAATTAACAGATTCTAATATTTATACAAGGCCAGAAAGAAGTCATCCATTTAAGCAATAACCTGAAATTAATTAATCCATGAATTAACCAACATAAGCAATTGCAATTTGATTTGAGTAACAACAGAAAATAAATGGATTTAAGTAACAATGGATAAAATTTATGGATACTTACATACGACCTCAAAATTAATTTCCTCGCTTTGAGTAACAAAACTACAAAAGGGAAAGTTAATGTACATGAGCACAGCCATGCAGGTTCGAGTCCCCTCTTGAATTTAACAATCCAATAAGAACATAAAAATTAAATATTTTGGCATTACCATGCACTTTGAAAACAAAATCTCTCTGAATGTAGTTTGGTGCTGTCAGGTCAGGAGCACCTCTGAGAAGCTTCTCTTGAAGTGGCGCTATATAAATTTACAATTACGATTACTCAGTTCCTGTACAAATCTGATAAGAAATTTTCATTCACTCACAGAAACTCTGAACTGTTCCGGCTGAAGCACAGGACAGAGAAAGCGGCTTTCAGATCTGTCGTAAGCAATTCAGAGTTTTTTAAAGAGCTGAAGACAAACGTGAAAGATGCCGGTGTCACGAAATAAAGTCTCTCCCCGATACAAAGTCTCCCCCGAAACAGAGTCTCCCCCTGGCTGAAACTCTGTATTGGAAGAAATTTTCTGAAGTAAAAGTATTATATGTTTTCTTGTTATATAATCTGGCAACGTAAACTAACCGTTTAACCTGCTCATCTCTGAATTTGATGCAACTGTAGCCAATTTTACGCTGAACGGGGGAGACTTTATTTCGTGGACGGCGGAAATATTCTCTCCCCCACGGAGACTTTATTTCAGAATATACTCTCCGGGGGCGAATTTATTCTAGAACAGATCCTCCGGGGGGAGAATCTGTTTCGAAATAAAGTCTCCGTGGGGAGACTTTTAGGGGGGGAGACTCTGTCACGCGACACCGGCCAACAACACTACAAAGGCCATGGCTGAGTGATCATTTGGCAGCATAGTCGTCGACAATGCCATGTGTCTTACACTGTACAACTAAAGCGAAACTGAAAGCACCAACCTTCCGCAAACGAAAGTGAAACTGAAAGCATCGGTCAACGCAGAAATCAAAAAGCATAGAAAACCCCGTTACAATTTGTAAGATATAAAGAGCGCACCCTTGGTACTTCGTTGTCTAGCGCCTTTCTGAGATTACAAAAGGACCTACATAAATGCACAGATCTATACATTTCAAGGCCGTCTAAATGCCTTTAAGTCTGGATACAGCAGACATCTTTATCTCAAATAAACTCGCAACACAATACCAGACACCGTGGTCTACATACGAATAATCGTTGCCATGCATAAGGTTCTTTAAAACAACAAGAGTAAATTGAAAACAACTTGGAAACCAATTCAGCTTGTCAGTCATCATTCTGCTAAAGGTGCTATATAAATGTATTCAAATACAAGTGTACACTGTAGGTTCGTCAAAGCAAGAGTTGTTACAGCAAGAATCCTGCAATATGATATGTTTCAAATGTGATCTGAAAAATTAATGCAAAATTTAATCCAGCATTAGACACTTATGTATACGCAGTTATAGAAAATGATCTGAATATAAAATACAGCTCTGTAACAACGAGTTCGCTTAAGAAATGACCACAATATAAAACAAGCCTTGGTCATTTTAAAAATGACCTCGGTAAATAAGCTGAGCTTTACGAGAACATTTAGAAAGATGCAGGACAACATGAGCTGTCAACTCAGTTTATAGATAGGTAGGTCATTTAGAAAATGACTTCAATATAACATACAGTTCTGTGTATCATTTAAAAAAATATCTCAGAACAACAGGAGCTTTTTATAATGAGATCTTTTGGGAAATGACCTCAATATAAAACTTGCCTTGGTCATTTGGAAAATAACTCTGGCAACAAAATACGAGATCGTTGTATAGGCAGTTCAGAAGAGTCTAACAAGGACAGAAAAGGAGCCACATGAACAGTTAGACGACAAGGTACGAAAGCAAATAAACTTGCCACATGCAGTTACAAGAGAGTGAAACTATTATAAAAGAAGTATCACACTAACAACTCCTCCTATTTTCAGAACTCGACCAACCACGTTCCATGACCATTAGTCAGTCTGATATGTATAAACAATTGCCTGTGTGATACACCCATGTAAAATTAATTTCGTCTTCAGCAGATTTCAATAACGCAGCAAAGTCACATCAAATGAACCAACATATTCAGAAATTTGATACAGAGCTGATTCGGTAATAGCACCGATTCGGTTAAAGGACTGATTCAGCAATTAATAGCACTACGGTTTTTAACACAGATTCATTTAACAGTGCAGATTCATTCAGTGATTACACTACAGCACTGATTCGGTATTAGCAATGATTCAGTTACAGCATGCACGCCATAGCACCAAATCACTCATAGGACTGATTCGACTAAAGCACTGCTACACCTCTGATTCAGTTTTAGCACCTATGCTGTCCGCTACAGTGCTACACCAATAATTATTTAGCTAGATTACGCTGCATTACAGAAACAGACCACAAACTTAATGATTGTAATTTAATATGTCGTAGAAGACTCATCTGTAACAGAATGTAAATCTGTGATTACGGTTTTAAAAAGTTACTGCAATATTAGCATAAATTAATGTAAATTCAGCGTTGCAAAGATATCAGGGATTGCCTTAATTAAGAAACTCAACATTTAGACTATATTATGTGGTAGCAAGTTCATAATTTCGCAACAAAGATTTGTGCAACAGACTTTAGAACTTTAGAAAGCAATGTCCAAAAATCATTTTTAAGACACACTCCCAGTTCCAAAGTAACTTCACATAATAGCAAAATAGCCACGCACGATAACAAAATAACTTCACATGATAACATCCCCAGTTTCAAAACAAATTCACATGATAAAAGAATAATTACACATGATAACATCTCCAGTTTCAAAAGAACTTCACATAATGAACTTTTCCACAAAGGCCTAGGCGAAAACTCACGATTCAGTAATTGTAGAGGTTCTCATAGCAATTGTATTTTGGATCCCAAGAAAAACAATCAACAACAATGACAACCTATTCAAAAACATTTTCACAACAAATCAGAGAATTCAAAAACAAACTCTGCTAACATTGAAATATATTATGCACTTACCAAGTGAACACCTGATGTGCTTTACAACAGCTAAACCTGATGATATGCACACTCTTTCATGACGCATTTGTTCAAAAGATATATACTCATGCCTGTAACATTGTAATGTGAATGTCATGCTCTTGTGCACACGCAAAACTTCTGACCAAATGTTACACACCTCTACAGAAGTCACAATTTTTAACACG
Source organism: Lumbricus terrestris (assembly GCA_949752735.1). NCBI lineage: Eukaryota > Metazoa > Annelida > Clitellata > Crassiclitellata > Lumbricidae > Lumbricus > Lumbricus terrestris. Next base: position 24,243,769 of record OX457053.1, read on the forward strand.
TTGTGCAAATCTTGTACACACAGTCACACACGAAATCTTCCATACAAGAAAAACTTTAGTACACATACATGTGTCAATACGGTACAGATGAAAAACTCTTGAACACATGTGAAACTCTTACACACATGCAAAACTCCTGCACACTTGTGGAACTCTTGTACACATGTGAAACTCTTGCACACTTGTGCAACCCTTGCGCACATGTCTGGCCCTCCACTGTGGAACCAGCTTTGTCCTTCGGTGCATTCCTACTTATTAACTGGTGAGCCAAGTGCCTCTTTTCACTGTCTCCAATTGTTTCTGTCTTGGTCTCATGCACTGGGAGTGCCTCTGATTGGTGTGCGCTGTGAGAGGCGCTATATAAATTTACAGATACAATACAACACAATACGTGTAAAACTCTTGCATTCGTGTCAAAATCTTGAGCAGATATTGCACTCTTGCACAGATCTGAAACTCAGAAGCATTAATCCCATACGCGTGTGCAACATAATCATGGACGTGTGCAACATTTAATCACATGTGATACACTGATGCAACGTAAGATCATACAACGTAAGCGAATACGCGGCGAATCAACTCGATCGCGAAAATACAAAATAAAATTAAACGGACGAAAAGTAATATTCACAGCCGTAGTAGTTACAGTCGTTGCAGGAATCAATACTATTTCCCAAAAGCAACATTCATGTAAGATCATTGTTCTTCCGCTTCGCAGGGTGCGTCGAAGTCGGTGTCACGTGCCAATGGTCGCCGTGACAACCGGTGACATGAGTCACTGAGGTCGTGACGGAACCATGGGACGGTCAGGAATGCGGGGAGGGTTAAAGGTCGGGTTACTGCCAGGTCGACTACAATCAGAAACAAAGACAATACAATCTTATTGTTCTTTCCTTCTCATTATATGAATACATTACCTTTATAGGTAAGGTAGCATTATTATTTATCAATATTTATTTTATGCAAGATACATTTAAAAATAAATGCTGTCGTTGCCGTTATATTATTAATCAATATTCTATTTAAGACAATAACTAGACATAGGACAAAGGACTAAAACAGTCCAATTTCCAGTGCCTTTAAATCTGTGTGAAAGAAAAATTCTGTACATAGCTCAACACGCATCCAACATATTAATGCCATAGCATTTCGTGGCACTTTCACTACTGTTGCGGAGGACGAGACCTGATTTTCTAAACATTGAACAACGGCTACAAGCAAATTTTTTGAAGTCCTGAGGGTTTCAAGGTACCTCGGGTAAACAAAAAAGTAATAATAACAATAATAATAATAATCATTCAGCATTTCAATGCCGTTGCCTTCCACAGCACTTTTGTTCTTCCATATCTTGATATGGACAGCCACTCAAGAGTTAAAATTTCTTATTAATATCTGAAACCTGAGGGATTATAGATTATACCACGGGTAAAAAGATATAATAATGATAATAGCGACATCTCTTTCCTTAGCATCAAAGGCCTATATAGACTTACGAGGGAATAAGTGGGGTTGGCAAACCACCATGCGGTGCCGCTGCAGCTGGTGCCGTGATGCTGTTCGGCCTCACAGATGCCGATCGCTGAGCAGGGGCGACAGGGGCTGGGCGGGCGGGGCCAGGTGCTGTGTCCGGTCTCTGGGGAACCGATGGGTGATGCCCCATGGGGCGATTCATGGCCGACCTAAAAACACAGACAACAGAGGATATCAAGTGTTAGTAACTTAACACGTTGACCGCCAAGTACGAGTTAACTCGTACTTCAGCCAGTCATTTAACATGGCGTGTAGGCGGTCAATGTGTTAAAAGCTTCAAAAACAACTCTGTATATGTTTCAACTGCTTGTAGTAACAATTGTTTACAGGTCTTACTTTATTCACTTTGTTACTTTATTCCCTTTTTATTTACTGTAATGCTGTTGGGTTGCTATCAGGAAGGGCATCCGGCCAGGCCATAAAACCCCCAAACCCTCCATCATAAATTCCTGGCTACGCCACTGTCTTTCTGTTCTAAATCACCTCTCCTAGTTTTCCATCCATAATCAACTGCTCTAACTTCCCCTCTGTTATTGGATGTTAAAATTTCCCAATCCGCAAACTTACAAAACATTCTAACAAAACTGACTGTTTTAGCGGACCGTTTGCGATTGGCTGTGACAATTTCCCCGGCTGTGATTGGCTATTCTAATCTCACAATCTGTGATTGGCTGTTCCGATTTCCCATCTGCAATGGATCTCCTATTCTCAACCTCTGCGATAGACCATTCAAATTTCACCATCTCTGATTTGCTGCTTATCCACCCCCTCCCCGCTCGGTGATGGATACTCTAATTTCCCCATATGTGATAGGCTATCCTCGATGCCCCATTTGTTCTAATTTACCCGTTCGTGATTGGTCGGCCCATTGCCGCCTCTGTCTTGATCCAGTCGTCGTCAACAGGTGGCGGCAGAGGTGTTGCCACGGTGTTCGTGTTGACCTCGCTGATGATGCTGAGCGCGTCTTTCGTCGCATGATACATGCGAAGGATCTCTTCACGGTGCGAGGATTCCTCCGCTGATTCCTCCATCAATGAACTCTGCCAATCAATCAATCAATCAATCAATCAATCAAACAATCAATCAATCAATCAATCGACAAATCAATCAATTTTTAAAAACAATCAATGAAAAATGTACGGTCAATCAAACAGCAGATCAGAGATCAATCAAACAATCAATCAATCAATCAATCAATTGATCAATCGATAAAACAACCAATGAAAAATGTACGGTCAATCAAACAGCAGATCAAGCAAAGACCAATTAATCAATAGATCAATTAATCAAACAAAAACAATAAATGAAAATGTATGGTTAATCAATCAATCAATCAATACATAGATCAATTAATAAAATAAAAATCAATGAAAAATGTACGGCCAATCAAACAGCAGATCAAACAAAGACCAATCAAACAATCAATCAATCAACCAATGAAAAATGCACGGTCAATCAAAACAGCAGATTAAAACATTGGCCAACGAATCAATCAAACGACCGTTCAATCAAACTATGAGCCAACTGATCACTCGATCAATGAACCAATCAAATCAATCAATTAATTAATCAACTGCACCTCTGCCTTCCTCTGATGCTGCTATACTCTGCTCATTCTACATGACCATACCACCTCAGTCTGACTTCTCGTAAATTGTCAGCTATATAAGCCATTCCTTCTAGCTCAGCGGTTCTCAACCTGTGGGTCGTGACCCCCACGGGGGTCGCCTGACGATTTGCCAGGGGTCGCCTGGACCCATCAGAAATTTGTAAAAGATACAATAGTAATTTCAACGATATCTACTGTGCTAGAGCAACTCAAAATAAAATTTTACTTGTGCTCTTGCTATTCGTTAGATTGGGGTAGCAAGTTAATTTACATCTTACCATTTTGCTTTTCAAGTGTAAACTTCACTCTTACCATTCTCACCATTCTTTTTTAAAATCAATGGCTACAGTGAATATTTATTGTAGTCTTAAACAATGTCTATGAGCACTGAAATCATGAGTAGGCCTAATTTTGTTAAGATGACAGCTGAAAATGTAACAGTTAGGCAACAGTGTGCAGATCCAAAACCTTTTTTAGCAATTGGGGGTTGACACTCTGAAGTTTTAGACCATGACTATCAGCACTGAAAATACGAGCCACCTTTCTTAAGATGACAGCTTTAAATGCAGCCATTATGATGTGAAAATTTAAGAAAAACTAAACAATGGGGGCATTTATTTAAGTCTTAAATTATGTCTTTCAGCACTGAAATTATTATTTTTTAAATGACAGCCTAAAATGCTACCACTTCGGTGGGGATATTTTTTAATAATTTGACAATGATGAGGAGCACATCCCCTTTCCAAAACCCTACCCTGCTCCAAGCTGCTCGGCGCATTCATAAAGAACACAAATAAAATTTATGAAATTGATACCCACCCAAATCAAAACAGCTAGGTGAAATGAGTGTAAAGAAAAGAAAAATTGTCACAGTTGCCAATTGTTTAATACCGGTAGTTGCCACATGAATAGTTTTATTTTTACTGACATTTTCAATAATGTCAAAAATCAATAAAACCCGACAAATAAACTGATTTGCCATTAAGATACTAATCATCCTTAACTATGCAGGAAAACATGACTGGTATTTTAAAGAACAAAGCTGATGACACCAAGAAGGCACTCTTGAGACAGGTTTGGAAAGTTTCAACAGCAAGATGTGGTAGCTGTGGAAGTCAACTTCAACTGAAAATACCGAATAGCATGTAGCTCTCAGACTCGCAAGAGTCAGGAAACCACATACAATTGCCAAAAGCAGTTTTCGAATTGCTAGGATGTAAATGCATAACAATGGACAATGGTAACAAAACTGCAGTTAAAGGAGGTCACTCAATTAATTTTGTTGTTGGAGCCCTGGGGGTCGTCACAACTTTCGAAATGTTACCAAGGGGTCGCCGCACTAAAAAGGTTGAGAACCGCTGTTCTAGCTACATTTTCTTTTGTATATTCTAGCTTTATACCGATTCAGTCAAATATGTACATCTATACATATGCAAAAATGAAGCTATACAACTATGTATGCATGTATACATGGTTGTATGTGCACTTGCATATGTATGTACATATGAACATACATAGTGTACTTGTGTGTGTATAAATGTATGCATGCATGTGTGTATGTATGTATGACCAGGTATGTCGCTCTCTCTCCACTTATGTCTATGATCAGGTATTTCGCTCTATCTGAACTTATGTCTGTGATCAGGTATGCCGCTCTATCTGCACATATGTCTATGATCAGGTATGTCGCTCTATCTCCACCTACGTATGTGATCAGGTATGTCGCTCTATTCGCACCTATGTCTATGATCAGGTATGTCGCTCTATCTCCACCTATGTCTATGATCAGGTATGTCGCTCTATCTGCACTTAGGTCTATGATCAGGTATGTCGCTCTATCTGCACTTATGTCTATGATCAGGTATGTCGCTCTATTTCCACTTATGTCTGTGATCAGGTATGTCGCTCTATCTGCACTTATGTCTATGATCAGGTATGTCGCTCTCTCCCCACTTATGTCTACGCCCAGGTATGTTGCTCTATCTTCACTTATGTCTATGTATGTATATATGCATGTATGTATGAGAAATTGCACCTTACCTGATCCCCGGACGAGTACAGGTGAGCGAGTAGTTCTGCACCAATGAATTCCTTTACCTGTCAGTAAAAGTGACAGCAACTTAATAATAAAACTGACTCTGACAGACATGCAAGACAAACAGGCACAAGCACCAGGTAACCAAAAGCAGCAAAATCGACTTTAAAACATAAAAGATTGGAAGCGTGAAATAATAAGACATATCGAATAAACAGCTCAGCTGTCTAACAACGAAGAAGAGTAGTAGGAGGAAAAAAGCTATGATGAGGAAGAGAAGGAGAAAGAAGATATGAGGAGGAAGAAGAAAATTTGTAATGAGGAAGAGGATCAATTTTTAAAAAAACAATGAAAATGTATGGTCAATAAAACAACAGATTAAAAAAGGAGGAAGAAGATATGAGAAGGAAGAAGAAAATTCGAAATCGCTGAACAGCTCTAATAATAATAATAGTTGGAATTAATGCATCAATGCATCAGTGAATTATTATGTGTGCATTGATTCATGATGCATCAGTGAATTATCATGTGTGCATTGATTCAACGTACGTCATTGATAAGAAGATGCATGATGGTTTTCGGGACGATGTCTTTCATTGTTTTGTTGACGATCGTGAGATAGGACGCGACGAGAGATCGGATTATCTCAACCTGTCGCTCCAACTGAGGATCGGATTTACCAATGTCCTCCTTATTCTGCCATGACCAACAGGAAAAAAGAACAATGAATACCTCCTGTATATATAAATCATCATCAGCATCATCGCTATTGTGACCATTACTATCAGTGCTATCACCAATTTGATCATCATCATCATCATCATCATGCAATCATTATAGTTGTCATCATAGTTGTGGGGCGCAGTGGTGTAGTTGGAATGTTCGTTGCCTTGCAGCCGGAGGGTTGCAGGTTCGAATCCACCCCAAGTTGCCACGCAATGACCTTGGGTAAGTTCTTCACTCGCAATTGCTCAGTGCTTCGGCGAAAAATTCTGATTCAGTGTCCGCGCTGCAGTCAAGAGCGCCTCTGAGTAGCCAGCTTGAAGGGGCGCTATAACAAGTGCACATACCGGTAGAAACAAACAAGCAAACAAATCGTCAGCAACAGCGATCGAACATGAATCAACTCCAACAGAGCTTCATATTGACCTGCACGACAAGTACCTGAGTACTAGTCAGTACCTGAGTACCAGTCAGTACCTGAGTACCAGTCAGTACCTGAGTACCAGTCAGTACCTGAGTACCAGTCAGTGCCTGAGTACGAATCAGTAACAGAGTACCAGTCAGTGCCTGAGTACTAGTCAGTGCCTGAGTACGAATCAGTGCCTGAGTACCAGTCAGTGCCTTAGTACCAGTCACTACCTGAGTACCAGTCACTACCTGAGTACCAGTCAGTACCCGAGTACCAGTCAGTACCCGACTACCAGTCAGTACCTGTTCATCCGCGTCATTCTTCGACCGCTCCGGGTAGACACCGGCACGAAGGAAAGACGCCTTCCAGCCATCCACCTCCTCCGGATTATCTGCGGACAACTCCAGCTGCTTGTAATCTTTAAAGACGTTTCTAAACAACAAACCAGATCCATGAATAATTATTATCCAGCCAACCCACAGTCTCAATTCATGATTATCACTCATGAGAATCAGCATTGTCACATAATCATCAGCATCATCATCATCAACGCGGTGGTGTAGTGGTGGCGCCATTGCCTTGAAGCCGGAAGGTTCGAGGTTCGAATCCACCTCAAGTCGCCGCGTATACAAACCTTGGGCAAGTCCTTCACTCGCAATTGCTCAGCGAATTGGCGTGAAACTCCGATTAAGTGTCCGCTCTGCAGTCGGGAGCGCCTCTGAGTAGAGTGCTTGAAGGGGCGCTACAACAATTGCACATACAAACCAACAAACACATAATCAGCCACATTGTTACATGTTCATCCACATCATCATATAATAAACCACATCATCACATGTATGATCATCCACATCATCACATGATCATCTGAATCACCACATGATCATCCACATCATCCAATAATCATTCGCATCATCACACTGGTTTGACATTCTAGGAGCACATCATGACACGATCAATAGCATCATGATCATCACATGATCATCAACATGACCACATGATCATCAGCATCATCACAAAATCATCATCATTTCCTAATCATCAGCTTCATAACATAATCATCTACATGATCATGTAAATCATCAGCGCCACCTAATCATCAAATAATCATCAGCATTGTCACATAATCTAATCTAATCTGATGATTTAGATAGCATCGCAATCAGAACGAACACAACATCAGACAATGATTGCAACATGTGTTAACATCGGAAGAGCAGAAGTCAGTGATTGAACTCTGGGTAATCACATTGATTGGTCATCAATCAATCAATCAATCAATCAATCAATCAATCAATCAATCAATCAATCAATCAATCAATCATGGGTATTTCAGCATCATCACCATCACCATGATCGTCATCACAAGAACCATCACAACAATGAACAATCATCAACGCCATAATTCGACATTAAATCTAAAGTTAAAAAAATTCTCAGACAATTCACACACATAACAGCCAATGTTCTCAATGCTCGGCCAAAACAATGCCTTCTTCCACTCCCTCATAGGCATCGAAACGCCGTGCGTGCGTACGTACGTACCTGCCTTCTGTGTTGAAGAGAGCAAAGATGATCTTTTTCGACATGAACCCCGCCTCAGCGTCACGAATCTTCAGATTGTCCAGAGGCAGCATGTACTTCCTGTCCTTCTCCTAATCAATCAATCAATCAATCAATCAATCAATCAATCAATCAATCAATCAAAGTTTCAGCTCTATAATGTCATTCGCATCCAAACTTCAAACTCACCTATTTCAAATTTTCAATTCACTTACGCAATATACTACAACTTCCATCCCACTTTCATTCATTCACTCCAAGAATTTTCATAGCGCCGGAACAAAGATCTACTCGCAGGTGCTCCCAGTCAGTCACACCTTGTCACTTCTTAACACACTCTGCAAATTTAAATCATTATTTATCATTAGTACATATATGTTCTGGAAAGGCTCTACACAGTGGTTAAAGTGGTTTGGGCGAGCAGTGGGAACGCCGAATGTGTGAGCAGTGGGAATGCCGAATGTGTGAGCAGTGGGAACGCCGAATGTGTGAGCAGTGGGAACGCCAAAGAAGAGTTTTATTAGAATGCCTGTGTTCCCACCCGCTTTAAATCCTGGCTCTACATAAATGCAACCGACCTCGTCGTCTTTGAACCACATGATGTTCTCGGCGGTCAGGACGAACCAGAATTCCTTCGACATTCCCTTCAGCATCCCGACATTGTGCATCGCCAGCCAACCTTTTCGAATCACCTGGTTACCGAGTTTACGCTTCACGACCGCCTCGGTTCTCTGCTGGGCACTGAAGCGTAACGTAATCACGTATTTATTTTATATAGAGCACTGAATCGCAATAAATGCAATTTTCCATTTGCATAGCACATGAGGATAAGATTAAAAATAAAATACTCCTCAATTGATGGATAGAATTCCATCAAGCAAGGGGTGCGGTGGTGTAGTGGTGGCGTCGTTGCCTTGAAGCCGGAAAGTTCGAGGTTCGAATCCACCTCAAGTAGCCGCGTAGAGACCTTGGGCAAGTCATTCACTCGCAATTGCTCAGCACTTCGGCATGAAACTCCGATGCAGTGTCCGCTCTGCAGTCCGGAGCGCCTCTGAGTAGGGTGCTTGAAGGGGCGCTATAACAAGTGCACATACAAACAAATCCACATTATGGTGTACAGACACGGTAATAAACATAAATATAGGTCGGACTTGTTCGTCCCAAAAGCTAAGACCAGCATTGCTTAAACTCGATCCTTTACCACCATTCGGTCCATTTTATAGAATTCCCTTCTCTCCAATCTGCATGGGACTCTTCGTACTAGATAGATCACCATCTACATCTCTTTCTCTGCTTAATACCTATTTTTCTCTCAGAGTTCTTGCATTGGAAGCGCCGCTGAATGGCCATTGCTGCGAGGTGTGGTGCAATAGAAATTATCAATTACATTACAATAAGTTGATAAGACAATGCCCTACTCCCAAATCACACACATTATCCTAACTTTGGCATACCACACTACAGTGGCGGATAGAGAACGTTTCGAAGGGGGGTCCAAAATTTTCGGTGTTGGGCAAGGATAAATTTCATCTTTAGTCGTCAGAAAATCTGCTGACCTTTTTTAATCGTTTGTCCGATTCTCATGGAAAACATGCCATTTTACCCGCCAAAAAAGTTGATGACTTTTTCTAGTCATCATAGACTACTTTTGTAAAAGGTCTGCCGAAATGATGGCGAAATGATGTCCACTTTCCACGCCAAAATGGCTGGTGAAAAATAAATAATCTAAATGGGGGAGCCATGGCCGGATTGGCCCCCTGGATCCGCCCCTGCCACACTAATGGTAAAAGATCTATGTTTGACGATAACAGGCAAAGAGGATGGATGCAAAGAAGTCACACGAACAGATCAGATTGGTTTATAAGTTTGAGAGATTTCTATATAGCGCCCACACGCGTGTGGACAGCCGCATACTTAGCGAATCCAATGAAGTCCTCGTGGTTCGTGTTCATGTACGCGAGCTGAATGTCGACGAGCAGAACGAGTTGGTCCTTCGTCTTCTGCTCGTTCTCACGGATCCTCTGGTTGACGATGCGCTCGGCCTCCTCTCGCAGATGCGGAAATCGTTGCATCTGAGCAAACGAACAGACGGGTGCTGTGATTTACGCTCAAAAGCAAGGGAACCAGAACAGGGTGCCAGACAGGTAAATTTCAACAGGTCTAAGAGTTTGAATCGAATGTTCGGAGAGTTTCATTTTCATTTATTTTCATTTATTTTCATTTATTTATTTATTGTAACCATCAACCATAAACAACAGACATAGTATAACATGCATCACATAATCGGATGGCAACAAGGAAGGCCCTAAGGGATGAATATCCCGCTAACAGGGACACCTATTTACATGTGCAATTTTAACTGATGGCTAGACGGTTGAATTTGATTCGAGTTGAATGTACAGAGAGCTTGAGTTGAACGTGCTGGGAGTTTCAGATGAATGTGCTGAGTTGGAGTTGAATTATAATTAAGAGAATTTTTATAGCATCTTCAGTAGCATGCTACTGCAAGGATGCTCTACATGGTCATTGTTAATTGTCAGAGTAAATGCAAAGAGTTCAAGAGCAGGCGCAGCTTTAACTGTATTTTTACAAGTAGATCAAGTCTCGATTCCCTGGATTGGCGCTGGAAAACTGCTCCAGGCGCATGGGACAGCGGCCCGAAAATTTGAACACACTGAAAGTTTGAGTTGAATGCACTGAGAGCTTAAAGATGAACACAGCAAAAGTTTGAGTCGAATGAGCATGTTCCAAGGGACTGAGTTGAATGTGCTAAGAGATTAGGTTGAACGTGACAGTTCCAATTTCCAATTGAATATGCCGAGGATTTGGAGTTTAATGTGCTGAAAGTTCACATGAAATGTGCTGAGACCATGAGTTAATTGCACCGTGATTTTGAGCTAAAACAGCCGAGAACACGAGTTCAATGTGCTGCGAGTTCAAAATGAACGTGCCGAGAGTTTGAGTCAATTGCGCCGAGTTTCAGTTAAACAAGCTGAGAGTTTGAATTGAGCAAGAGTTCAAGCTGAATCTGCATATTTTTCAGAGAGTTCAAGTTTAAATGTCGACGTCAGAGCGCCAAGTGTTGCAGTTGATTATACCAAGAGTATGAACTGACTGTGTACTCTGAGTAGGAGGTACCTCAGAGTAGGTCAACAAATGAATGAACGAATACCTTGTCCGTGCATTTTCGAACAACACCCGTTAGTTCCGTGACAACCATGTCGACACACTTGAGTGACGGTCCCTTCAGCTTCTCAATCTGCTTCTTGACAATCGCTTCGAATGCCATGTCAGGCGTGAAGAGACCGGTCCTGCAAAAGAAAATGGAGGACCGATGACCGATCGTCGAACGATGGTCCTCAAGACCGCAATTGTATTCCAATTAGATAAATTTAGTTAGCGCAACATCGAAAGAAAACCTGACCTAAGTCACTTGATGAAATGCCGTGCACGATGTTCAAGATAATTAAGAACAGAAATCTGTGAGGATTGTGAAAACTTGTGTGTGTGTGATAGTCCAGCTATTACTATAAAATTATCGTCATAAAACAGATAAGGTCTGACATAATAAAATTCATACAGCAATCATAAGCACTAATCACATTCTAAATGACCCATGGAGTGATTTCTACAGAGCTACAATATAAACTAGTTTTTGCCATAGAACAAACTCCAAAATGAGAGCACGAACATCATTGCTATCCATCAATTGTGAATGGGGAAATCTATTGGCTGGGCTCCACAAAACTCTTGTTCGGTTGGGTTGATGAGCATCACTTGCAATTTGACTTGGCTCCACGCCCACTCGGGCGGGTCGCTGAATTATCAGAAATCTGGCATGCATCGCATGGGATTTGATCAATTGGCATTGTCTTTCCACTGGTACAAACCATCGCAGTCTGCTACATAAATAACGACAATACGAATAGCAAAGAACTTATTCGCAGACAAAGTACTTATTCGCAGACATCTTGGACTCACCGGATGCCGTGGATGTTCTTTATGGCGTATGTAATCTCACGTCGAAGCTCTTTCTCGTCAAACTCAAGCTGCCAAAACAAACATTATTATTATTATTAGCAGTATTATTATTATTATTATTAGTGTTAACAGAAGTATTATTATCATTATTACTATAATCAGGCAAGTTCTGCTAAGTGTCACTATTCAATGACCAAGCACCAATCAATGGCATTGAGCATGAAAAAACCTGATTTTAAGGAACTCCCGACACAGACTTGTTAAACATTATCATCATATTACTACAGTGACTGCTACTACAACAACTACTATCATTATTATTATCATTATTAATACGTTAGTTACATTAGACAATATTTCTTGCGATTGTTCAAACATTACGAAGCTCGAAGCATCGAACATATCACCTCAGAGAAACTTACTCGAACCAACTCGAATGGAAATCTTTCGTGGAATATTCGATTAATTTTCGCTCCTCCCGACAACTCCTCAATGTTGACCTCCGACCCAGAGCCCTCGATGCATTTGTCAAGGTCTCCACTGAATGACGTTATCAACCTAACGACGAACGCAGCAAAAGAAGAATGAATCTTAATTAAGAATGAATCTTAATTAAGAATGAATATTAATTAAGAATGAATACTAATTAAGAATGAATATTAATTAAGAATGAATATTAATTAAGAATGAATATTAATTAAGAATGAATATTAATTAAGAATGAATATTAATTAAGAATGAATATTAATTAAGAATGAATATTAATTAATTATCATAGAAATTCTATTTAGTGTTGCCATAGCAATGCTCATGAATGGTATCAGTATGAAGTCACCATTAAGCAAAGCGGGGTCTAGACCAATGCCATGGCAAGTCGAGAGGGCACGGTGTAGTAGTGGTGTACTCAGTGGTTGCAGGTTCGAATCCACCTCAAGCCGCCGCGTAGGAACATTGAGTAAGTCCTTCACTTGCAACTGCTTTGGCGTGAAACTCCAACGCAGTGTCCACGCTGTAGCCTGGAGCGCTTCTGAGTAGTGAGCTTGAAGGCGCACCACAGCAAATGCAAGAAATAAATAAATAAAATAAGAGAGAAATAACACAGACAGACAGATAAACAGATTGATACACAAACAGGTCTAACTGCACAATGACTGACAGAAATACAGACAGAGTGCCTCGTAGCCAAACAGACAAACACAGACAGAGGTACACAGACAGACACAGACAATCTACATTTTGGACATATTAGTTAATATCACAGAGTTGAGAAGTTAAATAGGACAAAAGAGAAATACATTCAATTTGTTCTAGTATTCGTCTAGTGTCTGATTATAATCAGTCAACTGCAATGGAGCTACGTAAATGTCCAGTATGATCAGGATTACAATTACGCACTGCATCATCGCCTTCGTCTTCCTCGTTGGGTCATCCGGTCGGAAGTTCTTGTACTCCTCCACTTCCTTCTCCATCGTCAACAGCTGCGACTGGAGCTTGTTGCGGAGGTTGGGAAGCGTGGAGCGAATGTGGTTGGTCAGCTGCTGATTGAGCACCTTCTGCAGGTAAGCGGTTCCCATGCGATCGGCCATGTGCCTATCAATCAATCAATCAATCGATCAATCAATCAATCAATCAATCAATCAATCAATCAATCAATCAATCGTTACAGTCAATCAATCAATACAATCCAATCAATCAATCAATCCAATCAATCAATACAATCAAATCAATCAATACAATCAATCAATACAATCAGTCAATCAATCAATCAATCAACACAATCAATCAATACAATCAATCAATCAATCAATCAGTCTGCCATCAGCAAATCATTCAATCCAATAATCAGTTTTTCAAAGAATATTGAACAGCAATTCGCTTTCAATCCATGCACCAATCATCCAATCGATTCATCGATTGACTCTTCAATCAATGCATTAATCATCGATCAATCAATGTACAAACAAACGAATCCACGCATTAATTGATCAAATCCATCGCTAATCGAATAAATCCATTCATTCCACTTATCAATATAAATCAACATTTTATTCAATCACTCCGTCAAAACCAAAATCATGGATTAGAAATGCGGAAAAAACCGCAGGCGTCACCTATAGGACGGATGGCTGAGGAAGAACTTCCTTTCCGCTACCAGCGCCGCTCGGATGTCCTTCTTCCCTTCGATGTCCTTCTGGCTACGATTCACAACTCCGATGTAACCTGGAAAACATGGAGAAACCAACCACAGTGCTCAGCAGAACAGAAACATTCAATTTCTCAACCATTTCTGTTAAAAAAATTGCGACTTTTGAATGTCATTCGGCATATCATTATAATTTGTGGGGCATAGTGGTGTAGTGGAGGGTTCGGTGCCTTGAAGCTACAGAAACCTGCATGTACACATGGGGCCAACAAAACGCATGAGTTGCAACAGAGGGAGGGGGTCGAAAATACAATTTTTCCATTTGGTAGTACATGGATTGGTCCTAATAAAACCATAGAGTTTTCTATAATAAAACCATAGAGTTTTCTATAATATATAACCATAGAATTTTCTATAATAAAACCAAAGAGTTTTCTATAATAAAACCATAGAGTTTTCTACATCAAATTGGGTAGATCAATAAACTGGTGAACTCGTCATTCAGTGTCATTTGTTATCCACAGCTGATGCCCGTCTCCTATCTGCCGTTGATTGATGTCTCTTGCATCATGACAACAATAGAGTAGACATCAGACTAGGTCAGAGTTGAAAATAAACCCTCTTGCCAGTACACAACTGCGAAACACCTTTAGAACCTAATTATGGGACCCTGAGCAAGTCATTCGCTCACAGTTGCTCATGCACGTCAGCGTAAAACTGCGATTCAGCATTCGTGCTGCAGTCGGGAGCACCTTTGAGTGTACATCTTTAAGGGGGGCGCTATAACAAGTCCTCATATATACATACAACATACAAACATACATACATACTTACATACATACATACATACATACATACATGATACATACATACATACATACATACAATGTCATACATACATACATACATACATACACCTACGCCACAATAACTACTGCCATTAGCCTGACCTCGTCGTAGAGGCAGCAGTCGGTTCTCAAGGATTTCCTTGGCGTCTGTTCCTTCGTCCATCAGGTCGAGCTTCGTGATGACGCCAATTGTTCGCAGGCCTACAACAGCAGTTGGCACAAAAATTTAAAGTGACAATAGCTGATGTAAAAAAAACAATGCAATGGTAAAGTAGCAACATTGGCTAACATTTAAAAACAACCTAACTTCACAAGCAGAATCTAATGAAAACATGGTCATAATGCCAGTATATTGCTCGAAAGGTCAGGGTTCAAATCCCCATCAGGACAGAAATTCTGTTAGGTTACTGCTTCGTCTGCACCCCCACATCTGGCCACACAGTTATGGGAAGATGAGATGGCAAGAGAGAGGACTGGCCTCATATGCTGAGGCAAAGAAAAGGAAGTTGCTAATGCTTCATACCCACAGAACTTTGCCTCTGAGGCCTGCTTAAATTAAGAGCCTGCCCTTCTTCTTGCTCCTCTCCAATTGATAATTAGCTTTAATTCTAATTTCACTTGCAGAGAGGTAGGCGCTGCTGGCTGCTTATGGATGTTGCCTAGCTCTGTAGATCACTTTCTTTAGGGCTCACACCGCCTGTTAGGTGCTTTGTATTAAAGGCGCCATTGTAACAGCATGGCCGTGCTGCGCTATAATAAATTGTCGCAATTATTAAAGACCATCGACTGTTGTATTGTATCCAAACATTTATATAGCACCTTCTGAACATAATAATAACAGCACCTAGAAGTGATAGGATTAGAAATCTGTGCTGACTGAGGTGTGGCAAAAAATACCCTGTGGGTCGACCTCCTTGGCAATTTTCAAGGCATCGGAGTTGGCAAGATCGGTGTTGGCCGGCGAGATTGCCAAGATGAGGCAATTCTCCTTGCTGATGAACTCGAGCAGCATGTTTCGAATCTGGATTTCGATGTCCGGCGGCTGGTCACCGACCGGGACCTTGGTCATTCCAGGAAGGTCAATCAAGGTCAAATTCAGCACTGCACGAAAAACAAAGTTTCTTCTAATAATAACAATGAAACTGTTCAAGTGGTATGCAGGAATTTTTTCAAATCCAAAATATACAATCATGGCAATTTAACAACACAATTGCAGGTATATTCTTTTTTATAAAGATCAAGTTTCAAATGTTACGTACAATGATCAAAATTCATTTTAGGCAGACCAAGACTCAGCACCTCTGAATAGTAATCTTGAATGGGCGTCATATAAATTCCATAGATTTGTTTGTATGTGCACTTGTTATAGCATCCCTTCAAGCTCTCTCCACTCAGAGGCGCTCCCGAATGCAAGGCGGACACTGCATCGGAGTTTCACGCCGAAGCGCTGAGCAATTGCGAGTGAAGGACTTGCCCAAGGTCCCTACGCGACGACTTGAGGTGGATTTGAACCTCGAACCTTCCGGCTTCAAGGCAACGACGCCACCACTACACCACCGCGCCCAACAAATAGATGATGGATGGATGGATACCGGTAGATGACAGATTGTGTTGGCAGAAGCGTAAACAAACCATGTGGAGAGAAGACACGTAGGTTAATCGGAATGTTGGAGACGCCTTTGTTCTTTCCCGTCAGTCGTTCCGTGTCGTCTTCGATCTCTTTACGGATCTGATCGAAGTCGGAAAATATTCGGCCTTTGCAGTGCAGGAATTCGCCGTATTCTGTTCAGACCCAAATTATAAAAAGTTGATCAACTGCTCGAATTTTAGTCAATTTAATCTAAACACCAAACATTTGGTTTATGCATTTTAAACCCATTTATTCTAAACACCAGGGCCCGTGTATGGGGTGGTCGTAAATTAGTCTCCAACCAGTGGCCCAGTCTGGTCTAAGTGGTCATTGGAAAACAGTCTGCATGGATATGGCTTAAGTAACGTTCGGTCAAGCTAGTTTGATACCAAAATGGGCATGGCCAAACTAAAATTGGTGTGGCAAATACCAGCATCAACAGTTTACATGCAAGTTGTGAATCCATGCAGAATTTGAGTCATTTCTGCTCCCAGTCTTAGTATTCTAACACCACGTCAAGATAAGTACTGCTTAGATTTTAAAACCCATACATTAAAACACCAACCGTCAAGCTACTGTTTAGATTTTAACACATTTAATCAAAATGCCACACAGTTGAGTTTGTAGATTTTAAATCCATTTATTAAATTTTATTCTACACATTACAGAGTTGCATGATAAACACATTTATTCCAACACCACATGGCCATGTTACTGTTTATATTTTAAACCAACTCAATCCGTGTTTAGTGTTTACTGTAGAGAATTTCTTAAACCAGTTTTAAAAAGACTCGAAACAGTAAAATGAGGAGCATGAGGAGTAAAAAGGAGAGTGAACAAGAGAATGACCAGAAAGAGGAGTAAGATGAGGAGTAATAATATCGGGAGTAGTTTGAAACATACTTTAAAAGCATCATCTGATGGTTGAGCAGTTAATGAGCGAAAATGTGAGCACAGCCAACCTACCTTGCTTTGAATAGAAGAGTTGCAACACCAACGGTCGCCTTGTAACTATGCCAGACCCACGTGGCAGGAAATCACTGAAAAAGTGAGACAGCACAGAAAAACCTTAAATAAACATTTAGACAGAATCAAAGCTCGATGAATAATTAAATTTTCAACACTCAATTCAAAAATAGATATCATGCACCTGTAGGTAAAAATAAAGTATTTGAAACTGAGATTAAAACTTAGGAAAAAATGGAATTTCAAAGTAAGCACAAAGCATCACAATTTAAATTTCAAACTAATACAAGTAACTTGAACAGACTTCAAGCGATGCCCAAATTTTCTATAACATAATCCAATCCAATGACTTACCATATACTCTTCGCTCGACATTATTTCATTCAATGACATTTATACAAAGGCGCCCTGATTTTGAAATTTCTTGAGTCAATTTAGACCATTTTCCTGTCTGACATCATTCTGTTGAATTTCTATAATTTCCAAGGGCCACTGAGAACATTTCAAATAATGAAAGGCATTTCTGAACAACCATCTGTTGCCCTACTCCTAGTTTATTGCTGACTGTTTGACCTGTATAGGTCAAACACTGGGAAGGGCTTGGGTAATGGTTAACACTCTGGCACTCACTTAGAACGTCCTAGAACATTTGGAGTAGGCACATTTGAATACTTATTTAGTGATCTATACGCAGGTATTAAAATTGTAATCATTCTGCGTTGTGTCAGTTTGAAATTAAATTAAGACTATTATAAGAAAAGAGATGATTCCCGCAGTTATTAATAAAAAGATGTAGTATTTGGTACCGTTTTAATTACTTAAACCCGTACTCCGCAATCTCGGAGTCATTTTTGAAAAAAACCTTACTTTTTCTGACCACATCACCCAGCTATCCCGCACCTGCTATATGCACATCCGCGACCTCCGTCGATTGCGTCCAATTCTAAATTACAAGACCGCCTGCACAATAGCCACCTCAATAGTTCATTCCAAACTCGACTACTGCAATTCGCTCTTCCATGAAATAGATTCTCTTCAAATTAAACGCCTCCAAACTATCCAGAATGCTCTTGCCCGCGCAGTCACTAAGACGCCCAAACATCACCACATAACCCCTGTTCTCAAGTCTCTTCATTGGCTAAAAGTTTCTCAGCGCATTCATTACAAAATTGTTTCTCTAACCTACAACGCTCTTCAAACCTCTCAGCCCTCCTACATTCGTCAACTAATCACCATCCAACCGCACAGGTCTACGCGCTCATCATCATATCTTTCTCTCTCTCGGCCTCCAGTATCATCCTCTCTGAAATTCTGCGACCGCTCCTTAGTCTATGCTGCACCAGCTCTTTGGAACGGACTCCCAACATACCTCCGCATGTTCGCTCACCCTCCTATCTCTCCTGCAGTCTCACCTCCAAACAATAATTCAACCTCTCCTCCGCTTGCACTCTCCTCTGCTGCATTCCATTCACGACTGAAAACCGAACTCTTCAACCTATCCTATCCAGATTCCAATCAGGTTCCATCACCCAACCACCACTATCACCGACAACCACCGTAGCACCACGCTGTCTCCTCGGCTTGACCTCCCCGGATTTTGACCTGGCACCGGAACGAAAACGGCAGCTCTGGCTATTGCGGACTTGATTTGATATAGCGCCGGTGAATAAGCTGGTCTCCCTGACGTGGCTTTTGTGGGCGCTGAGAAATTCTCGAAGATTTACATTACATTACATTACATACTCGAGACTCAAGCATCAACATTTGCACCCTAAGTAGGCTACCTGACACATCTCTATAATAAAGTACCTGAACAACAACGCTTCGAAATGTTTGCATAAAAGTGAATTGGTGAATTATAAGCTCATTATCCAACGATCACTTCCATACTTGGTAGAATAATTTTCAAATCCGGAAGTGATCATATGGTTACGTGCAAACGTTAGGCTGAACACTGCTAGAATAAGTTATATTTTTTATATGGCAACTCTTGCTCTGAATAAAATCTGTCAGTGTCGCCATGTTCTAACCATAGCACTTATAAAGAGCAGAAAATAAACACTTACCGTCCGACGAAATTTTCTAGAACGCTACTTTTGCCCGCACTTTGACTGCCAACCACGGCTATCTGCGGCAGATCGAGACCCAGGGGGACTCCGAGGGACGCAAAAGCATCCTGTAACCGATTAACTATCGGTATCAACTGTTCCATGCCAACGTTCCCAGCCATTTTTCTACAATTTATAATAGTTTTCTTTCGACACACCTTTCACACAAATACTACTTGTCAACAATGGCGGAGTTTGTGATTTGCTCATGTGGTTATAAATAGGACGTATTCGTGCGTGATGCTCTCTTCATCTAGCGCCTATATTTTGTGGTCGTGAACTTGTCATTTCTTCAGCTTCCCTGTGTCTTATTAAGGCGTCGGAAGTATTCACATGTTCTTAATCGATGGCAAAGGTTGGATCTTGTATCAGGTTCGATTCAGAACCAGAAATCTATGGTTAAGTCGAATATTTATAATTGAATGAAAAGCATGCACTCTGATTTCACATAACAGTATTGATATTTATACTGTTTCAAATCTATAACGTACAACACCGCACATTCGGCTATGAGAATGCGATATAGCTATATTATATAATACAATACAATATCATCTGGTCACCTGGTGCCGTCAGCTCTTGGAGCTCTGGCGATATTCTTGATGTATCCTCTCCATTGTCTCCTCTCTGTTGTTGCCTCTCTCAGCTCCTCCAATTAAGTTCATGCCAGACTTTTCCTGTACCTCATCCAACCACCTCTTCCTTGGTCTTCCGCGTCTCCTCCTTCCCTCGCCGCATGCCGTCATCAGCTCCTTCTCCAAACCGTTAGATCTCATCACATGGCCGAAGTAGCTCAATTTCTTCCAAGTTGCTGTTTGTTGTAGTGTCTCATCTCTCTCTATTCCGAGCTCCTCACGCACCGATTCGTTAGTTCTCTTCTCCGTCCATGAAATCCTTAACATTTTTCTCCAAATCCACATCTCGCACGCGTTGATTTTCTTTTCCATATCCAGTGTCTTTGTCCATGTTTCGCATCCATATAGGACCACCGGGTCCTATATGGATGCGAATTCATATCACCACAATACAATATAAAGCTATAAAATTCTTTTAAAATTTATACAGTGGTCAAAAAGGGTAGCCATCCGAAAACCTGATTCACGAGTTCAGTGTTGCGCTATAATATCTCGCGTCGAATGATGCCATCGTGTCGTATTGGTTTATTATTATTGCACGCGTAGACGCCATTGTAGAATTCATTGAAGTTTCTGGTTAAATTCGTTAAATTTATTGAAGTTTCTGGTTAAATTCGAAAGGTAGTGATTGATAGATTTTGTTAAGCTGAAGCAGTTCTACTTGCGATTAATATTAAAGTAGCGAGATTTGACTTTCGGACGGGTATTATATGGCAACTGCAACACAGTATAAATATAAATATTGTTATTTATACTGTGACTGCAAGGACCACTGTGAAGTCTGTGATCGATGTAATGTAATGTAAATGTAGAAATTTATGGCACCACAAGTTCCGCGAAGATGTTTTGTCAGTCACACGAACTTAAAACCACTAGCGCTTAATCTGATGAAATCCTCGAACGTTTGTTTACCGGTAGGCCCTACTTAATTTCCGTTTCACGTTAGCCTAGAAGTTATATAGAACACACCCCGTAGCTTTAAAAGTTTGATCAAACCTGGGTCTAACTCTAAAATTAATTAGTCTAAGATCAGTACAATCGTGGTTATGACAAACCGTGCTTAAACGAATGGTTGAGCCGAAGTTGCCAAGTTTTGGATATTCGTGCGAACGTAAAATGAATAAAATAAGCCTATAAAAATTATGCTCATTCTTCATGTAGCAAATTAAGTACCTTTACCGTTACGATATTAGCGCTCCATGCAGTTGCTTTATAATGTATTAGAATTTAGAATAACAATTTACGTTGCCAGAAAAAAATGGTATTTAAATGCAACGAGCTTTAGATTCCAGTAGTGGTAGAATTATTCATATTTATTTTTCATATTTACTTCATGATTCTTTAGGGCCTAACATTCTGGTCGTTTTAAGTTTATTTTGCATGCTATTATATTCTGGTAGAGGTTTATAACTTTAAATCGGTCTGTGACATTGAAGCAATATGGATGGCATGGTCGAATAATTTTGAAGAATAAAACGATATAGGTTAATTGGCATTTGATTTTCAGGAAAGAATGCCGCCGAAAAACAATGCACGTGACAGAGGGAAGGGAAAGGGGAAGGAAAAGCCGAAAGTGGTTGTGGTGGAACCCTTCAATCCGTGTGACGAATTAAAACCGATGGCACTGGTTGCTGGCAGAAAGCCGCCCACTGATGATCTAGATGATAAAAGCAAAGAAACTTATCAACTTCAGATTGACGACTGCCAAGCAAAACTCGAAATGTGAGAATTTCTTCTATGACCTTGTGTCTTAAATAATAGGCCTAGTAGTGACTGTCACTAAAATGACTCTAGCCTGACTCTAATTTCGACCACTTGTGTCATGAAATAATGTGTGTGTGTGTGTGTGTTGTGTGTGTGAATTTTAAAGCGCTACTTAAAAAGCTCTATAAGTGCACAGCACCAGCTTATTTATAATTATGTGGTTAAACAGTTTTCTTTCATAACCTCTAGTTCTTGTGACTTCTCAGTGTTAATTATTACTTTTGAACAGTTTACTTGTTTATCCACTGGGGCTGTTCGGTGACTTCTAACTCTCTTAAGTCAAGTGAAATAGCAGTTTTTATTTCAACCAACTTCACGCACACAACAACAGACTGATGGCTGATGAGAACAGTACATTGGCGACAAAAGGGGGGCTCAAAGGGGACCCCAATCCTGCTGGGAGTTACACATACACATTACGAATTATTACCAAATAAATTGAAAGATGGAACAAAAAATGATTCACAGTGGAAAAAATTAGAAGGTCGGGGTAGAAACTTCATGAACATATAATCATATATAGGCCTAGGTCAAAATTCAGAATTGACTACAGGAACATTTCATTATCTTATTAAAAACTTAAAGTTCTTAACCAGGAACTTAACTAAACACTGTACAGCACTCAATGTGATCCAATGCAGAAATTTAAGTGAAATTCATTGAAGTTGTATTGAGTTCAAGTTACTATAAGCAAAAAAGAATAATATCCCTTTTAAATGTGTGAAAATTTGATGCATTACGAATTTCTGTAGGTAATACTAGGTAGTAGTAGGCCTATAGTAGTAGTTTCAGTTTAATGACACTGTGATAACAAAGATCATTAGCGTCACCCTCATCATTTATCTAGGCTTGGGACTGGCACTTCTAGAGAGCAAGCAGTGGCAGACTTGAATTTCTGTATGAATATAGTTCCAAACTAGAATCCTGAATGACTTAATGCCATTAATTGTGAAATTTCTGTTTTGTTATTCAACTTTTCTTCTGTTTTTCCCACTTTTAAACATTTCTTGTTTTTTACAGTTTAATCAAAGTGACATTTTGAAGATTAATGGATTGATTTTATTTCAATCAGTTCTACCAGCTCTAGTTTTGCTATTTTTTTACAGGTTCCAGAGAAGGGCAGATGAGCTGACCATCAAAGCTCAGTTTTATCCACAACTGTTTGAGCAACAGGATCTCGACACGAAGGACCTGAGTTCATATCTTGAAAAATGCCTTCAGGAAAAAGGTTAGTCTAATAGTCTGTCTAACAATATATTTATATATAGTTATATAATGTATATATAATATATATATATATATGTAATATGTATGCAAAATATATGTATTTAATTTGAATATTTGAACAAATTATTTTTCAATATATTAAATAATTAAATGTATTATGTACCATTTTCGGTTCCACAGCTGTTGCAGAGTTAATTGTGTAATTGAGCATGAAGTGACAAAACTTAGCATAGCCTGATAATGTGTAGATGTGATATAATTTAATGTAATATGTAAATGTGATGAAAATTAAATATAATTTGTTGGCCACTCATTATAAAGATACTTTTAATTTTAAAACATATTCTTTTGTAACACGGGTGTAGATATGGACCCCCCAAAAAATTCACTTTCAGAGAATAAACCTGAGCTGTAAGATGGTCTCATTTTAAGTCGATTCTCAATATTGGCTTAAGCTGCACTATAAGAGGGCAAGGAGGGGCTTCTGGTTTGAAGGGATTTAATTTAGTGTTAATCAGGGCATGTGACTATGATATTTTTTTTAAATTAGGTTGCTTGACCTTAAGCTATGATATTTATTATAAATCATGGCACATAACCTTAGGATGTCATATTTAGCATAAATCAAGCAATGATTATTTAGCATAAATAAGGGTACATGACGTCAAGATATTTTGCGTAAATCAGGGCATACAGCTAGAATGCTCCAAGATTTACCCATGTCTGTGCAGTACGTGTGAAGCTGTGTTTGTGTTTTTTCGACAGAGTATTCTCTTGCGACCGTGAAGACAAAACATGAAGTGTTTGTAAAGGAGAAGCAGGAGCAGAGCGATGAACAGCGAAAGCAGTTGGAGGACCTTCGCATTGAGATCGACGAAATGAAGCTAAAGATTAGCGATGAGAATGTTGCCATGCGTAAGTGGAATTGTAGTTGCAGTGGTATAGGCAGTATGAGAATTGTTGCAGAAATTGTAGAAAATAACTGGGTAGATCAGAGGTTGATTTATGTCGAATTCCGATGTGCAATAAAGACCTTCCAGTGGGGTCCTAACAAAGACTAGGTTGTTCAACCCTCTCACTTCCCTCTGCCCCCGCATTTCTCACTATGGTGATAGATTGTGTTGCATAGGGCATCTTAATTGAAAATCAGTCCAAATGTTGTTAAAAATTTTAATTGATTAAATTTGGCTTGTTTGATTAATTTTTTTGATTAATTTTTGTGCTTATTTCACAATGTCAAGCGGCCATTTCAAGAGTTACAAGCAACATGGTTGACAATGATAATGTGAAACGTCTGAGGGGATAATTACCGTAGGCGATCATTGTCATCTGAGGTAAACACCGAGGGAAAAATTCAAAGATGGCGACAAAATTAATTGTTTTACGACAATAACCAATTTGAATTGCTTTTTTTGTAGGAAGAAAGCAGTAACTAACTCAGCCTCTTTTATGCAGTAAAACCAGGGCTTAAAGTGTGGCTGGACGGTCATGGTCGGCGTCCATGCACTTATTTTTAAATCTGCACACCGTCCTTCCACTTATTAGACCAGCACAGCATGGAAAAGGAAGGGACGTCCAGGCAGTGGCGTAACAATAGGGTAGACTGCGTAAGACAAAGTCTAGGGCCCCCGAGTGTAGAGGCCCCAGAGTGGCCCCCGAGTTTAATACATTTCAAAATTTTCAATTAGTACCGTAGGGAGAGGGCCCACCTTCATATTTTGTCTAGGGGCCCCCGAGTTCCTAGTTACGCCACTGCGTCCAGGCACTTCTTTTTCTACACTTTAGGCACTGACTGTAAAATCTCAATATGAACTCCTAAACTTTTTTATCGTGGCAGAGGTGCAGTTGCTTGCATTGAAGTCGGTCGACGAGGACAGACAGGAGATCAATGATGAAGTTTCGAGTCGCCTCATGGAGTTGAACGCAAGACAGGAACTAAACAAAGAGAAGATCTACCAGCAAGAACGCAAAGCTACGATGGATATCGAACGGTATAAATTAAGCACCACGTTTCCGTTCATCGCGTAAAGCATTTGTAATTCATTCGGACATTTATATAGCGCCCTTCAAGGAGACTAATCAGAGGATATCTAGACTCCAACGCACCCAAAAGAGAACAGTTCTAAGTTTAGTGAGGAAGGATTGTGGTAGAGTTTCAGGGTGGATACATAGCTCTAAACGAAGGCAATTCCATAGTCCAGACCACTGGGCCAACCACAGTGGCGGCGCTAGGGGGGGGGGGCTAAGCCCCCCCTACAGGAGGCTAAGCCCCCCTAAAAAAATGGCCATTTTAATTATTTTACATAAAAAATCCACGATTTTTGGTCGATGACTAAAAAAAAAAAAAAAAAAGGTCGTCAGAAATTTTGGCGGCGAAAATGGAAAATTTTCATGAGATTTTGGTCGATGACTAAAAAAAAAAAAAAAAAAAAAAAAAAGGTCGTCAGAAATTTTGGCGGCGAAAATGGAAATTTTTTTCGCGGGCTTCAGCCCCTCCGAAACTGAAATCCTGGCGCCGCCACTGGCCAACCATAGATAAGGCTTGATTCTTCATGGTTGCAGTAGGAGCAAAGGAACTAAGAGGGCTATTTGTGCGGCAGAGCGTAGGGGACGACGTCCTTGGATACCCACATGTAAGGCACCATACCTCTCGATCGGAGGTAAATTGGGGGCGAGGAACTGACGACATTGCCACACCCAGAGCAGCTACCCTGAATTCAATACGCTCTAATAATAAATAAATAAATCTCATCTTCAGCGACTTAAGTGGACTGTCTACAATTCTTAGGCGTATGGTGGAGCTCAACTAGTTGTTTCGAAAGGACTGCGGTTAGAGCTAGTTTTTTAGAAAGGATTTAAAATCCGGCAGCGATTAGTAGTGTAGTATGCACAGGGCTTAAAGTGTGCCTGGACGGTCATGGACGGCGTCCATGCACTTGTTTTAAAATCTGAACGCCGTCCTGCCACTTATTGACGAGCACAGACTGGAAAGGTAAGGGCGTCCAGGCACTTCTTTTGGAGAGGTAAGGGGCGTCCAGGCACTTATTTTTCCACACTTTAGGCACTGATACTGTGTTCAACAGTTTCCAAATTGGTGCTATATAAATTGTCCTGTTCCTCTGCATACAGCCTGCGACGCAACGCGAAGGACCACATCGGCACTGTGGCGGACGAGTGCACGAAAGCGGCGCAGAAGCAGTTGCGAGCGACCGTCAAACAATGCACGATCGACTCGGTCCAAGCGACTAGAACGATCGCGGCCAAATACTCGGACGAATCCATTTCGAGACTTCTGGCCACGAACGATGCGCTGAGACACAGGACGGAAGAAAACCAGCGACTGATTGAGATCCTGGAAGCAAATCGAGCCGTGTTGGACGGGGAAAACCAGCGGCAACGCCAGGTCCGTGCTTTTTAGATCCATACTTAGTCGGTATGTATGTATGTGACCATTTATATAGCGCCTTAACAAGAATCTCACAAAGGTGCTTGGTCGATGTGACATACATGGTAGACGATGGTTAGTTGTATCCCTCACTTTGTAATGTGGAGTATGAGTCAGAGCCCTCTCAGGGCTTAAAGTGTGCCTGGACGGTCATGGACGGCGTCCATGCACTTGTTTTAAAATCTGAACGCCGTCCTGCCACTTAGTGGCCAGCAAAGACTGGAAACAGGTAAGGGGCGTCCAGGCACTTCTTTTGGAGAGGTAAGGGGCGTCCAGGCACTTATTTTCCCACACTTTAAGCACTGCTCACTTTGTAATGTGGAGTGAGAGTCAGAGCCTTCTCCTCTGAGACGTTTGCTATGTAGGGATCGGTGTTTAATCTAGTCCCCTGCTTTGGGGAATGAATCCAGGTTTCTGGGGGAGGGGAGAGCGGGGACAAACCAGTGTTTGGCGGACAGCCAACCAACTGATGAGGCGTGTGGGGCTGATCAGTGGAAGGGTTTTTACTCTTGTCATTTCTCTTTCTTTCTGAATGACCTTTTTTTACTCTTTTAGAGCAAAAATTCCCGGTGGTAAACTCACAATTTGAGGTTTCTGATAATCTCGTAACTTTTTTATTATATCGTCTCCTCTATTTTTTTCATTCTACCACTGGATAGCTCTTTACTTTGCATGTAAAAAACAGCTGTTCAATAATTTTTCTGGGGGGGATGTCGTTCCTGGGGAACGACCCCCTGCCCCTTTAGAGACGTCTAGATTAAGCACTGTGTAGGGAAGCAAGTCCTTCACTCACAATGGCTTACTGATGCTTCATCATTTATATAGTGGAGGTTTAATATAAAATAAAAGTTGCTGTCAGTTTCTGTAATTGAATAGGAATCATTATTTAGTATTTTAGATGTTAAAAGCAATAAAAACCAAATAAAGAAATGAAACAAAGCGTTTATTCCCAAAAATGAAAAATCAGAAAAAGCGAGAAAAAAAGGAAAACCGAAATAATATGACTGCACTGTAAAATTAAAAACCTTGTTTACGCAATTTAATTTTAATCAGCAAATAGCACAACTTTATTAGTACACATTAAGTAGTCTGACGTTAATCCACAGCAATTTTTTTACTTATAATTTTGGTTTAATAAAGAAATTATAGAGAATTAAAAATATTGAAGTATTGCGAAATTTAAATTAAAAAAATACAATAAAAAACGAAATGACGTTTTTTAAAACTGCTATATCTTTTATAACACTAGTGTATAACGCACACGGCAGGATCAACCAAAGATGAACCAGAGTCAACCTGCAATCAGGTTGGCATCACGAAACTCGGATCATCATCTATGTTGGTTGTCCAAGCATGTGCTCAGAATCAAAGCGTTGACTTGATGGTACTGAACAATTTATTTGGTCAGTTAATATGGACCTTACATGATTTTTTATTTCTAGGTAACTGACGTTCTGGTTCAGAAGATGAAAAGCTACGAGCCTCCCGATCTGGATTTTCGCTACCAGCAGACGGATCGGGAGATTCTACGTCAGCTGGACTTCATGAAAGATTTCGTTGATGATGAAAGGTAGACCCAGCTAGATACCATACATTTGTGGGGCGCGGTGGTGCAGTGGTGGCGTCGTTGCCTTGAAGCCGGAAGGTTCGAATCCACCTCGCCGCGTAAGGACCTTGGGCAAGTCCTTCACTCGCAATTGCTCAGCGCTTCGGCGTGAAACTCCGATGCAGTGTCCGCTCTGCATTCGGGAGCGCCTCTGAGTAGGGAGAGAGCTTGAAGGGGTGCTATAACAAGTGCACATACAAACAAACAAACGGTTCCAGGTTCGAATCCACCTCAAGCCACTGCGTAGGGACCTTGAGCAAGTCCTTCACTCACAATTGCTCATGCGCTTCAGCGTGAAACTCTGATGCAGTGTCCGTGCTGTAGTTGGGAGTGCTTCTGAGGAGATAGCTTGAAGGGGCGCTATAGCAAATGCAAGATAAAATAAATAAATAAAAAATAAATGGCAGGGTGCCCATTGAAAAGGCAAGCTGTGGTGAAGGACCTCACCTAGTCCGTTCTCTGAATTGAACAGGGTCAAGACCATATACACTGTACAGTTGCTATAGAAAAGCATTCAATTTCAACCACAATTATATATATTTATTTATATATACATACATACATATAATATATGTATATAGTGCAATATGTTATTCATTCATTCAAGTATTTATATAGCACCTCTTCAAGGAAACTACCCAGAATTACTCCTGACTTCAGCATGGCCAAAAAGAACAAAAAATTCAAGTGCTTATAGAATGTTATGGTACTATACAATATATTTCCCTGGAAAGTCGAAACCCAAGTTGGTAAACCATAACAGTCTGAGTAACTGTTAAATTGGCCTTTTTGGGCAGTGGATAATAGTATAACATACATGTTTATTATGGTTTATGTACGCACTACGCATTGCATATTATTGTGCGTTTGTACCTATACTTTATTTATGAAGTAGATTTTAAAAGTTTCAAAAGCGCTAAAACATTCAATGTCTGTTTTGTGGGATGCAGAAAGTGTCTGATCAATGCAACGCAGAGGCGTCAGTCTTTGCAGAAGACTTTGGATAAAGTCAACTCTGAGGTTAAGTCAACTGCAGTGACCAACCAGGACTTGTACGACACCTTAACAGCCGCAGCTCCAGGCCTCAAGGAGATTCTACCAGTAACTATACTCTATCATTCATTCATTCAATCAGATCATTTATATAGCACCAGTCAAAGATGTAATGTAATTCAACAGTGACTCTTCTCGTTATCTACTAAGAGGTGCTCTCTGCACTACTACATGTGGTTTTGAGGTTGTGATGGAACGAATAACATCATCGAACAGTAAAAATGAGTTGTCTGTATCGTGTACCGAGTATTTTTCTTTGTCTGTTGGCTGTGCTGTTGTTAAGTTAAGGGCATACGTTAAGAAATGACCTTGAAGTCATAAATACAGACAGTTGAGCCTGAGCGAATGGTTCACACGAATATGCATCGCTTAGGAATTGAACGTAGAGCCATTTCAGCTAAGAGAAAATACTGGGACACCTCTAAACCCAGGTGGGATAGTCATGGTTAGCATACACCTGGATTTGCTCAGCGTTTCCACTGCTCACACATTCAGCGCTCCCACTGCTCACACATTCAGCGTTCCCACTGCTCACACATTCAGCGTTCCCACTGCTCACACATTCAGCGTTCCCACTGCTCACACATTCAGCGTTCCCCCTGCTCACACATTCAGCGTTCCCCTGCTCACACATTCAGCGTTCCCCTGCTCACACATTCAGCGTTCCCACTGCTCACACATTCAGCGTTCCCACTGCTCACACATTCAGCGTTCCCACTGCTCACACATTCAGCATTCCCACTCCTCACACATTCAGCGTTCCCACTGTTTACTCAAACCAATTTAACCACAGACTCCATGAGACAGCCATAGCTAACATGGTACACACCCTTCACCCTTGACCAGCAACGTGAAATCTATAACTTTACACGATGTAACAATTGCAGAGTTCCAATGCTGCTGATCTGCTGCGGAAGCTGGAGACGCTGGCATCAGACGATGCTTTCAAAGCCATGGAACCGAGTGAGGCGCCGCCTTCAAGACAACAGAAGCTGCGGCTACCGAAGCGAAAGACAACGCGGAACTGCATCGTGAAGTCTACATAAGCAGACGTGAAGCAGACAATACCAAATGCCTACAATGCTACTCATCTTTAAAATCCTCTCCTACCAATAAGACCCTCCCTTGCCAATCCAGACACTCCATTGCCAATACAGACTCTCCATTGCCAATCCAGTTCCTGCCTTGAAAATCCAGACCATGCCTTGCCAATCCAAACCCTGCCTTGAAAATCCAGACCCTGCCTTGCCAATCCAGACCCTGCCTTGCCAATCCAGACCCTCCCTTGCCAATCCAGTCCCTGCCTTGCCAATCCAGACCATGCCTAGCCAATCTAGACTGCCTTGCCAATCTAGACTCTGCCTTGCCAATCCAGACCCTGCCTTGCCAATCCAGACCCTCCCTTGAAAATCCAGTCCCTGCCTTGCCAATCCAGACCCTGCCTTGCCAATCCAGACCCTGCCTTGCCAATCCAAACTCTGCCTTGCCAATCCAGACACTCCATTGCCAAACAGACCCTGCCTTGCCAATCCAGACTCTGCCTTGCCAATCCAGACACTCCATTGCCAAACAGACTCTGCCTTGCCAATCCAGACCCTGCCTTGCCAATCCAGACCCTCCCTTGAAAATCCAGTCCCTGCCTTGCCAATCCAGTCCCTGACTTGCCAATTCAGACCCTGCCTTGCCAATCCATACCCTGCCTTGCCAATCCAGACCCTGCCTTGGCAATCTAATCCCTGCCTTGAAAATCCAGACCCTGCCTTGCCAATCCAGACTCTGCCAATCCAGACCCTGCCTTGCCAATCCAGACCCTTCCTTGCCAATCCAGACCCTCCCTTGCCAATCCAGACCCTCCCTTGCCAATCCAGACACTCCCCTGCCAAT
Organism: Lumbricus terrestris; assembly: GCA_949752735.1. Classification (NCBI taxonomy): domain Eukaryota; kingdom Metazoa; phylum Annelida; class Clitellata; order Crassiclitellata; family Lumbricidae; genus Lumbricus; species Lumbricus terrestris. The sequence continues at coordinate 24,274,928 of OX457053.1, forward strand.
CCAGACCCTGCCTTGCCAATCCAGACCCTGCCTTGCCAATCCAGACCCTGCCTTGCAAATCCAGACTCTCCCTTGCCAATACAGACACTGCCTTGCAAGTTCAGATCCTCCCATGCCAAACTAGATCCTCTCTAAATACTGGTACCAGCTAGATCATTCCTAGCCATTTAAAATCCACCCTTGTCTTTCAGATCACCCATGCTGTCCAGATTTTAAATAACTTCCCAATCGCGTAGACTATTGCCTATTTTCACGTGGTCTGTCTTCGTTTTGATTTTGCCAAAGTTTGTTTTATAATTTTCAAATATTTATTGAAATATTTCTACTGTTATTCTGTCACCACAAAAACTTGACAGTTTCAACATGTGCTTCGTAAATACAGTAATTTCATAAAAATCCAATCTGGCTGAGGTGCTTAATTTAAAGCTTGTGTAGCAATGATATCAAATGTACCAGTATATGCTCAGGTGCATAGCAATGGTAACAAATGTATGCTACTTAAGGTCATTAATGTGAAATTGTATAGCAATGGTATCAAAGTATGCTTAGGTCATTAATGTAACTTTAGTTGTATAGAAATAGTATCAAAGTATGCTCAGGTTAATGTAAAGCGCATAGCAACAGTATTAGAGTATGCTCACATTGAGAGTGCTTCTGAAGGGCTTTTTGCTGAGAGAAGTGATTTAGAAATGGTCATATCATATACAGACAACCAGTCTGCTACCAATACTTTGTCAGATGTCAGGAAGACGAAACAGAGAGATCAACAAACCACGACTGTTTATAAGTTTCAATAGAAATACCAAAAGCATTCACTACAAAACAGAGACGATATGAAATTATGCTCAGTATTTAAAAGCGATGGCACGACAAACGAACATTCAGTGGGTAGAGTCACCATCCGCAATATTATTCAAATTAAAATACCCTAGTATTGGCTTCATAAAGCCTCTTTGCCAGAGAGATGCCTCTATCTTGAATCAGAGGAAACAAGTTTCTTTCAGAACACACATTTTACTGTGTTACACAGGGCTGTTTTTAAGGAATTTTTAGAACTGCACAACTCCTTTCCTTTCCCATCCTCCATGGTAAATTACTTCCAATTGGAGGACAATGATCTTTTTTGCTAACTTTAACTGTACAAAGTGCTTCCACAACTGCACAAATCCATTTAGAACTGCACATTTTGTGTACAACTGCACGTTAAAAAAGCCCTGGTTTCACATTAGCAATGTTCCACGTGAACTATAGTTTCCTTAGAAATAAAAGTAAAGACCAGCCAGCAGTTGGTGGTCCTGTCATAAATCGGCTCTTTGTTTACCGCATCAGGACTGGCAAGCCTCAATCCAGATCATTTGCATGCATAGGTCCCTCTCTACGGAATGGACTTCCACCATCAGTTCGCTCCGCCTTTCTCTCTGGCAGTCTTTCCTCATCTTTCTATCGCCTCACGTCCTGCCTTTTCTCTCGGGGTCAATCGCACTAGGCTTTGAGAAGCGCTATATAAATGGTCATATATACAATACAATACAAATACATAGCACAACGGTGAACAAACTGCACTGCATAATTTAATTTTATGTGCACACATAAATAGTGAAAGCATTCAACTACAAAACGGGATGAAATCCACAAACACGGCTCTTAAAAATTGCAGCGGCACGCACACACACACGAGTGATACTGAAGTCACAGAATCTTAAACATAACGTTTACTTTCATTAAAGTTACTTGTGACGATCTGGGTAACATCAGTTTTCGTTCACGGATCGCAAGAAAATCACATCACAGCTGCAGCAGAAATGCTTCTTCCAGCGAATCGACCACTTTGAACGTTCGATTGAAACTAAAGAAATTAACAAATTGCAGTTAGACAAGTGAATAACAATTTTCGAGTGAAGAACAAGTTCTGTCAAGAGCTCATGTCATGAGCGCATGCAGAAATGGTTAAATTTTTTCAGCAGGAGCTTGAAAAATCCCCAGAAAGCAGAAAAATAAGAACTTGGGTCTTTTTTGTAGCGGCTAATAAATGTAAATTCCTCACTATCACCTTTTTTATCATTAGTGTTTTAGCGTGAATAAATTTGTCAACATCCCAAAAGTAGTAGTTAAAATATAGGAGTCCATTTCCCAGGGAGGGGCACTTGCCCCTCTAGCCCCTAGGGCCTAGGTGTTGGAGGGGGCCGATGCATGATGTTAACAGCACATTATGTGGGTTCCAATGCTTTCAGATTGAAAGGCAGATATTGGCATGATGGCTGATATAGCATACAAAACACAGCCAACCCCATTAAAATAATTGTGCTCAGCCAAAAAACCCATCCGGCCACAAATTAACACAGTTACACGACCGACTTCAGAGTTTTTCAAGCATACAAATTCATACGCCACCACTACACTACCGCGCCCCACAAGGTGGTTAAGCAAGCTGTTAGGAGAGACCGAAGACTTGCCTCGTTTGGAAAGCGGACGCTATTTCTTCGACTTTCTTCGGGTGGCAGCATACTGCGACCCTCGACTTGGTCGAATCAAAGAGTGGTCCGAGGTACTTCTGGCCGACCCTGCGCATGTCCTCTTTCGTCACCGACGGGATCTTCTGAATGATAGTCCTACATTTAACAGAGAACAGCATGCATTATTGCTATTATTACTTTTTTTAAAATGTCTTTAACGGCACCTAATCATCACTGAGACACAGTGCTGGAAAGGTACCGTGGAACGCCACAGCATTGAATCACTGGATTCAATTCAATTCACTTTTATTGCAACCAGAAAACAACATAACAGCAAAGGTAGAAAATATACATGCATTGGCTACAAAGGGGGGGCCCTAAAGGAATGGACATCCCGCTGGGGAGGGTCACCCAAGTAAAAATTCCAAGAAAAAATTATACAAGATAGCCAAAATGAAACAAATTAAATCAAATTAGGTGATGATAGGTCACAGAAAAGATTAGATTGACAACAGCATGTAGAGAAACAAACTTAACTATATGGTACTTAAGAAAAAACCTTAACTACATGTGGTCATGTGGATCATAATAGCTAAGCACTGCTATTATTATTATTATTACCATATTATTATAATTAACATTTTTAACGTGTGAAAATTTAGATAGGAATGTGAATCTCAGGTGTGCTTAGTCAGTTGCCAGAGGATAATTACCCAGAAGCTTGAAACCCAATGAGAAGCAGTGAATTACGTGGCACTTCTTCAAAAAAGAAAAGTAGTTTGAGCGACAGATAAGTATTGGTAGTCGGTTCCATTCCCTGGGGACAGCAACATGGAATGCATGAGAGCCCATGACTGCTAAACCGAGGCTCAGCCAAGACCCGCAACAGAACATACAATACAATAAGCCAGTACGGCGTCAATTCTACATTCTGGCAACATTATGTCAGGAAGCCATGTCAATCCTGCACCAGTTGGTTTTTCACAAATCCTCTGCTTATCTTCACACAAATGTGAAGAATTCCAGTGGTCTGGAATGGCCTTTTTTTAAGCTACGCCTACACCCTGGGACTCTACCAGGATCCTTCCTTACTAAACTTAAAACTGTTCTTTTTGGGTGCGCTGGAGTCGGGAGCGCCTCTGAGTAGTTCTTTTTTTTGAAGGAGCACTATATAAATGTCCGAATGAATGAATGACCGAAATTGCACCAAAGCTTGAGCTTAGAGCAGAGTGGGAAAAAGAGCGTCTACAGCAAAGACCATATCTTTCCACCACCAGCACTGACCTGTTGTAGTCATGGCTGACGCCGCTGAAATAGCTGAGCATCGATTCGACGGATGCGTTGGCAGGCGTCTTCTCCTCCTCGATAATCTCGAAGATGAGACTGCTCTTTGCCGACTCCAGCTCAACATCGCTCAGTTCTGCTGTTCCGTCCACCAATCCATCCTGTCATCAAAAGAAGCAATTATATAGATTAACATTAGACATTTTTTATTGATCCCATTTCAATCACATGTAACTAAGTAAACATAATCAGATTTAAGCAAAATTCACATAAAGTGTAGGCAGAATAACAACGTGGGAGCAATAGGCACACCAAAAGGGACAAGTCCCGCTAGGTAGGGGGCCTAAATACCAATGAGAAGTACAATAAGACAATGAACAGTACAAGGTATCGTACCATTCATAAGATAATTTACCTTTGGCATTTATCATTGGTAAGATAATTTACCTTTGGTATTTACCATTGGTAAGGTAATTTACCATTGATATTTACCATTGGTAAGGTAGTTTACCATTAGTATACATTTACCATTGTTAAGGTAATTTACCATTGGTATATACCATTGGCATTGTTAAGGCAATTTACCATTGGTATTAACCCTTGGTAAAGGCAACTTAACTTAAGTATTTTACCATTTTTAAGGAAACAAATTGAAGTGATAAAAGTTGAGACTGTACAACCAGCAGTTTCATATTTCTGATTTCATTTGGTTGCTTATTTGAAGCTGGTAGTTACTTTTCTCTGCAATATTATATTTAAAAAGGCATAAATAATATAATTATATATATATATATATATATATATATATATATATATAACTAGTCCAGAAAAGTCGCTGGACCCCTGGACATGTGTCCCCCCTCTCTCTGTCTTTTCTCATCCAGTTTGTACCAATCTTTGTGATCCTCAAAGACCAAATTCTACTTGCTCTACTTCAAATCGCTGCCCCATCAACAATTTCAAACACGACCTGTTTACTGGTGATTCTAAAGAATGAAAGCAAAATACGAAAGCCTTACAACAATCTTCTTTGCCTGCTTGAAGGCCTCGACCAACTGACTCGACTTGTAGAGCGAGAAGTAGATGAGACCAGTCTCCGGCTTCAAGACAATGCTGTAGAGTTCAAAGTAAACACAAACCTTAAAACATTTGACAACAGAACGTAAATAAGTCAAGTTTAGTTCTGTTGAATGTAAACAAGATAGTAACTCATGTTGTGGTTATCATCACAAATTTTATGTAGTGTCACTGTTCTCCGCTAAGCCAAAATGATGACTAAGAGCGTCTTTGTGAGTTATTTCGCATGGACTATAAAGATACAAGCAGCACAACATGTGTTGACAAGAATATCGTGCACTAACCTTTGAATGTGTTCTTCTTGTGAATAAGTCCAAGACTTTTAAATAACCTCAGCGCTCTTGAATAAGTTCAACATTTTCAAATCGCTTATGACTAAACCCAAAAAAACTCAATATATATATATATATATATGGTTTGGTTTGGTACCCGCCAGCAGCTGGTCAAACTGAACGTGGGATTCCTATCTTCCAGATTCCCTACCTTTGTCTCCTCCACCTCTGTTTGGCATCTGGGATCATTCCGGCATTATTGGGCAGCATATTACTTCACCGACTCGATCCTGCTACTATCGTTTGTGCCAGTAACAGATAGCCTCCTTCCCTGTCTTCCTCTTCTGCTGCCAAACCTTGATTCATGCCTTCATCGTCAATCGATCGAACTACTACACGCCCAACATTCGGCGAAAAAACTCAGCACTTGCAAATAAGCCCAATAAGCTCACGAATAAGTGGTGCCCTGCACCTATCTTTAGAGTGGCGGGGCGGATCCAGAGGGGCCAATCCGGCCATGGCACCCCATTTAAAAAGTGCATGGAAGGTGGCCCACAATTTGGTTTCAACAAGCCATTAAGCCTGAAAAGCAGGATACCAGAGAGGCCACTACTCCGACCAGGATGACTGATGAAATGGCGTCTTTGTCTTGGGAATTCGAGACAAATGACTAATTAAAAAAGTCATCAGACTTTTTCGGCGAACCAGATGAAAACATTTTCCTGGCCCAACCCAGGGCCAAAAATTTTGCCCCCCATCGAAAATTTCTGTATCCGCCCTTGTAGAGTGGCACTTTAAAAAATCTGGACTTTCCGACAGACTAACTTGTACGAATAGGAAAGACCAAGGCCACGAATCTGCTTCCACATTGGACCCTCCAACTGTGTCAGGTAGTTGAGACAGACGCGCAGCGCCGGAATATCTGGATCGGAAAAGTCGTTGACGCCCGACGCCACCTGGATGAGGAAGTTCGACTCGACCGAACCGACCCCGATGATCATTGCTCGATCCGAGCAGGCGTTGTCCTCGTTAACGAACTCACTGTCCTTCTTGATGGAAGGCCTGAGCACAGACAAAGATCACAGCAATTAAATACACTGCAGACAAAACTAAAATCACTAAGTATGAAATCCAAGATAATTAATAATCTTCGTTTAATTTCAAACTGACACAACGCAGAATGATAACAATTCATGGTGACAGGACAATTAACCCCTGAACAGTTCGGGGATTGGGGGGTAATTGTCACGGGGTAATTGTCCGGGGGTGTGTGGGGGGGGTAATTGTCCAGGGGTAATTGTCCTAGAACCCAATTCATAGTATGACGGATGATCACAAGTTAATAAAGGAGTCTAATTAAACTGTCGGCAGCCAACATGGCACCCATCACGCCTTACTGCTCAATTTACCGACCCCATCTGCCGATTGGAAGGTTGAGTGGACCATTTTTGGAAGCGGGTCATGCGCTCCTCATGCCAGAGTGCTAAACATTGCCATAACCTCACCCCTCCAACATAGATGAAATAGAAATAACAAGAATATAAGATCTTGTTAAATGCATTGCTTTCGTGCAACTGGGTTGCAGTTTTAAGCACTGGCCACCGTTGCAGATGTGTTTTCCACTCAGTTTATGCAGCACACAGAAAAATAAAGCCAGTTTTCTAATTTCTAGTTTTAGTTCAAAAAGAACTAAACTTGACTTGTTTACATTCTGCTGCCACAGGTTCCTTCGTCAAAGCCACAAGTCAAGTAAGTCAGTCAGTTTTAGTTCTACATTTGTACTTTTCAAATTTTAGCTTTAGTTAGTTTTAAGAACTATTCAATTTCAGTTAACTAAGTCAACAATAAAGTCACTCTCATTTTTCATTAAACTTAACTATCACTAGTTAGTTTTCCTTAAATAACAATTCAACAGCAAATGATTTTAGAAGGAAATCCGACCTGGCGATGATTCCTACCACATTTGTGGTACAACATGAACACATTGCTCGTAGCCGTGTCCAGCACCTGTAGAACTACTTTTCTGTAGCACTGTAGTGTCTTGCTTAACGGCATGTAATATAGCTCCACACTACACTTTTGAAAGATCTTCCTGTTACACTACGCTTAATTCCCAGGGGTCACTCCACTCTGTTCCTTAAGAACCTAAAAACTGCTTTATTTAGTCGTGGTTGGGCCGGGAGCGCTTCTGAGTAGCCTACCTTTAAGAGGTGCTACATAAATTTCTGAAATAAATAAATACATGCGATCATTGCTAGTGATCACACAGTCAGTTGCTTCACTATCCGACTAACATGCTCTATAATAATCAAGTAGATTGCAACTATCTCAATCAATGTCGCTACCATCAAAATATTCATTGTCTTATACATCTAATTGTCCTAAAACCTCAAAGGATGTACATCTTTTCTGCAATGCCATTTTATCTACTAGAAAGCTGACGTCAGTGTACACAAGCGGTCTAATACAGGGCATTGCTATTTATCAGATGGCAGCAATGACAGTAACGGAGATAAGTGACATGGATTGCCAGCACTCTGACAGCGCCTGTAGTCGCTGTGCACCGAGTCCTGGTTCACCAAATGACACGCGAGTTAACTCATACCTCACATTCCAAGTGTTGATCTAATCTGAAAGGCAGGCAGCAATGGATATGAAGTGTCACAGGCCAGGTGATGAAGACACTAGACCAAAATGGGGTAAGGATCTGGCAGGGGGCTTGGTGAGCCCATCCAAAAATTACTGCAAACTAAATCTTAAACGGTATAATTTTTCGCATGCAGTCAATTTAGTCTTAGGCAATGCCACGTGGGCCAGAAAAACCCTGCTGACAGGCCAGAAAAACCCTGCTGACAGGCCAGAAAAACCCTGCTGGCAGGCCAGAAAAACCCTGCCGACAGGCCAGAAAAACCCTACTGACAGGCCAGAATAACATTGCTGACAGGCCAGAAAAACCCTGCTGACAGGCCAGAAAAACAATGCTGACAGGCCATAAATGGCTCTTAGGTCAGCACTTTCACACCCCAGGATTATACGTGCAAAACCCCAGTGAATTTTGTCATTAATGTTGCTGAAGATTAGTGCCTTCAGGCAGCACTTTAAAATGTTCCAATCTGTTAACTACATAACCATAACCATAAATTTTTATTGCACCAAGACAACAACAAAATTTAATAAGTAAGTAGCCTTTGTTTGCATCAGACACGCTTTTGACCTCTGAACTGCACTTACTTTTCCCCGTCTGTTGCGATGCCCTTCGGCAGAAACTCGTCGAGCCAGACGTCGGTGAGGCTGAAGTTGCAGTGACGGGTCAGACGATCGACGTGGGCGGCCATGTGGACACGAAACTGCGAAGGACGCGTCAGGATCTTCTGCACTGCACGCAGGTTGTCCAACATCTCCACCTGAAATGGATGCACTGTCAGAGTAATGCAGCTGTTTATGATGGTAGAGGTACCTCTAGGACATGACAGTAAAGCAAAAGATAGCATTGTTTCTTGTAGAGTGTAGCACACGCTCATGAAGGTAATGATAACCGTTGTTCGAGAAGGATAAGGTAGCACTGGCACTTGTAGCGTGTAACATTTGTTTACATGCAACAATGTAAACCCTTGGTCGTGAAGATAACGGTAGAACTGGTTAACATAGCATGTAACACTTCTTTATCAAGGTGAGGTAAACTTCAGATAGCAAAGGTAAATGAAACTCTGTTTCACATAAAATGCTAATATTATACACACACACACACATATCGTGCACAACATTTACTTACGAACACAATGGAAACATGTGTTCACGAAGATAAAATAACAGTTATCAACAGTACGCATTTAAAGAGGAAGCCTCAAAGACCTTTACACTACCATGATCACATCAGTTTTAGAACTTGATTAAGAACTGATCAGCAAATTGATATTAATAAAGGCATCAGTGAACAGTATCAAGACTCAAGATGTAAGTCAGGTCAAAATCCACTGTAGAGACTATGGTGGAACTTTAAAACAAAGTTCTGGTAAGTGAAAATGAACGACTTGGGTGAACAACAACCTATGACAATTCACCTGGAACATGACAACTCATCTAGACCAAGTTTTAACCATAATCATAACCACAAATTTCATTGCTTCATTTAGCGAGATATCAACACTCGCAATTAATTATGCGGTTCGGCGCGAAACTCCGATTCAGTGTCCGCACTGTAGTCGGAAGCGCCTCTGAGTGGTAATCTCGAAGGGGCGCTATAACCAAGTACTCATACATACACACATAACCACATACATACATGCATACATACATACAATACATGTATACATACACAGAGTAAAAAATTAAACAAACTGAAGGCAGAGTTAAACGACCATAGTCTCGCTAACAGGGTTACAGAAGTACATAACAAAATAGCGACCGGTTTTAATTTTACACATAACTCATTTCTCGATTCAGACACATCCAGCATAATTTCTGTTCATCTGTGACGTTTCTAAAGGCACCAAATAAATTCCAAGACATAAGTACAAATAGAGAAATGTGGTATTGAATTGCATTACTATTATTTCTGTGTTGCCCTTTTCTGCCGATTCCAAGAGACTCGACAGAAATGTGTGTTGTCTAAGCATGCTCGTCACGTGATGGTTAGAATCTGCCACAGACACAAAATATAACAGAAAAACACTAAACTATCACAAAAACAATTACAATATCACAGAAACATGTTAAAATATCACAGAAACATGATAAATGTCATGAAACTCACTAAAATATCACAGAAACACGTTAAAATGTCATGAAAACTCACTAAAGTATCATAGAAAGATGTTAAAATAAGTATCATAGAAAGATGTTAAAATACCGGAAAACAAGTGAAAATATGATAGAAGCATATTGAAACATTTACATAAATATGTCAAGGCATTACAGAAACTAAGTGAAACACAGCAGCCAATTGGTTGTGCACTCAACTTACAACGCAGGGCTAGGGTACTATGTCAAAACTTGTAAGAAATATAACTTATCATTTGTAAGCAAATAATAGGTCATAAAACTATAAATAACAGCGTGTCAGATATATGGAAAAACAAATTAATATTTGTTAATTTATCAAATAAATCTTTATCATGAATAGTAACGTGTTCGGTTGTATGGCAAGCTTCGATTGGCTAGTACTGTAGCAGTGTAGCTGATAGTTTTCCATGTGTTACAACATTTTATCGCTGCCAGAGGCGCAAAGATCGCTCCCATCCTCATTTTCCAGGCTTGGGACTGGCACTACAGAATATGAACAATGCGTGCAGGCCACAATAGGGTGGGTGTTAACACATTGGCCGCCTACTACGAGTTAACTCGTAGTACAGCCAGTCATTTAACATGGCATGTAGGCGGTGAATGTGTTAAGGGTGATGCAGAACATGGGCCCGCAGTTACAGTTATAAATCAGTCATAAATATGTGGTGGACCTGTGGGTTTTCAGAAAGGGGTCAATTGGAAGGTAACCACAGCGCGGTGGTGTAGTGGTGGCGTCATTGCTTTGAAGCCGGAAGGTTCGAATCCATCTCAAGTCGCCGCGTAGGGACCTTGAGCAAGTCCTTCACTCACAATTGCTCAGCGCTTCGGCGTGAAATTCCGATGCAGTGTCCGCGCTGCAGTCGGGAGCGCCTCTGAGTAGAGAGCTTGAAGGGGCGCTATAACAAGTGCGCATAAAAACAAATACCAGACCCACACTAGCCTTCAAGCGGCCTTCAGTGGGGTGGGGGTAGTTGATAGCATTGTAGAAATACCTTTGCTGTAGTTAATCTCGCGCATGATTGTATGGATGACCGTGCGGCCATCGCGTTTCATGCGAGCGACGTCGTTGACCATTTTGCTGGCCACAATCTTCAGACGTTCCTCCGTGAACTGGACGTTGTACAGCAGATCACGTAGCCAGGTTATCGCCTTCTTATACTTGTCCATTTCAACCTGATAAATAGGAAATAATCATCAAATTGCTAAATTGTTGTTATCATCGTTATTTTTCTTCATCGTATTCATTTATTTATTAATTAGTATTTTAAATTAGCTGTTATTTTCATTATTATATTTTTTATTTTTCTATTTCGTTTTTGTATTGCCCTTAGATAAGTTTCGTTACCCCAGGGACTAAGACATTATTATTATTTCCAGAATAAACTTCTAGTGGGTCAGGCCTCATCAGCAGGACGTGAGGCAAAAATTATCATAACTGTTACTGTTATTATCATCATTATAGCAATAAAGAACACAGATAGAAGTGCCAAACCCTTGCTCTTAAGTGCTGTAATATGCCGAGCAAATTTCTGTCCAGGGTAACGGCCTCTGTTGTCATAGACCCTGGTCAAATCGGATCCACCACCAAACCAAGCATAGCACTAGAGCCAAACCAAGCATAGTACTATGGATGGCAGCTGCAAACTGGAGTTAAGCATGGAAACTATCATCACAATTATACTATCCATGTGGTGCAAGAATTCAATTAATTTCACATCTTTGTAAAAAAAATTAAGTCAAATTGCTGTTATTGTTAACGATTCGTCTACCTTGGGACCACAGATAAAGATTCTGTACGTGCAAACTGTACACATAGCCTACATACATCCAATAACATGACCACTTTGCATTCTTCTTTATTTCAATTCATCTTTATTTCAATAGTTATCTCGCATCTATTTAGCACCACAAGACAATGATGAAGGATCAATCGCTGGCACCGATCATTGTGAGTGAAGCACTTACTCAAGGTCTCTTGTAAACTCAGTAGGAGTATTTGGGAACAGGCTCAAACTGGTCATTAAGCAGGTCCAAAACAATTTAATATCACCATGTTCATAAAGATCCTAGATTCAATACCCATACACCATAACCAAAGTGAATTCTGCTACGCCACGGACAGGAGTGTAGATTCACACCGATGACAGATTTAACCCGTTACCGACCAAAGTGCAGCAAATGGTATGAAGAATATTTTATCCTTGGTAAGTAAAGGGTCAACTTAAACAAAGGAAACCAACAAAACTTTTCCCGATTATGCAAACCTTGAGTGAAAGGACTGCAACGTTAGAGAAGTGACCGCAGACAAAACGCGATCCACCGACGCCGAGACCGGTCGAGTAGCTGAGCATATCAGCGGCCATCTCCTTGACGACATCCTCAAACGAAACAATGGCTAGTTAAAACAAACAACAATGGTCAAATGAAACAATGGCTAGTTAAAACAAACAACAATAAGGGTCAAATGAAACAATGGCTGGTTAAAACAAACAACAATGGTCAAATGAAACGATGGCCAGTTAAAACAAACAAAAAAAATGGTCAAATGAAACAATGGCTAGTTAAAACAAACAACAACAACAATGGTCAAATGAAACAATGGCTAGTTAAAACAAGCATCAATGGTCAACTGAAACAATGGCTAGTTAAAACAAACAACAATGGTCAAATGAAACAATGGCTAGTTAAAACAAACAACAATGGTCAAATGAAACAATGGCTAGTTAAAACAAAACAACAACAATGGTCAAATCTCAACACAACAAAGAAATCCAAGATTACTGATATCTTACTAAATAAAATTTGCCACTGGTTGCACTCTGCCAGTGCCAGTCCTAAGCCTGGATAAAGGAGGAGGGCGACACTAATGATCTCCGTCATCACACAGCATCGTTAAACTAAAACAACTGCTCTTTAGTAATCATTTAATTGACGAATTAATTTATTTATTGACGTATCTCACTATGTAATCAGAAACACAACAAGTACCTAGCACAAGAAGACATCAGGGCATGAAAGTACAGCATTGATTTATTCATTAATTAAATGAATTGTATAGCGACTCTTCAAGGGGACTACTTTGCCAGTTGATGGTGGGTGCCAAGTCATATGAACTGAGTTTTAATTAATAATATTCATAATTAAATAAATAATTGACTATGCTCTGCTTCAAACTTGGGACCAGACATCAATCACAAAAAAGTTGCCAACAGCAACAAACTTAACAAGAATTCCAGATACGACCAAATTCAAAACTCCTACAGAGTTAAGTGAAAATACTTCGAACTTTACTTTAACCTTTTACCGACCAAAATATAGTAAATTGTATTGGAAAATCCTATACCCTTGGTGAGTAAATGGTTAAACAAGAAGCCCCACTCACCGCCGTCTCTGAGAATCGATGATTCGAGGATCATCTCCAGGTACAGAGGCAAGTAAGGCTTCAGTTTCACTGGGACTAAATTGGTGTCCATAAGCACTGTCATCTGAACAAAGAAACAGACATCGTAATTGTAATTACAAATTTATATAGAGCCACTACTTCAAATTTATATAGCACCTCTGGGCGGTTCATCCTACTAGGGGCACTTTATAAATGTTTAAATACAATACAATACTACGTCGTCCAAAGGCATTCAACACATCATTCAAAAAAACGTACACAAAAACAACATGTGCAATTAAATAGCACTTGGAGAAAAATTATATGTCAATGCAAAAGCATAATTAAATATATAATAATAGGAAGAAATATACAGATGAAGAATAATAGCGAAAAATAATTGCAATAATATCAATTTCATATCAAGTTACGATATTGAATTTTAAAACGAATTATAGCATATGTATTTAAAATATACATGTATGCATGTTTAATATGGAGACCTGTAGTTACTACAATTTCTTTCCTGTTCTATCTTACGCACCTCAATGGTTGTGCAAAATCAAAAAATAAGGAAAATAGCAATAATTTTGTAATAACAGCATCATATTTATCATTAATAGACAAATTCATTTCTTCACAACAACTGATAAACAGACTAATTTAATTGAAAATATTCAATTACTTGGATCTCAAGACATTAGTTGCCATATTGCTGTCACTGCTTCTGTTAGTTTCTTATTGCTATTGTTGATAACATTATCATTAAGATCATCATCGTCACAATAAGGCTCCAGACAGCAAATTGTTGATTGTCAGAAATTAATATCTAACCGTGACAAAGTTAGTCGTGATGTCATCCAGCTGGAAGATGAACGGAAACTTTTCCAGTGGAAACTGACGGTTGGCATTCGCCTTTCCCAGGTCGTGATTGCTGCTTGGACTGATGCTGTGGAAACGAATGCAAGACACGTCTGGCACGTCAACGCAAGTCAACATCTCGTGCGGAGCCGGACGCTACGAAGGAAGAAACACGTCTGGTGTTGAATTTTCATAAATGACAATTATCATCATTCTCATCCGCATAATCATCTTCATCCTTATCATCATCTAGGTTTATCATCATCCGTGTAATCATCTTCCTCCTCATCAATGTCATCATCTGCCCCGCTTCCTGATCACCATCATCACCCTCATCATCACCATTTTTTGTATCATAATCCTGGTCATTCCCTTAATCTTAATCCTCATCTTCATCATTAAATTGTCAACATCATCTTAATCCTCATCTTTATCATACACTCACATCGTCATCATCATCATTCTCATAATCAGCATCTTCACTCTCATTTTTATCATCATCCTCATCAGTTTCACACTCTATTCCTTGTCAACATCCTCATCTTCCTCTGCATCATGACCATCGCTAACAACTTTCAAATAATTGGCCTATCTAACAAATTGTGATCCTTCTGTTATTTCTGCGTGCCCCAGCTTAGACATGCGATTATTTTAATACGTGTACACCATCCGTCATCACATATGCAATATATTAACATAATTGAATTTCGACTTGCACTAATGTACTGTGGTAATCCGTTTCTTTTTCCACACCCAAGACCTTTCTAAACCACTAACACGGATCCATGGTAAACACAATTCCAAGCAGAAGCATCTCAAAGCACGTGAAATGAAGGGTCTCACCTCGTTCTGCTCCACTGCCTCTTTCAGTTGCTTCTTGAGCGTCTCCAGACCCTGCTCTCCGAGTTTTGTCCTCTGCTGAGCCGTTCGCACGTCCTCAGTTTCTCCCATTGTCTCCATGAGTCGGTGACTCGGCTCACCAATTATCTGCAAGATGAAATTGCGGGTCAACAATAAACAACTCAGTAACACAAAACAAAGATACATTTATATATACATGGACTGCAACTGTAATTGTCATCATAATCTATTATTACAGACTTTACAATGCTGTCATAGTAATTGTAATCATAACTATTACTGTCGTTGCAATTGTAATTGTTTCCATAATAGCAATTGTCACCATAATTGCAATTGTCTAAGTTGCAAACTTTTGTAATTGTCGTAATTGTAACTGTCATAGTAATTGTAATCACAACTATTACTGTCGTTGCAATTGTAATTGTCTCCATAATTGCAATTGTTGCCATAATTGCAATTGCTACCATAATTGCAATTCATAATTGCAATTGTTACCATAATTGCAATTGTAATTGTCATCGCAATTGTAATTGCCATTGTAAATAACACCACGAGTGTAATCGCAACTGAAACCGCAATATCAATTGTCTTGGTAATTGTAAATGTTCATCGATAAGCAAGCAATGAAAATAACAACTGTCGTATCACAATCTCACTTCTGGGAAACATTCTATCATGCGATAATTATGACCAACTAACCAGAACGTGATTTTTGCCGACAAAGTAGGAAGCGACGAGGTCGATCCAGTATTGGGCAGATTCCGTTTCCAGCTGACGGAAGATTTCGATCTGGTTCAGTCGCAAATTCATCTGAAATTTACAGCCAATAACATTTACTTTAATTCTAGGAAATAATAATAATCATCAACATTATTCACAAACAATCATCTTCAGAAATTCCTTTTATTTTCAAACTGGGGCAGGATGCATGTTAGCATGGTATATGTAATTAGAAGTCAGTGCAGAAGCGAAGGGTTCAAATCCTATATGAGGATAGACATTTTAATATTCCTGTTCTAACAGCACCTCCAAATAAACTCATAAATGAGTACATGAACTGTACACACTCAGTGGAAATTAATGCGATGATGTGATGAGAGCAGTAGCCAGTTGGTTAGAGCACTTAGCTTGTAACATGAAGATTATGACTTCGAAATCATAATCTTCATTTTACAAGCCAAGTACTACTTAAAACTGAATATTCAAAATACTTGTCAGTGAAACTGGAGTAGAGTTTCACAATTCACAATCATCAGCTTAACATTTGAAGCACCACAGTTTTGCAATAAATTGTCACTCACTGAGCTGTTCATTCATTCATTCATTCATTCATTCATTCATTCCTTCCAAGAATTTATATAGTGCCTTTGTATACTGTTGATAAACATGCTCTCACATCTTCGAGCGTGTTTCCGTAGAGGAATTCACCGATGATGTGAAAGGCAATACAGTTGTGTGGACTGTCTTCCAGCTGCCAAACAAAAACAATTGGTGAAATCATTTACACGGCAATCAACTTCAAATATTGCATACCACATGATCAACCTTCTTAGTCAAACAGTCTTGCTCTCCTTTTTACACCTAATCTTGTTTTCATTGCACAGATCAATTGATACATGTTTCTGATTAATTAATATCTTACGCCTAGCATGCCACAATGTCTCAGATTAAATTTAAACCTTCTATAATTTTCCTTTACAAGCAGGCCCGCATTATGGTAGGTGCTAAGGGTGCTGCAGCACCCGGGCCCGTAGTATCCTTACAAGCTCTTTCATAAGATAGAACTTTTCTAACAAAGCTTTCTGAGTAACAAGCAGAATATACGAAGACAGCAGCACAATGCATTTCATTAAGAGTAGGAATAAATAATTTGTCAAAAATAAATAAAAGATAAATATGTAATAATAATAATTTCATTTCCATTAGCTTGTAAATGACTTTGTCAGTTTCTTTTGAATAAATAAATGTGTGTTATAATATAAAATAAATTTTTAAAATAAATAATAATAATTTAATCATTTCATTTCCATCAGCTTGTAAATGACTTTGTCAGTTTCTTTTGAAAAAATAAACGTGTGTTATAATAATACAAAAATATGTTTAAAACATAAATAAATAATAATAAAAGAACTACTGAAATGACACCACCAAAATGCTCAAGACATCAGTTGACGGTAATGATGATGACAATGATTAGTTCTGTGCTCAAACGGAAGTCTCTTTGCTACTATATAAAATCAATGCCACCCGAGATTAGACGAGTTCAGTGGTTAACCACCTTCGACACGGACAATCACGGGTGAGCAATTTGTCGAGGATCACCAAACAGTGAAGGCTGTTAAGGTAGATTCCAGTTGCTACAAAAACACGTCAATTTAAGAGAAGACAACTCACGGCACTCATGGCTTCGAGAATCTGTCGATGTATGACACTCTTCATTCGTTTCATGTCGATCTCTTCTCGTACGTTCGCGATGTTCTCCAGCAAAGTCAAAAGCCTACAGAAAGTCAGAAGCTCAAACACATAAGGCCAAAAAAAAATAATGTTGTGTTTCCGGTAACCCAACCGACCCTCTTTTATTGCCGCGACTCAAATAATTTTGTTAAAAAAATTTATTTAAAAAAATTTATGAATTTTTTTTTTTTTTTAAATTTTTTTTCTCCAACATTTTTTTGGACATAATACGGTGACATTGCCTTCCGTATAGAGTTGGATCTTAGACCAAAAAATGTTGTGTTTCCGGTAACCCAACCGACTCACTTTTATTGCAGCGACTCGGAAAATTTTGAGTAAATTTTTTATTTACATTGACATTGCCTTAGAGTTTCACGCCTGCCTAACTACTTCCTGGTTGCCAGTCTTGAGAAACCTCTAGCCTTATCATTCTCACTTGAGTCACCTCTAACGGTGACTAGGGAAAATAAATCTAGCAACCTCTAGGTGTAACTAGTCACTGGCTCGATCAGTCTGGAACAACCCCTAGCAGTGATGTTTTGTTCGCGCTCATCTTCCCAAGTTCCCATTCCCTTCCCACTTTATCTTACCAGAAAAGATGTCAACAAAATTAAATTAATAGAATTGTTTTCTAGAGCAATTTTAGGTACAGGGAAATAGGCAATTTATACTTGCTTAGAACACGTACTTTGTTGCAGCGTGTACCTATATGCAAAAAAGAGTATTTCGGTATAATTTTTCGTATAGTCACTGTATAAAAATATTTTACCAAAATAAAAATATTTTTCGACCTACCTACCCAATTTTTTTTAGCTCTGTTACCGGAAACACAGCATTGTTTTTTTTGGCCTAACATAAATTTAAAGCCTATACTGCAAGAGGCACTATACACATCTTTAGATGCGATGCAATACACATTATAATTATGACAATGACATAACATTATGTAGATGTCGTTACATAACGTGTGGGGCGTGGTGGTGGGTTCTTTGCCTTGAAGCTGGAAGGTTCAAGGTTCGAATCCACCTTCAGTCGCCGCGTAGGGACCTTGGGCAAGTCCTTCACTCGCAATTGCTCAGCGCTTTGGGGTGAAAATCCGATTCAGTGTCCGCTCTGCAGTCAGGAGCGCCTCTGAGTAGAGAGCATGAAGGGGCGCAATAACAAGTGCACAAACAAACAAACACGATTAAGGTAATTCTGTCCCCTCAGCTACAACCTATCTCTCCGCCTCTGGACAACGTTGAACCGATTCAGAACCAGTCAGGGACGCTGTGCGGCAAATGAAGTCCGATGGAAGCAGGCTTCGGACGCTCTCTGCGACTGCGGAGAGGTGCAGACAATTTCTCACGTTGTCAATGACTGCAGAATAACTGTTTTTCCAGGTGGACTGTTCGCTTTGCATATTTGCTGACGACGATGATGTGCGCTGAGTTAGCGCGAACTGCAAACGCTAAATAACTAAGGTAATCATGAATACTGAAAAGAAAGAGGTGAAGAAAAAGATGTCAGTGGCAGCATAAAACAGAGTCCTCAGCGAACATCACAAAGATGCTGAGAACTGAGCACTTGCCAAGTTGCCAGTTCAGGCACAGGAGTGCAACAGCCTACAAACGAATAGAGCTCTTTGAGACAAACCTCGGGGACAATTCCTTGAGTTTGTCCACCGGAACGTTCTCGAAATGAAAGTAGAAGCAAGTCTCCGAGTTTTCGATGATAGAATAGCTCACCTAAAACAACAAGCACCACACAGCTCGGCTAAAACTGGCATGACAATAGCAAAATAATCATCAAACAACAATGCTAAAAATAACAATAGAATCAGTAATACGTACTCCAACCCCTATACAACCTTACTCATACTCAACAAAACCTCCTTCTGCAGTTCCTCTGCCTCCTTCTGTCCCTGGCTGTCGGCCAAATGAACTCGTTCTTCATTATGTATGTAAGTGCACTTGTTATAGCGTCCCTTCAAGATAACTATTCAGAAGCGCTCCCGACTACAGCACGGACACTGAAGCGGCAATGGGCGGTAATGGCGGGGGAGTGGTAATGGCAGGGGGGTAATGGGCCGGGGGGCAATGTCCTAGACCCATTACATACATAGTTACATACATAAGATAAGCACCTAGAAACAACCAACAAGAGCAGAGCAGCACGTTGCTCTCTGGAGCATAATGCTTCAATCGGTTGAAATGATTGCACGTTGACTGCGTCTGCTTACGTCGCTTGCGTAGGGATCTTCGATCTCAACAAAGTCTCTCTGCAGTGGAGCAACGGCCGTGTGGGTCAGGTATTCCATCAGGATCAACAGCGCCGTCAGAATCTTCTGCTCCTAACGTCAAATAAGTAAAACAGCAAAAAATTAACTTTCTCAGATATTCCTTTTATAAACAAAAAAGACCAATAAAAATGTTTTTTGAAACAATAAGAAAACCTGTATTTTGATACAATAATTTTTTTAAATATTTTGTCAAAAAGTGTATATATATAAATGACCAATTTTGACCATACGACTGAACATCAATGGTGCCGAGCATGTGTGAGTGAAGGACTTGCTCAAGGTTCCGACGCAGTACTTCATTAACCACTTGAGTGGCTCCAGGCTCTAACCCATGCTCTCCACGTTACAAGTCAGACATTCAAACCAAAAAACCACTTATCAGCAAAACAGTGCAGATAAAACTGGAAGAGCCGCCAGCTGTGGGCCCACGCACACTTGTAGAGCTTAACCAATGGATTCCCATACAAAGTTGACGGCATCGTGTACAGTCTGAAAGCGACTCGAAAGTTTTACTTTACTTAAATGATTACATTACGTAAATTTGATCCCACAAACTCACACACTGTTACAGGTAATGTTACACTTGCCACGTAGTGTCCTTTTCGCTGGTCTTCACTGTGCTACAAAATCATCACTCTTTCTTTGGCCTTAGCTGTGCATTAATAAATCATTTTATTATTACATTTGCTTTGACATTGGCTGTCCTACATATATCCTCCATTATTACTCTTTCTTTGGCCTTATCTGTGATATATAAGTCATCTTATTATTACAATTTCGTCTGTCTTGGCGTGATTTATAAATAATCTATTATTAAATTTTCTTTGGTCTTGGCTGTGCTACACCGCTACATAAATAATCATATCATGCAATCTAACTGTACGACTGACAGCTTAAAATAATTTCCAAAATTATGCATTATATCATACAATATTACAACAATAAAGTCATATTATAAATCAGAACTTATTGTAATTACAATCCTAATGCAACTAAGTAAAACCGGGAAAAGCAACAGACCTTAGCTAGAGGGCCGCGCCAGGCAATGAGAACCATTCCCGATTCTTCGTCATCGCATGGATAGAAGACGGTTGTTTCCACGGTTTCCGATAGCGGAGGCACCGGACTCTCCCAGGGTCGATTGTAAGTGGAGCGACCGCCCTAACAAACCGAAAACCACAAAAGAAAATCCTTAATAAATATATCGATTTATTTACAGCATCAATATTGTCTGCAGAAGAAATCAATTCAAATATCAATGCGACTGCAAAGTCAATTTAAATATGATAATTAATCAAGCGCTTGAAAAGCAGCTAAACATTTATATAGCTGCTTTTAAACACCTCCCAAAAACAAAACACTACTTGCAAGTCAATCCAACTCAGCATATATCGGATTCACTTAATATCCTTATCAAAACATCATTTCAGAATCTGTATTAGATGAAGCATTTCATAACAGGACTTAGCATTCAATTGCTAAATGAATTTGAATGCAAACCTCCTCAAAGGACCACTCAGAGGCACTCCAACCCCAGCGCGGCCAAATAAAACTGTCTTACGATGAGAGAGGAATGACTGAGGAGGAGTTCTAGAAAGTAGTGTTGTTTTCGTTAACGAAAACGAAAACGGTAATTAACGAAAATGAAACGTTTTCGTTAACGAAAACTAAAACTAAAACACGCTGACAACGAAAACTAAAACGAAATATGCAGCAATCAAAACTAAAAGTAAACGAAAATTGATCAAACGAAAACTAAAACGATATATGGCCAAACGAAAACTAAATAATTTGCTCGTAATTTCACCTTACTTTCCTTATTTGTGTGTATTGTGCAAATGGCGTATTTTAGTATTGTGAGGAAGGAGATTACTCACAAGTGGGTCGTTTTACCTGTATACCCGGGGTCATAATTATGGCTCTAAACCTGTCCAAACCGGTTTGGGGATTAGGGGCTATTAATATGCAAATCAGAGTAATGCAGGACAGTGATTGTCTGAGGAAGCCTTGCAGGGCCGACAGGCAGGGTGACCAGTGGAGTAAGGTAGGATATGATTGGCCAGTGAATAGGGAGAAACAATGGTGAGGCACGTGAGAGTGAACAAAGGCTGACCGCTGGCAAGGAAGACTCTGTCTTGCTGTGGCTGGCGATGAAAAGTATAGTCGTCTCTGGTGTAGAAAAGAGCCTATAATATGATTGCCTATAATATGATTGCCCTTCGAGAGAGAAACCAAGAGAAGTCCCTGGCCAGGATCTGATAATTATATGATATATATCCAGGGTGAAATTTATTAGTCTGGGAGAATTTCTGTAGCAATATATTTTGAGGCCAAACAAGGAAACGGACCACTTTGTTTGACCCGAGGTAAGAGTAAGTCTTAGAGTTTACAATCATAAAATATTCTCATTGATATGCTTTGCCTGTGACCTTTATTTAGTTGTGTAAGATCCTGCTAGAACTGCGTGAATAGTCGCACAATATCATATTATTCTCATTCATTCACTTCACATTACAATATTCCATTTTGGGATGTCAAACGTTCTAGCGCATGATAGACTGAGTGGTCTTTGGGATGATAGCGGGCATCTACCCTGCATCCTACATTGTACCTGTTATCATTATTCTATGGACTCCACATGCATAGCAGAAACAATAATTCCCTCGGCCGTTACCTGGGATATCAAAGAGTGATAAAAACTGATAAGTGCACGGATAGGTAAAACTATATAAAAACTGTAACTGGAAGAAGCAAAATTATTTGAGAACTTGAAGTAGAAGTAAAATTGCTTCAGGCAGAAGTGAATAAGAACCAGAAGTGATATTATTTGAGAACTAGAAGTGGAAGTAAAATCACGTCAACAGAAGTGAATAAGAACTAGAAGTAGAATTAATATAAACTAAAATATCACTGAGGGACGCTATAATTATTTACATGTATGATCAGGGTTGATACGTAATTTTGACCTTCCTGTGGTGAGCAACTGCATATATCGTTGTCATAAAATTTTGTATTAATTCCAAAAAAGTTATGAACTGTAATGCTGAGGTATTTATCAATTGGGCAGCAAATGACATTTCACATAATGATCACGTTTTATGTTCAGCACATCTTCGTATTGATTTGTATCAATATAGTTTATTCAAGGAACGAAACGGTATTCACTGCTAACGATTGTGTAGCCCCAGATTATTAAAACTAAAACTTATATTGGCATACTAAAACTAAAACTAAAACTGGCATACGAAAACTAAAACTAAAATTGATCCATAAAAACGAAAACGAAAACTAAAACTAATATTCAGCAACAATTAAAACTAAAACTAAAATTAAGACTAACAATCAAAACTAAAACTAAAATTGGGGCAATATTAAAACAACACTACTAGAAAGGGAGCAAAGCAAGCGTCAAGGGGGCCAATCTGGGTTGAGGGTGCGGCAAATTACTGACTTTGAACAGTTTTGTAAGTGCATCGGTTCCGGTCGGTTCTTAAGCATCACTCTGATGACCAATCAGAGTGTTCTGCGTGATCTGTTACCTCCCATAAAACTGACAAGCTGAGCAATGCAACCTCACACACACACACGCACACTAACGGACTAATGATAACCATACATCAATTGTAACAAAGGGCAGGTCCAAAAGGGATTGCAATCCTGCTAGGATGGACACCCACAGTTATGAGTTATCACCAAATAAATTCAACACACACATCTGCGTGCATGCGCACACACACAATGGAACAATCCCAGCAGTAGATATATCAGTATTGAAAACATTTATAGTCCGGAAGATTTATTTCAGTACACAGGATTCACCGACCATGTACAAGTGCGGACAGCAATTGTCTGAATAAAGAATGCACTTAATTACTTACTTACTTACTTACTTACCGATCAGAGTAGAGTAAATAAAATCTACGAACCTTTGCCTCGATTTTCTCCTCAAATGAATGAAGTCGAGACAGAACTTCCGATGGTTCGACCGCTCCAGTTACGATGAGGTAAAGATTTTCCGGTCGATAGAAATCCCGGTGGTAATTCTTCACCTGAAAGCAACAAAACGCAAGCCGTAAAATGTACCAAGTTCGATAAAACGTCATTCTGTCACTGAATTGCTCTGGTCACTTACGTGTTTCTCAATCGATTCAATCACTATCATTAATACAGTCAATCACTAAATCAATCAGTCACCTGATCCTTCAATCAAAGCCATTAATCAATGAGAAACTAACTCAATCAATCCTTTCAATCAACACATATCTATGCAAGATAGTCTAGGGCCCCTAACTAGCGGGGTCTTCCCTTCTGGGGTTCCTATTGCTTCCCTATAATACTAATTGTTTAACCTGTAATTATACCTAATTCTCTTCTCTAAGTAAGCAATTCAAAATTGTGTAATTGTACTTTTTCTTTTGTGGGAACAATAAACTTGATTTGATTTGAATTACACAGACTTATAAAATCAATTAATCATTCATTGAGGACTTCATTTGTTAAAACTTTCAATCATTCACTCAATCCTACAATCATTCAGTCACTCACTTCAATCAACACACATAAGCATACAATCTAATAAAACCGATCACTCATTCAATCAATCAATTATTCATGCAGTGTTTCGATCAATCTTTTCTTAAGTTACTCAATAAAACCTTCAGTCAATCACTCAATCAATCGTCCATTCAATCACAAAATGTACAAGAAAACAATGGTTCCATCTCCATCACCAGCTCCATGGAAACTGATCATCTCCAGCTCATCCACTGGAATTCTTACCTTCTCGTGAGACGTACTGGTCCGGAGGTTTTCCAAGATTCCACCGGTTTCCGACTTGTAACCGCAGCGACCCGGATAGACCGCCCGCAGCATCTCCAGGTGGGTCCTGCTCTCCCCCGTGTTCTCCCTCGCCTGCATCTCGCAGTAGACAATGCCCGCGTCTTCGCCCTCGGCGTTGACGTGATGTACCTCGGTTTTGTACGCCGCCTCCTACAGTGGTACAGTGAACCATAATGAGCGTTCTGGGTCCGTACAAGAAATAAAGTCTAGTCAATAACATCAGATGCCAGGGACTCTCTAAATAGCAAGGCTGGTTACTCGTTAAATTTTTTTTAATCTATTTCACTCTCAACCACTGCGCTCTGCTGTCCCTGGTGACTTAATGGTTCCTTTCACTCGTTCTGCAACAATGCAGAGGCGTTCCTTCTCTGTGGCTGGTCCAATGACCTGGAATGGACTTCCCTTGACTATGAGACACCTTCCAAGCTGTTCTCAATTTCACAAACTGTTGAAGACTGTTTTTTCGCTTGATCTCGGTCGGGAACGCCTCTGAGTAGCTACCTTGAAGAGGCGCTACATAAATTACGATTGATTGATAGACATCTCGGATTGTTGCCCCACTTCAAGTTCCGTAAACTTCTAAAACTGAAGATTAAACGTTTTTTAATCTCCAAATGCAAGTTTTTGTCAAACTTTTCAAACAGAATTATTCGTCAATCTGCCCTCAGAAATGTAACTGATTGAATGCTTTTCTCATGCAAACAAAATGTGAAATTTTCCCGAAACTCAATTATTGTCCAGAAACTAGGGACACAACTTAATACATGAGGTTCCAGTCCTGTGTATAAATGAACGAACGGTCCTTGAGGGTAATGACAACACACTGGTACGATCAGGCAGAGAATACGACGGCAGGGCAGATGTACCTTAAGCGTGGGATAGAGAATGTGGTCCAGGTAGATCGGCATGAGTTTCAGGAATCCATCACTGCCAGCCGTCGTCATCGTGTAGCAAGTATGGTCAGTGTCTGTCCATGCATTCGTTCCGGATGACAGGCACCTGTTCGCCACCAGATCAAGCACACCCTGAACGCGAAAAACAACGCCATTAAAGCAACAGAAATCGAACGATGTGACGAAATAACTCCTCCTCTTTGCACCTCGACAATTTGCCCGAACGTGCGTAATCTTCAACCAGAGAGGGACACTACCAGTGGCGTAGCCAGGAATTTATGATGGGTGGTTTTGTTTTTTTTGGCTGGCCGGATGCAATTCTGACACCAACCCAACAGTATTACAGTAAATAAAAAAGGAATAAAGTAACAAATAGAATAAAGTAAGAAAAACAATTGTTACTACAAGACTTAGTAATTGTTTTGTTTTTTCTTATTTATGTGGATAAATAACCTTTTAAAAAACTTTTTCCTAGGCCAATGGGGTGTTTTAACTCCCAAAACCCCTATTCTCTACGCCACTGGACACTACATTCGTCTTGCACTTTTGAATCAGCTCTCTCTACATTGACAAGTTCTTCATTATTAACTGGTACCCAAAGCACATCTTTTCGCTGTCTCAAAACCTTTTTATTTTCTCTTGGTCTTTCGCACTGAGAGCGCCTCTGATTGGTGTGCACTGTGATAGGTGCTAAAAAAAAAAGATACCCGTTGGCAGCGTCATCTTATTTGCGAAATCTGTCACCTGTTGTTGCTCTACTCTATTGACACAACTTGGTCCAGAAACTCAGAACATCCATACATGCAATCTGTCAGCTGTTGACAGAAATACGTTGGTTGGTTTCCCACATACGCGTGAGCCCTCCACTGGTAACTCTTCTAGCTTATTGAGCATTATTATATGCTAATTGACACATTTGTGGGTTAAAATGGCATTTACCATCATATTATAGGCCAGCACAGAGTATATATCTTGAAGTTTTTCTCGTTATATACAGAAATGCCGATTGCTTAATTTGTTTTTCTCTCTCCCTCATAATTTTTTTTATTCCTACAATTGAATGTTCTGTCATGTTTTTCTTTTATATTTTACATGAATTATGGGTGGCCCTATTAGCGGGATTTTCCATCCCTTCTGGGTCTCCCCTTCACCAAATTATGTTAATGTATTATTCAATGCCATAATTGTATTATGTTTGTTTGTTGTTTTGGTTGAGGAAAAATAAATAAATAAAAATAAAAATAAATAAAAAATAAAGAGGCACCATACAAAATCTCATAATTAATTAATGAAAGAAAATCAACCACTTGCAGATAAAAATAAAGACACAACAAAAATAAAATAATTGCCAGAATATCAATCAATGATAACATAATTAGTTATTCAAAGAAAGCATTAGTAGGCATTCAAAGGTGAGAACAGAAGGAATAAATTCCGCTAACAGGGTCGCATACCACAAGCGCATCAATTAACGGTCGCTTCAGAAAAATCTTAAGACTTATTTGTTCAAAATTTATCAATTAAGATTTATTTATTATTCCTGAGTAGAGTTTCCTCTTACATGTTTTTGCGCAAGATTCTATTTTTGTTTAGGCGTGTAATAAATAACAGTTTATAATAACAAATACAGTAATAACAGGGTCACCAAATTTCATACAAATGCACAATTAACATTTTTAAATGCCAGAAAATCAGCTCAAATATCAACCAATAATTCATTCACTTCTTATTTCTTTAAAATGCAATCACTACGATTCGCCGAATCATTTCGTTTATCAATTCATCTTTCAATATCGCTAATTCATTGAATGAATTTAATCAAATATGAATCTTGGGATCTAGTGACTTCTATGGAATAACGCATAAGCATCGATCAGTGGCCTCTTCAAGTGAAATCATCAACTAAACAAAATCAATCATTCAATCATTTGATCAATCATCAAAAAACTTGTAATTCATTCATTCACTACAAGAATTTATATAGCGCCTCTTCAAGGTTACTACCCAGAAGTGCTCCCAACTCGGCTAAAGAGGCCAGTAATGTGAGGACACAGCACAGTGGAGCAACATAACGTGTCAGAAACATTGAAGTACGATTAATGTCACACCTTGTACGGATAATCTTCACTTCCCATGAAAATCAGATGCTCCAGAGTGTGTGGCAGGCCATCGTCGTCATGCGCCTCTGTAGCTGTTCGACGAAAAACATCGCAAACAATTTACAACATCGAGGGTTATATTCTATAATGACTCGGTAGCAAGTAACTTTTTTTTATAAATTTGATGAAAAATATTTGCTGACAAAATTGAAGCGGGATTTTTCGTGTGAGGGTCGGTTAGGGCTCAGGTTAGGCGTCGTGAGGGTCGGTTAGGGTTAGTTTTAGGGTTAGTGCAGTCATTCTGAAGCTGGATTGATGAACAATAATTTTCAATGAAAAATGGATGAAAAATATTTGCTGACGAAATAGAAGCGGGATTTATCGAACAAATTCTTGCCTAAAGAGAAGCTGGATCGATTAAAATGATTCTCGGCAAACTAGAAGTTGGATTTATTAAAGATAACAACGCTGCAACGTTAGTTCTTGGTGTCTACCGAGTCATTCTAGAACGTCTACCGAGTCATTATAGAACTCTACCAAATATAAATGTTCTGTTTTTTATTTTTACTTGCTTACTTACGTAGCTGTGCTGGACCAAGTTCTGGCTGGACCAAGTCTTGGTCAGGTACTTACCGAGACAGAAATATCCATTGACGAGAGGTCCTTCAACCTGGGCGATAATCACTCGCAGTCCACTCCTCTTTGATCGGTACTTCAAGACGGGTATCACTTCGTTCACCTTCCCGCTGTACTGCAATTCGTACCGATCGTCGATCGCTACCGATTCACGGACGCCCGTGCATTTTTGCGACATCTCCGTGGTAATAATTCTGACAAGTATTAAGTAAAAATGATCCTTTCAGCGAAAATTACCACGATGCCGATCTTGAGAAACAGCGCCCGTAGTCAAAGACTACATAGATATAAAATTGGGAGAAGAATAACAGTGCAGTTTAATGAGTCACTGATACTATGAACTGTGGGACGTTCGAAAATCCACGCTAGAAATCCACAAGGTTTCTTTAAATCGATAGATCAGCGGAGATTAACCTTCTTAAAATGGACAAAATAGGCTGTCTAATAAGAGTTCTGTATCGAAAATTACGTGTGTAACCATACCAGATTTTAATCCTAAACACCTGGCAAAGAACCGTTGAGGAGTCTTAGTAAAAAGTTGTCGCACAGTTTAGTTCTTGTCAATTTCATTTGAATAACACGATCCTTTGGTCAGAATGCACGTAGCGCTTGCTATTTAGTAGATATAGATTTTCAATGCGCTACAGCGAGCCAGCGATCTCTGAGCCACACTGCGTGGCGAGAATAGCGACTAGCGAGGCATTGACACCAGCGGGTTTTCTAAATCACGGCTATGCTTTATCTGTTCTGTTCTGAAGCTCACCAGCTCGCGGTGGATTTTGGATTTAACCAAGTAAGCAAGCAATTAAGTAAGTAAGTAAGTATGTAAGTATTGTAATATTGCATTATTGAACCGTCTGCTGCGGTTTGTATGCGCACTGCAGGAACATTGGATTAGAACAGAATAGATCATGTAGGCAGCAGGCTACATTCATAAAAAATCAAAATATGCAATTCGACAAAATGCAGATGAATAATATTATCACAACTGCGAAGGGATGTTGATGTTGCAATTTTAACTATACTAACAATTC
Organism: Lumbricus terrestris; assembly: GCA_949752735.1. Classification (NCBI taxonomy): domain Eukaryota; kingdom Metazoa; phylum Annelida; class Clitellata; order Crassiclitellata; family Lumbricidae; genus Lumbricus; species Lumbricus terrestris. Next base: position 24,304,136 of record OX457053.1, read on the forward strand.
GTGAAGTGATTATTTGTAGAAACACATTGCGAATTGTATTTAATATTCGGTATAAACACAGAGCCGTATATTTGGTAAACATACTTCCGGCATGAATAAAAATAACCTGACCTCGCTAGCAGCCCTATCTATGGTGTACTGAACAGCGACTGATGTTGCAGTTTCCGCGTGTACAACGTGACGTATACGTTTCGTGTGTACGTGTGCGACGGTGTTGGATTTAAGTGCGCCTCGGCAGTCAATTTAAATAAAATAAACTGAGCATCAAATCAGAAAAATAGGACTACAAATGGCAGCTAAATTCCCGGAAGACGCTCTTTCCATCGTTAGAGACCCGCTGCTGTCGGGGTCTGAAAGCTGCTTAATCTGCACGGAACGTCTGAACAATCCCCGTACCCTCCCCTGTCAACATAAGTTCTGCGCCCTTTGTATTGAGAGATTCTGCCGATCGCTGGGTGACGTGAATGACTCGCAGAGCCGGGCGTCGGGTACGTTTCCATGCCCCGTATGTCGACAGCCGGTCACGATGGATGACAACGAGCTGAAGGCCTCGAACGGCGAGAGATCGGACCCCGTGAGGGATATGGTTGCGAAGATCGCCTCCCAGAAGCGAGTTCACTGCGACGTCTGCCGCTACAAGAAGCGCGAGGTCATCGCGCGTGACCACTGCACCAGCTGTGGACTTAGCTTCTGCGAGCAGTGCAAGAGAGACCACGATCGACACTACCTTTTCCAGACGCACTCCGCAATCCCTGTCACGCAGATGGCACAGTCCGTGCTCAAGTGTGAGCAGCACGAGGCCGAACACGTACGATACTACTGCGCTACCTGTCTGGCGCCCCTCTGCACTGTCTGCGCCGTGACGGACCACATGAACCATGAAACTACGGAGCTGGTGACGGCGCTTGGTAACAAGAAAGAGACGATTCAGACAAAGATCTTCGGGATGAGCGAGAAGGTGATGAAGCACGAGGAGATGCTGGCAAAGCTCGAAGACGTGCAGAGCATTCGGGAGGCGGCGATGAAGAAGACGAAGCTGGAGATCGAGCGACACGCAAGCGCCCTGCTGGCGTTGGTTCATCAGCGGAAACAGGCCCTGCTGGACGAGGTGGAAAGGTGGATATGGAATCTCTTCTGCTTGCTAACTAGTCTAGATAATTTGTTTAACATAACCTATCAACATATTTTTATTATTCATTTATTTATTATTCAACTATTAGATTTTTTATTACCACGTATTATTTTTTTGGCCCCGAGGCATTTAGGATCCTGCAGGGACTTTATTACTAACTACTTGTTTAAAAACCAGTTCAGAAAAACCCTAATCGTCGATTTTCTGGCTGGTAAAAGTGCCCCTAAACGCTTCTGCATTTATTATTATTATTATTATTATTCAAATTATTATTATTCAAAGCAGTTGCGAGCAGTGTGTTCTAAGCATTTGAATTTCAAAGTCTTGACCACCTGATGCTGTGAGCATGCAAAGTTGTAAACGACCCAAGTTGCGTTCACGACCATAATGCCCCTACCTTGCACTGAATGACCTACGTGTTTTGATCACATTTGTAACAGTTTTGATTTTACGTTCAGTGATACAAGCAAAAATCTGTTAACTTCAGAAGAAGGGAAAATTTATTTTAATAATTACAAATTGTGTTATATCTAACGAATACTAAATTTTTTTATTATAATGACATCAATCCAAAATGATTTCAGCCGTTCAAAGGATGGGTGACCGGTCAACTTGCTCTTGAAGGTTCATGCTCAGTAACAGTCACATAGGAGGGAGGTTTGAAGTTCCGGTACTCATCACGCTGCAATTCAAATTTTTAACTAATCAATATCTGGCCACACATTCATTCATTCTTTCCGAAAATTTATATAGCGCCCAATCAAGAAGGCTACTCAGAGGCGCTCCGAGCCAAGCCACAACGAATACATTATAAACCCACAGCTGCTACATTTTCAGATGATGCTGTGTTGTGGTTCTAGGTATCACGAGGCCAGCGTCAAGGCAATCAACATCGAAAAGGACAACTCATCTCTACAGCTGGCCAACATGAAGAGCCTCTGGAAGTTTGCGGCCAAACTGACCGAACCCGGTCAGTCGATTCAGCTGCTGGCCATGTACGGCGACCTGACGAAGATGGCCGAGGGTCTCGTCAACGCCGCCGAGCCGCGACTTCCGCGCGAGATCACTACGATGCTTATGTTCGTCCCGAAGGAGCAGCTGCACGTCGGGGAACTCCAGAAGTGCGAGATATCTGCGGAGTTGATGCGTCGCGTGTCGACCATCGGAGACGTCGCCAACGGTTACGAGTCGTCGCGGGCGACGAGCCCCGCCCCCTTCGTGAGCAGCGACGTCATGACGCTGAGGTGGCAGACGCCACGGCTCGTCTGGAAGGCGGACAAGATGGGTCAGAAGATCGGCGAGATAAACGAGGTCTACGATGTCGCGATCACTCCGAACGGCACGGTGGTCGCAGCCGAGTGGTTGAACCAGCGATTACAGGTGTTCGACGCGACCGGTTACTCGCGGGAGGTCATCGGACAGGGCCAGATCCAGCCGTGGGGAGTGGCGCTCACCCGGGACGGGCACCTCGCCGTCACCGACGAGAAGGAGCACACGGTGAAGGTGTTCAGCATGAGCGGTAGCTGCATAGCGACGTGGAAGAAAATGGCGTTCGGATGGGCGCGCGGGATCGTCGTCAACCAGTCCGGGCAGTTCGTCGTCACGGATACGCAGCACGGGAAGCACACCGTCAGCATTCATCTTCCGGACGGGCAGTGCATCCGGCAGTTCGGATCGCAGGGCAGCGGAAACGACCAGTTCCACTGGCCGCGCTACGTCACGGTCGACCGATTCGACCGGATCGTCGTCTCCGACAGCAGCAACCATTGCATCAAGGTCTTCGATCCGACTGGCAACTTCCTCTTCAAGTTCGGTTCGATTGGGACGGGGGACGGGCACGTGAAGCACCCGAGGGGCGTCTGCGTCGACCCGAACGGGGGCATAATCGTCGCCGACCAGGACAATAACAGAGTGACGCTGTTTAACCCCGAGGGGAAGTTCATTCGTCACTTGCTGGGGATCCACCGGCCGTGGGGGGTTGCCGTCAGCGAAGGCGGCCTACTGGCGGTCACGCACAAACCATCGCTTTCGCTGTACAAGGTCTTTGAACCGATGCCGTAATCGCTGCGCTGTAAAATGTTCGATCCGTGATGTAAGCATTCTGACTCATGATCTGCACAAGCCGGATTTTTCTCTTTTTGAGTACTTATAATATCCCATTTTAAAGACAAACAGTTTCTCTTTATGTAAAAGAGATTCTGTTCTCTTTACAAAGAGATTCTGTCTCAATCCTAACTGAGTTTATGGATGAAAAAGCTACTTCTATTTTTACACACTATTTATCGACAAAAATGCATCTAAGTAGGTCCAGTAACTTAAATTGCAAATCATAACTTGAATGAGATCATCCAAATAATACCTGTCATTGTTACTTTTACTCGAACTTTTCAGTTATTTGTATAAAATATGTATTTTAAAATTATAATCTTCAACAGTATAACAATTGGAAAATACTGACTTTGCTCTAGTTTTCTTGAAATGGACATTTCCGACTTATAAAGTGATCTGGCTTTGTGCAGATGGGTCACATTTAGTCAGTGGTGGGATGATATCTCTCTGTGCTAAGTATTCAGTTGTGCATATGTTGAAAAGTACCAGTATTCGGTAAGGATCTGGGTATGTGAGCGTGATCATTGGTAATGATCGTTTTCCTGAGTTGAATCTTACTGTGAAAATATGTAAACTCGTGACTGTAATCATTCCGCAACAAATCACTTGAGATTTTCTGTTTTTTGTTTCGTCTGATTGAACGAATTTTCTTTTTAAAGACAAAAATGTAGACATATTTTTGTTAGTCACAATTAATCATGGTGATTAATTCACAATTAATCTTGATGATTAATTCACAATTAATCTTGATGATTAATTCACAATTAATCATGATGATTAATTCACAATTAATCTTGATGATTAATTCACAATTAATCATGATGATTAATTCACAATTAATCATGGTGATTAATTCACAATTAATCATGGTGATTAATTCACAATTAATCATGAGGATTAATTCACAATTAATCATGTTGATTAATTATTGATTTGAGGTGTACAAACAAGAGATTGATTCTGTAATTTGCTTGTATGTGTTGCATTGTTCCAGGTCTCATCTTTGCCCCTTTATTGAGTCATAGGAGGTTGCCCTATTGACGTAACAGTGCAGCTGTAGTCATTTATGTAGCTTCTTTGCTTTCTCAATTTTTTTATAATCGCCGACTACTCCAAATATATTTTACAGTGCTGTTCATCAATTATTTCCTTTGAGAATATTGAATTTCAGAATTGTAGACAGCTTTATGTATACAATGTGATACGTTTCGAAGGAGAAAATGAAGCTGTACATTTTAGGCTGCCATATCGAGACAGTTCATGAAGTAAGACTGTATCTTTATGTATGTGTATATTTAATATATATACACAATGGATTTTGATATATATTACACACATGTATATATATCTTTGTGAATGTTCTTAATGGGCACACCAGCAGTTGAAGACAATTCTTTTTAATTGTTGTCTTGTGTTGTAACGTTGGAAGCGCTTCTGTGACGTTTCCTTGAAAAGATTAGAAAAATATGAATGAGCATTAGAAATTTAGAATCCATTCTATGAAGTTGATCGTCGTACGAAGAGTTCGAGCGTACCGTCGTTTCATTCCAGTATTAATGTTGTTTGTCAATGTTTCATTTCTCATTGTTGTCTTGAGATTTTTCTCAACGAACTTCATTCCAATATAAAGTTTTTGTCACTTACGTCATTCTGTGTGTAGAAATTTGTGCAAATTGAATAGAGGATTTCGATTAAAAAAAACAGTTCAAAACATATCGTGAGGACATTCGCCGTAAACTTTCAAACGTGGGAACAGGGTAGTCTATTGTTTAGCGCTCTCTGCGGAGACAATTGCTTTGTGGACAATAGTAGAAGTCCCATCACTCACAGTTGCTCAGCACTTTCGATTGATGCTAATCATTATCCATTCCAGGCCATAGATTCCTTCGCTCTGCCACGCAGGGTGACCTGGTTGTCCCTATGGCGCAAACTACAACAGTGCTGCATAAAAACTCGAATAAGTTACCTAGTAGTCTCCATAATGAACTTTGTCTCGCTTTGCCCCTTTTCCGCATGCGTTTAATAACCATTCTCTTTGTTTGTGGTTTCGTGTTAGGTCGGGAGTACCCTGGGAGTTTCTCTTGAATTGACGCTATATAAATTTACAATTAGATAGTAGTGCTCAACAAAGGTGTGATAAGTAATAGTGATAACTGTGCTGGATTTATCCACATAGAGAAATACACGCATTTCTTATAGTTCCGAGCCAGCTAGGGGTGAGTCTGCACTCTGCATTCAATGCACCGTTGATCCTAATGAGCTTCCTCCATACTTAATTTCACCGAGCAGAGAACCAAACTATTAAAAATATTAATTCAAGATATGTTGAAAAGTTTTATATTCTAATACTCAAATTCCCTGCTCGGTAATATAAAGTCGGTAAATACGGAGAAAGCTTGTAGGGATCAAGGGCACAGGCAAATCATGTATTCATAGGAATACATGCAGTTGATTTGAAATGAGAATAGCTTCGCATATCCTTAATCCTTTACGCGTTTGCCCCGAGAATATCCGCTGAAAACGGGCTTAAAATTTAAAAATGAACGGGTAAAGGGTTATTATTGTTTGTTAAACTAGTTTGCGTGTGCTTCACGCTTTCTACACGTGTCACATGAAGTTTGAGTTAGTCGCAGTGAGTTTAATGTCTTTTGATGCTACGTATGCGCGTGATCTTGGCCGTACCAAAAGGTGTTTGTGGCATTAGAAACATCTGGAACAAAACGGTCAATAATAATCGTGTTTTCGGTCTGCGGCTCCATATGTGATTTGATGACATTTGCGAAATCCTTAGCTTTTATTGACTATGGTTTTGTTCACAGATGCAAGAATCAATAGAACCATATGCCAATCTATAATATGCCGTCTACATGCATGCGGGTGTATATCTAAAGGCCTGTGTATCAACATAATGTACATATATGTATTTACATGTATAATTTTTATATATGTAATATATATATAATATATATGCTACATTTTATATATACATATATAATTATATATATAATTTATATGCTACATTTATATTATGTATATATTATATATATATCGTATATATGTGTGTGTGTGTGTGTGTGTGTAGCAGTACATGTAGTGGAACCTCCTCATTTTGGTATGTATGGGAGCTGTGTGTCAGATATTTTGTTACACTGCGATAGAAATTGATTATGGAATTATTGTAATGCGATCTTAAAATATCTGAATATTTCGGAAGCTTTGCTGCTATGGCAAAGCATGCTTTGTGTATTTACCACTATTGTGAGGATCTGTTGCTACATCCCTTGTAAGTGTAGATGTTATTAATTAGCTATTTATGTAGAGCCAGTGTGTCTAATGCACAAGGCATCAAGCAGTGACTCAACATCAGCTGACGCATATTTATTCATGCCTATGTATATATTATATATAATTATATATAATTATATATATATATATTGTATATGCATAATATATATGTACATTGTATATGTATTATATTTCTTAGTGTTAGAATGAAACGTAATGTTTACTTGTGAAACAAATATTTAACATGGAAAGCTTTAGCACCGTGGTGATTGCTACATTTGAAGCGGTCGGCAGACTTGGATCGATTATTTCTTTACTGTGCAACTGTCACAGCTGTTGTGTCAAGTCTTCTCTGCTGTTTCAAAGCCATCACCACTTCAGCGAAATCTGTGTTCAGTAAATAGAGTATTTCGATGGTCTGTCGTGAGAAGATGGCAGAAGGTTTCCAGTGTGTCACTCACTGCATGTTTTTTGCTGGCCTGATTATATAGCTTGGCTCTGATTTGCCATTGCTTGTTGCCTGTGCACAGGGTCGCCGAGATGGAAGGCAGGGGGTGTGGGAAGGTGCAAATGCCCAGGGTCCGGCGACTTTTAAGGGCCTGGGCTAGGTGGTTCCATTTATAAACGTTTATGAATTATGCCTTTTGAAATAAAATATTTCAGAGAAAAATTAACTACAATCAGAGAGTATATGCCCAGGCATAGATGTAAAAAACGATGGAAACGGAATAAAAAACGGTAAAAACGTCAGTTTTTTTGAAAAAATAAAAAACGACAAAAAAACGATAAAAAACGGAAACGGTAAATAATTTGACTTTGCTACATCTAAAACCGCATTTTAACCTTGAAAACATTGATTAGGAGCCTACTACACGCAGGCAATCTCTTAAATGATGATGTTAAAAGATGAAATAATTACTTTAGTTAGCTGAATCATTGAGAGTTGGCGGAAAACATAGGAATATCAGGAAAAAAAATTAAAATTAAGGAGAATAATAACAGAAAGTAAATGAATAAATAAAGTTAAAGAAAAAAGAAAAAACGATGGGGAAAATAAAAAACGAAAAAAACGACGTTTTTTTGGGAGAGAATAAAAAACGAAAAAAACGTTTTTTACAACTATGTGCCCAGGGCCACGTGACTTTTAGGGGACCGGGCTAGGTAGTTAGAAAAAAATGTGTATCTCATTAAGCCTCAAGATGGTGTTACGGGTCCGTGACTTTTGGGGGACCAGGCTAGGTAGTTAGAAAAAATTTGTATCCCATTAAGTCTCGAGGTGGGGTTAGGGGTCAGTGACTGCTCTGCTTAGGGACCCAGATTTTTCTCTCGTCAGCCCTGCTTGTGCAGTGGACAATTAGACGGTGGTGCTATACAAGGTGCAAGAAGTTGATAATAAACATTGGTCGGGCTGTATGGGTCTGTGAGTGACTTCCAGTGGTAGCTTTCTCCTGCTGCGCAAGCATCATTCGTGTGTGCTGAGAAATTTTTCATTGTTTTATGGTTGGAAAAGGTGCTATATAAAAATTGGTGGATATTTACATGTAACTGAATTGGTTTCAAATGAAGATACAGAACAGTTTTCATGTCTGTTACAACTTGTCTTTCTCAATTTTCTACAGCACGGGCCAAAACAAAGTACCCCATACGGTTTTTGCCAATATCTTGGCCAGAGTAAGCCTGTAAAATTTCTTTAAAAATTCTTACTTCTGGCCAAGATATTGGTTTTAAAAAAACTTAGCAGGGTACTTTTTTGGCCCACCCTGTACCTGGGATGTCTGAAGTCGCAGCAATCTTACGTGACACAACAAACTCCAATGCTGTATAAATGGTCAGTTATATGCACAGCTTTTACAAACTACTTCGGGGGGACACTAAGGTAAAGCAAATTGCCCTGTTGCTCAGAAAAACCAAACCAATTTCATGTTATCATTTCACCCTGGTAGAGTCGCGAAGACTACGCATGCTTGGACACTTTGCACGGTGCGACTCCAGGCAGGATCACGCTAGGGCACTCAGGGCTCTGATCGCTGGCCCACCAAGGGGCTGGAAGAGACCACCCAGATGACCAAGGCATACATGGACCCGAACGGTCGAGGCGGATCTAGACCTAGAGCCACAGCCGTATAATAGGCCTACACATGTTCACATTTTTCTATAGCAACTATAATGGACTCAGCATTGCCCATTTTTCAATTAGATTGAGCAAGATCAAGGTTAGTGTTGCCCATTTGAAAGGGTGTAGCGTATTAAATCGCTATTATCTATCAAACTAACTTGTCTGATATTATATGTTAATTCTAAGTAGGAGTTAAGCTAGATAATTTAGTCGGCGTATCTAGATTAATAATTTGGCGTCTAGTGGATTAGTAACTAGGAGACCACGAATCTTGCGTACATGAGTGAGGCAGTCATGGTGACGTCAAGTGTTACTACGGACGCTTACGTAAGCGAAAACATTTGCATCGACGCGTAACCAATAAAAAGCATCGAAATGAGCGTAACGGACAGAATTGAATGGAAATAGCCACGTCATTGAAATTCAATATAAAACGGTGATTCCTTACATGAACATTGAGAAAGATGGTTGCTCAGTTGTGTCTGGCAATTCATTTGAAGTTTATTCAATGGTGAGGATGAGGATTATGCTCGTATCTGGTCGTAAAACAGTACGAGGCATTCGTGTGAGAGTAGAGGCGATTTAGAAATTCGAAGTTGCGAATTCAAACGTCCGTGAAGTCTACATTGTGATTGTGACGGTTGGTGAGACGATATTCGTGTGTTGAGAAACGATTTTGGACTCGTTGTCTCTGGTTGACATTTCAAGGTCATTTTCAATTGGGAAGGAAATTCTCATTGGTTGGAGTGTGATAATTTGATGCTACGGAAGTATTGAATATTGTCTTGTCTGGTATTCGATCTGGATTCCACAGCTTGACAGTATCTCATTATCCTTCTTCAAATATAGCACGGGGTTGCTAATCTTCATTCAGTGAATCTACGGAGAATCAGCAGAACTAATCCTTCAAATATAGCACGAGGTTGCTTATCTTCATTCAGTGAATCTACGGAGAATCAGCAGAACTAATTCTTCAAATATAGCACGGGGTTGCTAATCTTCATTCAGTGAATCAACAGAGAATCTACAGAACTATTTCAAGGCCGTTTTACACTAAAGAAACGATATGTCATATATCTCAACTGTGGAGCACAGATAAGCATTTAGTTAATTATAATTAGTGATACGCCAAATAAGTAAATAGGAATATTGCGTAATTGTATTGTGTATTTAATAGTTTCAATTATATCATACATTTATAAAGAATTGGTGTCTTTTTGAACAGATCATTTAAATGCAGTACATTTTCAATTACCCGCTAAAATAAGCATAAAAACGGAGACGTTACAAGGGCTCCATGCCCTGCAAGGCCCAGTGTATGGGCTATCCTAGCCCAACATTTAAATCTATTAAATAAACCACTACCAGGAGGCAAACTTGGATCACACACACAGAGGGGCATTGTACATGCGCTCTAACCAGTGTAGCCAACTGGGCAGTATACTCTTTATACCCAAGCTGAACATCCTGCAGAGAAAACGACAACCCAGCAGTCTGAGAGTTTATTTACAGCGGTTTGCTAATAACTGATTTCAGGTAGCAACAAGAATCGAACGTTAAAGTTTAAAAACCATGCCCCATCTACCGTAACGGACAAAAATCCAGTCCACTTCAAGATGTCTTGCTTTTCTCATTTTTCACCAACGTCTAACATGGGTGCCCACATATTTTTGCAGGGTGGTGGGGGTGGGGGGGGGCAAAACGCAATGGTCATGGAATTTTTTAGCAAGAGCTTGAATGCATGTGTAAAGCGGCAAATTAAGAACATGGGTATTTTTCATTAGAGGTTTCTAAATGTAAATTTCTCAGTTTCACTTTTTTGCAGGCTATCATAAGTACTTCAATGTGGAGAAATTTGCTAAAATCGAGAAAGAAGTAGTTAACAAAATGGGTGTCAATTTTCCTTGAGGTGGGGACCAAGTGCCCTCTTGCCCTTATGTATGGGCTCCCATGCCGTCAAATCAATAACTACTATTTAAAAAATACTAGTTATTTTAAATCAGTATTTTAATTCCTGTAAGGTCATTACTGTAAAATTGGGCTATTTAAACGTGGCTCAAATTGTACACATGGCAACCGAAACATTACAAAAGTTCAGTTATATCCGAAGAGTCGGCAATCAGATTCTTCTTTCATTGTCCCAGAGTCAACAAAACGTTCTTTGTCTTTCCTTGAATACCCCAGCCGCTGATAGAATCAAACTGGTGGTAGGGCGACAGATGGTAATCTGAATGTCATTATCACTACATCTGCCTAAGACGCGCCAATCTTTGCGACAATTCGTCCTAAAAAGTACAAAAAATTATGAAAATAGTTCCCCTATTAAAGGCAATTATACTCTGTCAATGAATGTAGTCTGGTGGTGCCACTTCCAAGAATGAACAAAAGAGGAGGTAACGCTTGTAAACCTGCTTCACTATGACATGGCGTCAATAAATAGAAACAACTTGCCTAACAAAAGCTGAAGGTAAAAACACTTCTTAAGAAGGCAAAAGCAACTGACTTTCTATGACAGTGAATTCTGGTAAAACATTTTGAAAGTACCGTACAACTGCACGTTAAAAAAAGCCCTGAGTGGGTGTCTAGTAGGCTGCCCAGATATGCGTTGAAAAACATCATTAAATTTGTGCCATCATGTTTCAACGTTACTTGCTGCAGTATGCCCTCGAGCGTGTCAATAAACAGTTAAATACGCATGTTGTTAGTAAGTCTTCCGACGTTAGGCTTTGGAACTACTTTAACAGTTCACAGGCAGTAGATACAAAGTAAGTGAGTGATGTTTCATTAGGTGTTCACCTGTTCTTGTGAAGCCTGACTGGCTGCTCCAACAGAAGCCGTCTGTGCCTGAGGTAGATCCATGTTCAGCTCCAACCTATTTGCAAAGACACAAAGCAGGACATGTAAACATCCAAACATCAAGACAAAACCCAAAGCCGTAAGTGTGTTATTAACCGATTGCATATCCAGACTATTGTGTACATACTTCTTCGCAACAATCAACGGTCAATAAGAATACAACATTCTAATTATAAACGACGTGCACTGTAAATTTTTAGCAAGAGGTAGGCAACGGTTGCACGATCGTGGTTGCAACGTATATTGTTGGGGGCTTTTTGGGTGGAAGTAAGGAAAGAATACCAATTTCAAGAGTTATGATTCTGACCAACTCATGACTTCGTGACGGCTCAAACTGTAAGGGTGGAAAAAATACGAAATACTTATTTATTATAATTTGTTCTAAGAATGCCAAAACCCCGGATATCTGGCTTGGACAGTCCCACAAACGGCCTTGCGCATCCCATGTTCTGGATTAATCCCAAACTGTCATGACATTTGACGAAAAATATCAACTTCACCAAAGGTTGTTCTTGTTTTTGCACAACAAATGGCATCAGCAATCCGCATACATGTATAATTGTGTATATGAACATCGCTTCTGCTGGGCTCATAAGACCACACTGAAATTTAACAAAGGTGCTGCTTTTTAGGCTAATCATAATTTTACATAAAGAGGCCTTTGATGATTTGACTAATTTTTAACATCCATCCTCAGTAGACTTGGGCAGTTAAGCGCCTTCCTGAGATTCTTGTTAAGGCGCTATATAAATGGTCATATACATACATACATACATACATACTGTAGCTCCTGTAGTGAATTAGACTGAGAAAACAACTGTTATATACAATAATGCGGACAGGGACAATACCGAGTGACTGTATGGACATCCCAGACTGGCAAAATCATGCTAGAAGCCCTAATTAATTTTATTAATCAAATTGACAATGTATTCACAATCGCAAAGAAATGCAAAGCTAATGCTTATCCTAAAAAGTGGAATTACATGAATTCTGAGTGAATCGTTGATGCATGACCTACCCTGCCTCATCAGCAACCTCCATCATCAGAGCATCGACCTGGTTCTGAGGCGTCGTGAGCGTAGACGAAGCGCTCATCGTGTCCTCCATCACCTGCGACTGAACGTCCAGATTCTCAAACTGCTGCTCAAATCGATCCATCAGCTGTGCGATCTGCAAGAAAAACATCTCAGGTCAGCATCAGAAGAGTTAACATTACAGCATCACAAGAGTTAACCGTTTAGCATGCAAGAGTCAATATTTTAGCATCACAAGAGTTAACCGTTTAGCATGCAAGAGTCAATATTTTAGCATCACAAGAGTTAACCGTTTAGCATGCAAGAGTCAATATTTTAGCATCACAAGAGTTAACCGTTTAGCATGCAAGAGTCAATATTTTAGCATCACAAGAGTTAACCGTTTAGCATGCAAGAGTCAATATTTTAGCATCACAAGAGTTAACCGTTTAGCATGCAAGAGTCAATATTTTAGCATCACAAGAGTTAACCGTTTAGCATGCAAGAGTCAATATTTTAGCATCACAAGAGTTAACCGTTTAGCATGCAAGAGTCAATATTTTAGCATCACAAGAGTTAACCGTTTAGCATGCAAGAGTCACTATTTTAGCATCACAAGAGTTAACATTTTGCATGAGAAGAGTTCAAATTTTAGCATCATAAGAGTGAACATTTTAGCATCACAAGAGTTCAAATTAGCACAAGATTTAACAATTTTGTGTCACAAGAGCTACAATTTCAGCAGTAAAAAATTCAAATTTTCGTGTCACACGAGTGAACATTTTAGCATCACAACAGTTCAAACTTTGGTGTCACAAGAGTTAACAGTTTAGCATAGGAGTTCAAATATTGGTGGCACAAAAGTTAGTCACAAGAGTTAACAAAAATTAGCATCCCAAAAGTTCCAATTCAAGCATCACAAGAGTCACGACTCACAATGTTAAGCATTTTAGCGTCACAATAATTAACATTTTAGCGTCACACAACTTAACATTTAGCATCTCAACAGATAGCATAACCATCTAGGCCTGCCAGTTTCAGTCTTACTTGCAATTGTGCTACCCAAGTTGTGATAAACAGAAATATTCCATTCGAACATTTGCTAGAAACCGTTCACAATGTTCAGCTCAATTTGCATACCAGAAAGCAAGAGCTGTTTCTTTTGCAGGTTCCAGCCTGCCAGATCTGCAGCCACTATGATTTGAAATAGACTGAACTGCCATGCCAAGCTGTGATCAAACCTAGGACATCATGAACTTCCCACCTCATGAAACTCAAAATGCATTGTTACGTTAGGTTGAGTCGATATCAATTCTGCTAGATAACAAACTATGAGATTGATACAAAGACTATGCAAAAGTTATCCAGAAATTCTCAGTACTCCCATTCAACAAATTCACGGATTCGTGAATTCACTGGGCACCATAAATCAATCTGCCAATATTGTGCAATGCGCATCATGCTAAATTCGCCATGCATCCCTATTTCCTAAACAGAAAGTCGACAGCTAAAATCGCTTTCTCAAATTCCAAATCCAAATCTTCACTTCATTCTTCTTCCACTGCTTTTACACTATCTCACCCGCCAAGCACAACCTTCTGAAACAATTCAGACGTCAAACGGTCTATGAGATTAGACTGTCTACCTTTTCAAGATTCATTGACTTCATTGCTGACTCCATGGCTTTAACGACGCCTCCCATTGAGGTGGTCACCTACAAAAACACAAGTTCCACACAGATGAACAAAACACAATAATCAGATTTATTAAAATGAGCTATATAAAGCACCCACACATATTCAATGAATCAATCCGTCATAGTGCACCTAGACAGTGAACGACCGGTTGTAGGTTAGAGCCTGCTGTGTTGACCCCATGCAACAAACCTCAATGAACCATTTGTGTCCATGTGCCGCTATCAAGAAGCAGTAGAATATTTCTGTGGGAATAAACTAGGAGCATGAAGGGCCATAGAGGGACACGAGCGCATCCTCTACTGTCCAGTGTAGGACATGGCAACTAAACTTTACCATCACACATTCGAACACACTGATGCACATAAAGCACAGGAACATGGTATAGCCGATTGGTTATGGCACATGACCTGTAATGCAGATAGTATACTATAGGTTCGAGACTTCACTCAAGTGGGGTCACTGCGTAGGTACTTTCAACAAATCCACCCACCATGCAAGGGCGGATCCAGGGGCGGGCAAATCCGGCCATGAGAAACGCCAACAGAACGTGGCCCCCTCATTTGGTTTCAACAAGCTTTCAACAGTAGGTTTCAATGGCATATTTTCCAGACAATTCGGCTAAATGACATTTCAAGCCAAATTGGACCAAACGACTAAAAAATCAGTGTTTCCTGCAAAAGATCAACAAATTAACCTAAAACTTTGCCCAACTCCTTCAAAATTTTTGTATCCGCCTCTGCCACCACGTACAATTGCGTGGCACCATTGATGTTCTGGTTTTCAGAGATGCTAACCAATTAGAATAATAATTACTATATAGTTACGGGAATTTGAAAATCGAATAGAATTAAGTGCTTGTCTAATCGAAAAGAATAGAATTTATTAATTGCCCACATCCATTCTGTTGTTTGTTTGTGTTTGCTCATCCAAACTTTCGAAGGACATATATTACAAATTTCATTGTACCGTATAAAATACAGTTATATTGTAACAATATACAGTTGAAAGAGAGTAGTCTCACATTTAGACTGGAATTTTATTAAACTTTCAAAGGACATATATTAAAAATTTCATTGTACAATGCCCATAAAATTTGTTGCCCCATGTATAAAATACAGTTATACAGTTGAAAGAGAGGAGTCTCGCATTTAGACAGGAATTATATTAAACAACTGAGAGAACAATAGAATATATTAAACAACTGAGAGAACAATAGAATATATTAAACAACTGAGAGAACAATAGAATATATTAAACAACTGAGAGAACAATAGAATATATTAAACAACTGAGAGAACAATAGAATATATTAAACAACTGAGAGAACAATAGAATATATTAAACAACTGAGAGAACAATAGAATATATTAAACAACTGAGAGAACAACAGACCTGTTTCGTTGTGACGGCCGTCTGAACCCTGGCTGCGACCGCATCGATTCGAGCGCTCATCCGGCGATAGTTGAGCGCCTGGTTCTTCTGACGAATGGCGTTCTCCGCATGGATTCGAGCGCCTTCCATGTTGCCCTTCTGTATCGCCTGGCAACGAAAAAAGATCAAAAATATAGTGTGTCACTGATAAAATAAATCAATAATATAATGAAATGTATGTATGAGCACCTGTTAAAGCGCTTCTCACAGCAAGAGTCTTTTAGAAGCGCTCCCAGTGCATGCAGCCCCAAGAGAAAAGGCAAGTTTTGAGATGAGAGAAATATGAGGAAAGACTATCACAGAGGATGACAGAGTGAACTGATGGGGAAGTCCATTCCATAGGAAGGGACCTATGCGAGCAAATGATCTGGATTGAGCCACGGTGATTCTGACTCGGAGAACAGAGAGGTCAAACCGATCAGTGAACCTAAGAGGACGCAGCGTAGTGGCAGAGATGGGGCAAAAGATCACAAAGATACTAGGGAACAACTAACTATATAGCAATCATAAAGTCTTGGTCCTAATCATTTGCAATCAATTGATTAGGTGAAATCCTTCACCACTGTTGCCAATTGAATGGGTTCCAAGCCATTTAAAGGTCTCAGCATATACAGACTGTGTAAATCCATGCTCAAAATCGCTTATAAAGATCTACAACAGCGGTTCTCAACCAGTGGGTCGTGACCCCCACGGGGGTCGCCTGACGATTTACCAGGGGTCGCCTGGGGCCTTCAGAAATTTTCAACAGATGCACAAATGTTCATTCACTGGCAATTTCAATGCTGCACTATAGCAACTTATAATGCAGAATAAATTTGTACTTATACTTTTGTTAAGATTTATTCGTTGGAACGCGGCAGCTAATTTAAATTTTTGAAAATGTAAATTCCACCTATACCGTTCTTCCAAAAAATGTAGCAATACCCGGTTTGCTCAGAGCTGCCTATATCCCAATGTCTCAGAAATATTTCATGAAAATGTAGAATTTTATATATAGGCCTAATGAACATTTTTGTTAAAATGTCAGTTGAAGGACTTGAAGACACTATCATTAACGTGTGTAAGGTTAAAAAAATTGAACAGTAGGGACGGAATATTTTGTTTTAGTCTTAAACCACGTCTATGAGCACTGAAATCATGAGTAATTGTGCTAAGGTGACATCTTAAAGTGCTACCACTGGTCTAGTGTGCAAATAAAACAAAAGCAATGGGGACTTATTGAAGTCTTAAGTCTTACCGGTCCGAAGGATAATTTATTGGCCCAAAATTGGCCGCTGAGAGCGGACACAGGATCGGTAAAGGTTAAGTCATATCTTTCTGCATTGAAATTATGGGAAATGTTTGTTGAGATGACGACCATTGCAGCGTAGGAAATTAAAAAATTAAACAATGGGAGGCGATACTCGGGAAGTCTTAAACAGCGACTACCAGAGCTGAAATAATGAGCAATTTTGTTAAAATGACAGCCTTAATTGCTAACATTGCAACGTGGAAATTTAAAAAAAAATCGATTATGGGGTGGGACACATTTCTCCTCAAGTCCATCCCATGATAGGTGCATTCATTAAGAATACAATTAAGTTTATGAAATTGATAGCCTCCCAAAACAAATCAGCTGGGTGAAATAACTATACAGAAAATAATTATTTATTGATCAATTTTTAGAGTAGCCTCCAGCTGCTGCAATGTCTTATTTGTACCGACAATTTGTCGGTCGATTCGATAAAACCCAGCAAATAAACAGTGGCGCCATTCAGATGCTGAACAACCTAACTATGCAGAAAAGCATGACCAGCATTTTCTAGAACAAAGCTGATGACGCCAAGAAGGCACGCATGTGGAGTTCCAGCAGCAGCAGCAGCAGCACGTGACAGCTATTGAAAATTTACAAAACGAATAGACTTATGAAATTCAACTGCCGAATAGGTAGGCTTAGTTCTCAGAATCGGAAAGAACCAGCAAACCACAAACAATGATTGCCAAAAGCAGTTTAAGAATTATGACAGCGGTTCCCAACCCGCGGGCCAAAAGTGACCCGCCTGGCCTGGAAAAATGGCCCGCGGCATCTCAATGAATTAGGAAAAATATAATGTAAAAATTGACAATTTTGACATGGTAGAATATATAAATAATTCTTTTCTATTACAAATTATTTTATTTGGACGTTAACAAATCACATCAAACAATCTATTTTGATTCAATTATAACAATTTTATACGCCTTAAATTAGTTAATTAAATTTTAGCCTTGTGGCCCCCTAATGTCCTTCAACTAAGAAAAAGTGGCCCTTGTGTCCTCCAACTTAGAAAAAGTGGCCCGACAGTCCAAAAAGGTTGGGAACCACTGAATTATGAAGTGAAAATGCGTGACAATGGGCAATGGAAAAATGCAGTGACCATGAGGGGGGCTAACTCAATAAATCTTGTCGTTGTGGGTCGCCACAACATTCAAAATGTTACCAAGGGGTCGCAGCACTAAAAAGGTTGAGAACCGCTGATCTACAAGATCCTCATGCTCGTGGGTGTCTTGACAACCGCTTAATCTACTGAGCCAACCAGTCAAATAGTGCTATTCTTAGCCATTAAAATCACTATAATCTACTGTGCTAACCAGTCAAATAGTGCTATTCTTAGCCATTAAAATCACTATAATCTACTGAGCTAACCAGTCAAATAGTGCTATTCTTAGCCATTCAAATCACTATAATCTACTGAGCTAACCAGTCAAATACTGCTATTCTTAGTCATTAAAATCACTATAATCTACAGAGTTAACCAGTCAAATAGTGCTATTCTTAGCCATTATGATCACTGTTATGCATTTGAGTTTTTAGCCACCAGATTATATAATTCAGGCCACATTTAATGGATAATTCCACTCAGAAGTAATGCATGCACGCCAGAGAAATTTCCATAGCAGTACCACTGCAAATGACAAGTCTCATACCTTTTTTAGTTTTCCCTTTTCCTCCCGCTCCTGTTTCTCCGACTTCTTCGCATTTCTCTCCAGATCTTTGGCGGCAAATTTTAGATTGAACAGATTCTCTGCATGATGAAGTAAAGGATCAAAACCAAGATCGGTTGGCAATTGTCCAGCTATCACGTACCAGACTGTATTTCAATTTTTAAGAAGATTTCAAGATACCTACAATATTTTATTTTTTCATATTATTCAGGTGCTGGGTTGACTTCAGTGACTTGCCCCTGGTAGTTGACTTGAACAGTTTAATAGAAAAATTGTTTTGGGCTTTGAGCCAAAGTTGATTTTATTGTTTATTTGCGATCAGCACTACCCTGTTGAATGAATTCCGAAAGTCTTAGTCTTGAACTGCCTCTGATCATGTGTCTCAGTCTCAGAACCTATTGTCTTGGTCTCGGAATCCACTGTCCAGTCTCAAAGTATGCTTATGACTAAGCCAGAATTCTTTTCATCAATCCAACTTCCATCGCACTGAATATAATTTCCAGATGCTAAAGCTCGGTTTTAGACGGCACAAATAATAAAGAACTTTAAAATTATAAATTACCCTTTTATAACCTTTATGTGGACTTCAAACTGTTATTCATCTTTAAGAAAATTCCTCATTACTGAAAATTCATGTTAGCCATGTTATTCAGTGCATTGTATTTAAATGGGATGTGGCTGGTAGGTAGCAGCGCTCTATCTAAGCGAAGACTGTGGTGGTCATATTGTTTACATGCACAGGCAATATCAATTTTGCAACCATTCGAAGCCTCAGTCCTCGTGATTACCGTGAATATTATAGATTCATGACATAACATTCCATAAAAATATGAAATGGTCTGGACCAAATCAATTTATTAATCTCGCTACTCTGTACCAAAGTCGCCTTTCTTAAACGCAGGATCCATATTCATTACAAAATGAACGTATATTAAGGCCTCGAAAAGTCTTAAAATTAATATTATGAAACCAATAATCATTCCCAAATCTTGAGCTACAAAAATTGTGTCGTCCGCGATCAATACATTCAAACTTCGCATCTGAATTTGAACTCTAAAAGGATACGTTCCATCTGTTTTGTCGACATCTTCACTAGATTATATATTAAAGCCTGCAAAAAGTAAAGTTAGAAATACTAAGTTACTACACAGAAATATAATTTTGACTGACTAATAATAATAATGACTGAGCTCCCAGTATTGTTTGTTGATGGCTCATGGAATCATGATCCTTACATCATTGCCTGTTTCCGTTGTCGCCTAAAGTACGTAACATACGGAACACAGTTATGTAAGTAAGAACAAGAGCCCGAAACAAGCTCCGTCCTAATTATAAAGTATGTATGTATGTATGTATGTATGTATGTATGTATGTATGTATGTATGTATGTATGTATGTATGTATGTATGTATGTATGTATGTATGTATGTATGTATGTATGTATGTATGTATGTATGTATGTATGTATGTATGTATGTATGTATGTGCACTTGTTATAGCGCCCCTTCAAGCTCTCTACTCAGAGGCGCTCCCGACTGCAGAGCGGACACTGCAGCGGAGTTTCACGCCGAAGCGCTGAACCATGCAGAGACCCGTGGGCCGTGGTTGGTTCAGTAGCTCACACAAGTTTTTGTTCTGTTCCTGGCCTGGCTCTTTGTATTTGATGCCTACTATATGGAGAAAATGTGTGCAGGTTGACTCGCAACTTTTTACTTCTATGTCCACTGGCCCTATAGGCCTACTTGACATTCATAATAAACAGTAGCAGTCATCCACCCAGAAACCAGGATATAGTCCGCCTTCTGTAGCCTAATAATATTAGTAATAAAGATGATGTTTATTAAGATTGCTTCATGTAATCATGCTGAATTTGTGAGAATGAATTAAGTAAAGAAAAGATTATTATTATATGTTATCAAGCTAAATTATGCATATTTGTTTTTTATACACAGCAAAGTAGGCTAGGTGATGACAGGGCCTACTATCCCCCCCTGAGAGGTGGAAGCATTCCCCCCCTAACAGAAACTTTTGTCTATATTGCAAGCGTCGAAGGCGCGAAGCTGCCAGTGCCGAAGGCACGAAGCCCAAAGCGACTAGGAGGTCTGGGGGAGCGTCGACGTGAGCTCCCCCAGCGGGGTCTGGGGCAGAGCCCCAGAAACCAACGCATTTTTAACTGTTGTCATCGACTAGAGCGCATGTTTTAGGCACTTGTTTGCTATAGCCTAGCTGTTTATGAGCGATAAAGTCACGAAAATTTCACTTTTTTGGATTTGCACGCTGTAATTGTACCTCGTAAAGCTGTCATCTTCACAAAATTGCAGGTGAATTAATGCTCAAAAATGTGGTTTAGGATATCATAAAAAATAATGTCGCCTCCCCATGACTTTATTTTTTAAAATTTGCACAATATGATGGTAACATTCTGAAATTTCTCATTATGGGTTAGCAGTGCGTTACACACTGTAGTAGTCATATGAAGTTTGAAAAGGTCCAGCATTCAGTAAAATATCAATTTCTTTTGGTATAGATCTATCTGTCAGTTGTACAATACTCAGCAACATCCATTTTCTGATCCAGACAGATCCCATGGACATTTCCCAGGACCAGTCCCTGTAATTTCCTCTCTGGATTCCAACAGAGAGTTTCAATAGGACAATTTTCTCGAACATTTCCCTCAAATGTAGGCTACAAAAGTGTAAGCAATTTGCATTTGTACAGACTTCAATAGTGCTTTAATGTTTGAGGGAGGAATTTATAAGCCATTTGCTTTACTTGATTTTGAACTTCAATTGTTGAACAACCAAGCTTTTATTGCTTGATTAATGTTTAGCCTACTTATACAGACTAAAAACCTTTACTATAAACAAAAGAATAGGCTACTAATTTACTGTTGCTTCTTTGCCTCCTATCACTAAAATTCATTCTTAAAATATCGTTCATTTTATTTAAGAGCAATATTATAAAACCAATGCAGTTTCAGTAGATACAATATACCTTAACAAAATGTTAAGAATTAATGTAATTAGGCCGAATTATGAGTTGTGAGAGCGAGCGCCATATAGGCCTAGCCTACGTGCAGAGGCAAATGTGACTGTAAAGTAAAGGTCATAGCCTACTAAATGAATAATTATATACCCTTGAGATGGCGGGATGAACGTTCAAGGGGAATTTTCGTGGGTGTGCGGGGAGGAGTAGAACAGAGGAAGTCCAGAAGGAAATCTCTTATACCCATCTATCATTAGGGGGGATTCCCTCTGGCACAAGTTGGATTAGTCTACTTACTCCCCCCATGTGGCAAGCCCTGATGGGTGCGAATGTGATGGAAGCGCAAGGACAAAATAAAATTTATGTGAATGTTAAGCAAAAGTCAAATTAAATGAAGATTTACCCTGTGTTATTACGGGATTGTTCGGGGGATTTACAAGAAGGAAGTCCATGACAGATGGACTTTTTTCTCAGGGGGGAAACCTTTCCCCCCCTGGCCCAAATTGGAAGCAGTCTGCTTCCATCCCCCCATGGCGTAGTAGGCCCTGGGTGATGACTGAACTTTAGCCCACAAGGTGATCAATTTACATAGCACCAGCTGGGGTACCAGACCACGGCCTACTAGACGTAAATATCTAGTAGGCCGTGACCAGACGCTCCCCTGGAAATTTATAGGATTCGCTCCGCTCCCGGTCAATTCCTTACTTCCCCACCATCACTGCCGGTGACACGAAACGGAGTATCCCCCTGAAAGCTATCCGGGGGGATGAATTAATCTATCCCCCCGGATGGAATTAACCGGTCTATACTATCCGGGTGGAATAACCCATTCTATCCCCTTTTTTTAAATGCGCATAATAAAAAAAAATTTGCTGTAGGCTAATCAAAATTTAAAGTGATTCTAATTGTTTTAAGTGTCCTAAGCAATGCTCAGATAAAGACAACTCGAATTTATTTAGCGACTCTGAGTGTTCTTAAGTGTTTAAAATGTTTTAACTTTTAAGTGCTCTAAAAAAAGGGCAAAACAAATTATCTAGTAGAAATAAACATACTTGTTAGTGTCGTTGTTCAAAACAAAGCAGACGAAAATTAATTTGTCCAAAAAATACACGCGGAAGCGATTCTTTCGACTTTTTTAAATTTGGGGGGATACAATTAATACGAGGTATAGGCCTACTCTATTTCGTGACACCGGCTCCTCAACTGCCCGCTGAATCCTCGTGAATCGCGCAGTAAATTTTCCATTTTCATCAGCCAAAATTTCTGACGACCTTTTTTAGTCATTTGGTCGAAATCCCATGGATGTATTTCATTTTTAGGGGGTTTGTCGTGGAAATATTTCAGTTTTACGTGTAAAAAACCCATGGCCATTTTTTGTGTGTGCATGGGGCTTGTTCCACCTATATAGCCCTTTCTGGCACCGCTACTGCCAGCAGTGCCTGTCTAGGCCTATATGGAGTCTGCTGGCATTCGAGCAATGTGCCTATAGCCTATAGGCAGCCCGACCGCGGGTCTTCGTCTGACAGTAGGCCTATACCTAATTGCATACAATGTGATTGAATAATTTTGTAGGCCTATGCTTTTGTGAGCACCGAGAAATTCTTAAAAAATACAGCTTTATAATTATTAGGCCTACATCTGATGGATTGCTAGTAGGCCTACTATAGCCTATTGTTTTAGAAGCTGCCAATGCACGTTTATGTGCTTTAAATGTAAATCTTCGAGAATTTCTCAGTGCCCACAAAAGCCACGTCAGATCGAGAGACCAGCTTATTAGCCTATTTAAACTCCTTCGATCATTAGGCCTAGCCTACAGGGACTATAGTAAGTTAGGATAAACAGAAAGGCCGAAGTTTAATTGTTCCTTTGAAACACTAATTGCATTTAATGATTTAAGTGGAAATTGCCATCACATAGGCCTACAGCCTACTACCTATAGTCATGTAGCCCACATAGACCTATTACTGCTCATAATGACTGTGTCGTATAAAAATCTATATCACATGACCCAACTGAAGTTAGCAAATGAAACATAGGATGGGTAGCGCTGATATATTGTATCAGAATAAAAGCAACGACCCATTTCCGTGAAACTTTGTTCATTCATTTAGAAAACTCGATAAGTGACAATCTTATGTGACAGTATAATAGTTGAAATGGTTGTAGAACTTAGAAGTGATAGAAGTAGCCTAGTAGCAGCATCAGCCGTCCATCTGTCTTCACATTATTGCCTTGAGCCCACGTACACAATCGAACACGTACAGGATCCTATTTCGCCCAAGTCCTACTTGATCAATTATTGCGAATAAATTTGATTTTCCAAGTTGCTGAAGAAGAGTACAATTTTTTCGGTGGCACATTGGATGACACACTAGCATCAAAGACCTTATAGTTACAACTATAAGGTCTTTGCTAGCATGGAGATAAGCGGAGCTGAGTTAGATTCCCGAAGCCCCGTAGGATAGACGTACGTTGCTAATAGCGTCCGTGTATTGCAGGCTGTTAGTAGCTAAGATTGATGCTAATTAGGATAACTGTACATTGTAACCGGTTGTGCGGTATTGCATTTCAACCGGATTGATGAATAAACGAGAGAAAAATTATAAATGCAGTAGGTCACTATTCAACAAAAATTGTCGGCGGCCTAGTAATGTTTCTTGCAGACGCTAGGACGATTAAACGCACATCCCATATAAATATCTCACCGTAGTGATATCACAGCGTGTGATCAAATTGGCGTAGGCCTAGTTATAAAACGTTAAAAGTTCCGTTTTCTGACTTCTTTACTGTCTTTTCATCAAGTTGCTAAGACATTCCAGTGCATTTAAGTTTTCTTATTTCGACGTCTGCATTGAACAATGCCTCTTTGTGGTGGAACCGGAGATGCGAAACCTGCAGATGCTGACGTGCAGGCAGTCTGTGACTTGGTAACGAAACCTTTAATTTTATTGATAATAGTAAAACTAGTTAGCGCGTAATTACTGACATTACGATAGAGGCAACAAGTGCGTATGCCAAATTTGTAAACAGCAGTACGTGTCCCTTTAAAATATGGCGTTGCTGATGTCTTGCGCTTGCTTCAAAGTAGCTCTTTAGCAATTTCGAAATTATGTTTACGACACCTTCGTAATGTATTTCCAGGTTAAGAGTCAGAAGTTTGGCATTTGTGAAGCCATGGTTGTTAACGTGTTAGTATTGCAAGAAGACCTTGTGTTGGATTTCACCACAAGCGAAGTAGTATGAAATTTAAAGAACAATGACAGAGTGGATAATTCATTCATTCTGAAATTTATATAGCGCCCTTTCAAGAAAAACACTACTCAGAGGTGCTAATGAAATGATGAAAATAATGAAACAGTATGAATAGAAACGAGAACAATTTATGACAAGTGGCCGCAGTGGTATATGGGTATGTTCAGTGCCTTGGGCCAGAAGGTTGTGGGTTCGAATCTACCTCAAGGCAGTGCATAGGGATCCTGAGGAAGTCCTTCACTCACAGTTGCTCATGCGCTTCGGCGTGTAGCTCCGATTCAGTGCCCGCGCTGTAGTCGGGAGCACCTCTGAGCATGAATCTTGAAGGGGCGCCTTTAGCAAGTGCTCATACATAGACCTACATACATACTAAAGAATATTAAACCATAGGCACCCATGTAACGGCATGGCTGTGTTAAAGCACCATATAAATTGTCGTGATTATTATTATTGTTGTTATTATTATTATTGTTATTTTTGGCTATATAAATCTGTAACTGTATTTCATCGACCCATCCTTACTACAATTTCTGGCAACTGGATTATGGACCTCATTTGGTATTTGTGGACACCTTTTTTGACTAGGCATATACTGTTGATAATCGGTTGCACTTATAGTTTTAGTAGTGCTTGAGAATTTTTTTTATTCATGATTTATAATGTGAGCAATTGCAACAGAGGAGACCAAATTGAAGCGTACAAGATTATTACTGAAAGGGGCAATGCTGTAGGAAAGGCTTTTGAATTTCCAAACAAGTCACATAGCTATGAATTGTTCAAGGAACCGAAAAGGAAATGTAGGACAGAAATATTTTAGTGCAAGAACGGTAGGCTTTGTGAGTTCATTGGGGACTTTATCGCAACATTTATGAGGATGCTAGGAGAGATCTATAGGCTATAAGGCATTACAGGTTAACTTGCAGTAGAACTAAGACTGGCTAAACATCTTCTGAACTGCATTAAACCCTTGTTATGTTGTGCTAAAAAATGACTAATTTCATAATTCATTACAATATTGGTATTGATGTCAACCTGCAACTTTTGGTTTGTCAAATTGTTGAGTATTTTAAGCGAAATATCTCATGAGCTGCTGTTTGCTTGCAGGTGAGGGCGGAGTTGGAGGGCAAACTGAATCGAAAGTTTGATACGTTCAGCGCAGTATTGGTAGCTACTCAGGTTGTTGCCGGGATCAACTACTTTGTTAAGGTTGGTGTATTGATTTTAACGATTATGTCATTTCATGAGGCAGGGATAAAGATGGAACGGTTGCACACTGGATCAATGGGTCATGGGTTCGAATACCTGCTAGCCGCATAATGCTGACTCAGCCTTCAAATCCATGCGTGGGGCATGGTGATGGTGTAGTGGATATGTTCGTTGCCTTGCAGCCAGAGGGCTGCAGGTTCGAATCCGCCTCAAGTCGCCGTGTAGCGACCTTGGGCATGTCCTTCACTCTCAATTGCTCAGCGCTTCGGCACGAAACTTCGATGCAGTGTCCTCGCTGCAGTCGGAAGCGCTTCTGAGTAGAGAGCTTGAAGGGGCGCTATAACAAGTGCACATACAAACCTTGTAGGTTGCCATACGGTTGAATTCAACTCATGTTAAACTGGTTAAATAAAAAAAAAGATTAGTTGTTGTTCCCAGAGTAAGTATATACACATAGTGTTGCACAATTGTTGAGTATTATGTTGTCCCTTTTGGTAATGACATCAATTGGGGGTTTGGGGAGCAATAGGGACTCCAAAAGGTACAAAGCTCTGCTTAACAGTCCTGTCTTGTTACATATTATAGAGTTTGTCAAGAATTTGATGGAGAATTATTTAAGAAACAGCATCTGTTAGTATTGTATCATGTAATCTTAGCAGCTGTTAGTATTGTATCATGTAATCTTACTATACATGTATGTGATTGTCAGTTTGAATTAAGAAACGAATTTGATTATTTTTCTTACTGATATTATTTGTATCTTTTGCCCGAGGTAGAAAAGATCCCCCAGGCTATAAGAGATTAAAAATTGGTTATAGGTTCTAGTCTCATTATTATTATTTTTTACCCGAGGTATCAATGATCCTGCAAGATTTATAAAAATTAAGGGGTCTGTAATTATTAATAATTGATAAATAATAATAATAGTTATTATTATTATCCTTTTATTATTTTCAACAAACAACATCAGTAACAGGAAGTACAATAAACAAGTGAAGCAGTAGCCATTGTTCTAACTGACGATATAAGTGCCAATGATTTAGATCTCCTCTTGTCTGTCTCAGCTAAAGTGCCTCGAAAGGCCACCAAGTTGAAACCCTGGACAGTTATACAGAGGCGTTGCTATTATTATTATTATTATCATCATTATTATCGTTATTTCTTTTTTTATCATTATTATCATCATTATTATTAAATTATTCTGACACAGGTAGGCGTATGTGTGTATCAAGGTACTTTAAATGGTGCATCACAAGGCACTGAGTTTGCAGACATAAAAATGCATTGCTGATAATTATTCTGAACATTCATTTCATTGTTGACAGTCGTCAGTAATTTTTTCTACCATTTTTGTCATCATCGTGATCATCTGTCATCACGTGCATTTACAGTTTGGGTTCAGACGTGCGTATTGCCAGGGTGATGACTGATGATAAATGGAATTTTTAAAAATAAGGTTGTTTTGCTAGACTGATATTCCAACAGTGGAATTAAAAAAATGCGTGATTGGCTAGGTTGATAATCATGGGTTAAATTTTTTTTAAATAGTTTGAACTTTTTTATGAGTGCTTTCAGTAGTTGTAATTTGTTATTTATCCAGGTATGTGTGTATGCATGCATGACATTGCATGTGTATATTTATAATTATTTTTTATGTATGTACGTATTGTGTCTACTGTCTATGTGGGTGCATATACTGGATTTGTTTTTTATTTGTTTCTATGTATGCATGTATGTGTGGATGCATTTGTTTGTGCTTCTATGTTTGTGTGTGTGACACTGTGTATATGTGTGATATATCCTCAAATCCATATAATATATATATTTATACGTATATAGTATATATGCGTTGTCTGTTTAGAGTGCAGTGATGCTAACTCCATTTATTGAAATTGTTCAGTAGACCAAATCTGAGCTTTCAATGGTTACCAAAAATGTTGTATAATTTTTTTATAGCATTGTGTTTTTTGGACATTTGGGTGATAGATCATTTTCCTAGTTGGAATGATGCTTTTTTTTAATTTTACGTTTTCGCGCCTGAAATGTAAATTTTTGTGACAGACAGTACACAGAATGACAGACCTTTGCATATTTCAAAATATTTTTGGAATTGAAGATGGATAATTTTTATATCATTGCGATTTGTGGACATTTGAATGACAAATCATATCCCTAGTTGGAATGATGCAATCTCTTTTAAATTTTACGTTTTCATGTCTGAAAGTTGAAAATTTTGTGACAGACAGCACGCAAAATGACAGACAATAGCACCTTTGCGCCTTTCAAAATATTTTTTGATCTGAAAATAGATCATTTTTGTATTTTATACCACAGCGCCCAAAATGTAAAAGTTTGTCACAGACAGTAGGCCTGTAGACTTAAAATGACAGACAAAAGCACCTATGCACTTTTCAAATATTTTCTGATCTGAATATTGATCATTTTTATATCATTGTGATTTATGGACATTTGGATAATAAATCTAGATTGAATGATGCAATCTTTAAAAAATTATGTTGCCTCAAATGAAATGTAAAAATTTGCGACAGACAGTAAGTACGCACAATGATAGCTTATGACAAACAATAACCCCTTTGCACAAATGTTCAGAATATTTTCGGATATGAAGACATATAGCAGCTTAGATAATTATGCGGTTTAAAATATTACTTTCTTGATTTTTATCAAAAGCTGTTGACACATATTCCAGTAACAGTAATGTATCGGTAGAAGTACGCAGAATGCTTTGAATTATTAGATTACGAATGTATGGCTTTATTACTTTTTATTAGGCGACTTTATTATTATGCATTTATTAAGCTATTATCTATTGATCAGCCGATTGTACTGGGCAAATTTTGGAGTCAAGGTCAAGGTCCATGTGCCATGTCGAGGAAGGTTGCATGAATTTGTACTCTCCTCTTTACAAGGCCGGTATTGCGTGACAGAGTATCCCTAAAAGTTTCCCCCTTCGAAACAACCCACCCCACCTGGCAGATCTGTTTCAGAATGAATATACCCCACACCCCCGGAAACTATATTCTGAAACAAAGTCTCTGTGGGAGAGAATATTTCATCCGCTGCTGAAGTAAAGTCTCCTCCCCCATTCAATGTGAAATGGACTACAGTCACATAACGTTGATAGATAATTAAGCAGACCTGTTAAACCCGTTGGTTTTCATTGCTGAATTATTTAACAAGAACATACATTCCCATATTATTAACTGTCATATCCGAAAAATTTATTCTAATACAGAGTTTCAGTCTGGGGAAAGACTCTGTGTTGGAGGGGGAAATTTTATATCGTGACACGGGCACTCCAACAACTTGGCTCTTGTGTTCTGTATAAATCAAGCATTAGGTATCTGCTGTTGGAAGACTTTATATGGTGCCTTTTAATGACCTGTCACTCTAAGCAGTTGGTTACAGTGTCCCACATTACACTACGTAATTGTTGTGTGTAAACAGATACATCTTGGGGATGGCGAATACCTTCACGCTCGCATCTACAAACACTTCAGTGATGGTCCGAAGCTTCACGGTGTTCAGCATCCAAAGACACAGGACGATCCATTGGTGTACTTCCAGGAGTAGGAATGCCATGAGGCATTATGTGCGTTTGAGGTGCCATTATGTGCGTTGGAGGTGCCATTATGTGCGTTAAAGGTGCCACTCACTCAGAGCATCGTAGATCCGCTTAAACGATTCTTATAACATTTTCTGGATTTAGTTTGCTTGCAGCAGTTTTTTAGACAACTGTTTTGTATTGTTTTTCATGATCAATATTATGTGTAAATGGAATTACTGGAGAAGGAATTTGGAGGAAGAAATGTTTGTGTTTGGGTAACACACTGAAGTAATTGGTTGTTTTGCATTTGTGATGCAATCAGTTGGTTTGTTTTGCCTTTGTGATGCAATCAGTTGATTGTTTTGCCTTTGTGATGCAATCAGTTGATTGTTTTGCCTTTGTGATGCAATCAGTTGATTGTTTTGCATTTGTGATGCCATCAGTTGGTTTGTTTTGCATTTGTGATGCAATCAATTGTTTGTTTTGCATTTGTGATGCAATCAATTGATTGTTTTGCATTTGTGATGCAATCAGTTGGTTTGCTTTGCATTTGTGATGCAATCAATTGATTGTTTTGCATTTGTGATGCAATCAGTTGATTGTTTTGCATTTGTGATGCAATCAGTTGGTTTGTTTTGCATTTGTGATGCTATCAATTGGTGTGTTTTGCATTTGTGATGCAATCAGTTGGTTTGTTTTGCATTTGTGATGCAATCAATTGATTGTTTTGCATTTGTGATGAAATCAGTTGTTTGGTTGTTTACATTTGTGAAACAATCGCAATTCTGTAGACTTGCAAAAATTTCTGTCTAGGTCTTCTTTTGGTTAAACAGGCATGTTTTACAAATATGAAAACGATTTGAAGGTGTTTCTCGTAGAAAAAGCTCTTATAAAACTGGAAATCATTGGATGCAATAGTATTTGTTTAGCTTTCCTTTCAGCAAATCATGAGCTAAGATGTAGTTTGATTTTATGTAGCTGCAGAGAAAAGTATTATGGTAGTTAGATTTTAAATGCCCAGCAACTGTAACAACTTCTGTGTGGCTGCAGGGTATAGGCATTGGTTATTAAGCTCTTTCTCCTGTTCATATGATGGTGATTAAGGTGATTTTATTTCTTGCACTTGGACAATTGCTGCTGATCACTTATGTATTATCGAATTAAGCCGACTTGTGAGATTTATAATTAATTTGAGCTTTTTCATTCTCTTTTTTTGATAAGTTTGCGATGTTAACATTCCTATCTTGAAAAAGTATTTCATCTTCATAATTGTATTGAACAGAGTGTAGGGTGTGTGTCTATTCTCCTATGTTGAAAAAGTATTTCATCTTGGTAATTGTATTGGACAGAGTGTAGGGTGTATGTCTATTCGCATATATACTTTGTGACACTTAAAGAGAAATGCCTTAGACAAGATCTATGAGACAACGATTAAAATGAATTGTTCCAAGTGCTATATAGCGTTATGATTGTTGCTGGTTATGAGTTGTGCATATGTAACGTACACACTTTTGTATTGTATTAAAACATTTAAAGTGCCTGTACTACGTTGAACTGTTCAGAGGCGCTCCCAGTTTGCAAGGTCATGAGAGATAAAAATATAGGTTTTGAGAAAAGAAACTGAGGAGGAGCTAGAATCTGAGATCGGATAGATCGGGACAGCATATTACAAAGAGAGGGGCCAATTGAGGTAGGGGATCGGGACTGAGCCACAGCTGTTTCTAGCATGAGGAACTAAAGGAAATCTGTTTGCAGAGCGAAGTGGGTGGTGTGAGGAGGCTGAAAGGGACCGGTGAATCACATGGAATATTGTAATAGTGACCTATTGGTCAAACCCCCTCCTCCCACACCGTTTATGTTGCAATAAATGGTTGTCAGTTCGATTGGTTACCACACCGTTTAGAGTCCTCATGTACAGATCATGATGATTGCGGTACTTGATATTCAGATCCCTTAAATAAGCCTTAATCGCTATGCAGGCATTTTTGCACACAGCCTTCTTTCCAGGGCTTAAAGTGTGCCTGGACGGTCATGAACGGCGTCCATGCACTTTGTTTTAATATCTGAACGCCGTCCAGCCACTTATTGGCGAGCACAGACTGGAAAAATAAGGGGCGTCGCCGTCCAGGCACTTCTTTTGGAGAGAAAGGGCGTCCAGGCACTTATTTTTCCACTCTTTAGGCACTGCTTCTTTCCATCCTTACGTTTGTGTTTGTGGTCTCGCTGCCTCCTGCCTTGTTTGACCATCTTTGTGCCTAAAGTCAATAGTATGTATCACCGTTGTGCTTTCTGTTTTGCTGCCTTATTCTCAATTTCTCATCCATTTCCGAGTTTCAGACCAACACAAGCTAACTAGTACATACACACACACCTGCACAAACATGAATACACAAACACACCTACGCAGGCATGCACACCTACAGACACACTCACCCAAACACAACTACGCCCGCATACACTCACACATTTACAATCACGCACTCGGACACACACAAACTGACACAGAGACACACAAACAAGGAAGAACTGCATTTGGTGAGCAGGCTTTTTAGTTGATGTTACATACTTTTTTGGAACTATCCCAGTATTCTCTACATTCACTCTGGTCATTTCAATCAATCAGTCAATCAGAATTTATTTTTCAGCGCCCCTTCAAGATACCTATTCCAAGGCACTCCCGACCGAGATCAAGCGAAAAGAAAGTCTTCAACAGTTTGTGAAATTGGTAACAGTTTGGGAGGTGTCGCATAGCCAAGGGAAGCCCATTCCAGGTTGTTTGACCAACCACAGAGAAGGAATGGTTCTACTTTGTTGCAGAGTGAGCGAAAGGAACCATCAAGTCGCAATAGAGAGCAGAGCGCAGTGCAAGTGGAAGGGGGAGTCAAAGCTCGTGCAGATAAGAGGGTGATAAGCATCACCACACCAAAAATGCAATTTCATTCTCAACTTATCTTCAAGCTATCCTATCCTGATTCTAATCAGGTTCCACCACCCAACTATCATCATCACCGACTACCACCGTAGCACCACGCTGTCTCTTCAGCTTTACCTGGCACCGGAACGAAGAAGGCAGCTCTGGCTATCGCGGATTTGATATAGCGCCGGTGAATCATAAGCTGTTCTCCATGACATGGCTTTTGTGGGCACAGAGAAACTCGCAGATTTACATTAGCCTAGCCTACATTACATTATCTGACTTCCTGCTTTCCCTCATATTCTGTAGTCTCTCTGGCTTCCAGACTGTTCCTCTGTGTATTGACATCATCGATTACGGCTTAACATTGTGGCGCCATGGGCTGATGCCTTATTGTGCATTATGCATTGGCGCTATAGAAGTCGCTAGTTACAATCAAGGAAAGAACTGGCGACCTGCCATCAATTATTATGCCAAAGATGAGAAAACGAAGTCACTAACACTTTATATCCATAACGTATAGCCTACTGCTCTTCGTCCAAACTCTACCACTGCTCGTACTTTGGCGGTGCCAGTCCCAAGTCTGTAAAAAGGAGGAGGGCGACACTATAATCATCCGTGATTTGACATAGTGTCGTTAAATAGCAACAAGCGCAACTCGGTTGCTCAGTGCCATCAATGCAGAAGTATCAGTTTTGCCAGCAGCAGGGCTTAAAGTGTGCATGGACGGTCATGGACGGCGTCCATGCACTTGTTTTAAAATTTGAACGCCGGCCAGCCACTTATTGGCGAGCGAAGACGGGAAAGGGCGTCCAGGCACTTCTTTCGGAGAGGTAATTAAGGGGCGGTTCAGGCACTTATATTTTTTCACACTTTAGGCACTGGCCAGCAGTAGGCCTGCTCTGTTGATCTACACACCCGTGGTCTTCAAATCCTCGCCCACCAGCTCCACTTATGTTCCACTAGCAGGCCCGCATTAAGGTGGTGCTGCAGCAGCTGCAACCAGGCCCACAGTTTCAAAACAATCATAACAAAAGGCACATCAGGCGTATTATTAGCTAGCTTTGTGTTATGGACATTATATATTCACTTATTCAGGGTTTAAAGTGGGTGGAAACGACGTTTCCACGCGTTCTTTAATTTCTTGGCTTGCCTTCCCTCTGCTCACCATGCATGGAACCCTTGAAACATGGGCGGTCCCAATAAAACTTTAGCTGCGTTCCCCCCATCATGGACTGCTCACCCAAACAACTTTAACCACTGTATAACATATTGTGACGACATCTCTTTATTCTAAAAGCGCTATTATTAAAGCATTAATTTGATTGGACACGATGATGCCACGTGATCATTATTATGATCTGTGGACATCATATTGTGACGGACTTCTCCTTGTTAGACAATTTCGTTGCGTCACTTCGTCGTGGACATTAATTTGCTGCTACTACAATAACTTACATAATATTATGACGACATCTTCTCGGACTTCGACTGCATTGTTACGTCATCATATATATATATATATATATATATATAGGCCTATATATAATATAATATATATATATATATAATGCTGCGTTGCTAGGATGATGATTAATTTAATTCTGTATTATGACGACCCTCTTAATTTGTTCTTCAATAAACATTGTTACGTCATCAGCTTTGTTCAGGAACATAATTATGTTGCTGATTAAATTATTTTGCCGTATGGACAAAATCTTTGCTTCGTGGATTTTTGGGTAATTGTTTGGAAATATATTTGCTATAGCCTATTATAAAATGCCTGAAAATAAAGTGAATAAAGTGAGTGCATGGTTTCAAACAATTTTTGCTTGAGTTTTTGTCATTTTTGCGATTACAATCAACAAATTTAAATAATAAACTATTAAAATTTGTTTCGGTTGCATGAGTGGAGCCATAATTAAAGTAGCCTATGGGGAGTTGGGGACCCTGCTCGGCGCGCGGCCGAACATGTTGAAAATGCCGTAATCCGCCTTTTGGGCCCACTGTAATAAATATTTGAGTGGTGAACCGGTGGGTTTTCAGAATGGGCCCATTTGATGGTAGTCACAGGCAGAGCTAGCTCTGCGCCGACTTGAGTGTCGGCGGCGGCGGCGCGGCCGGCGCAGAGCTCTAGAACTCACAGCACCCGGGCCCGCGCTAGCCTCAATGCGGCCCTGTCCACTAGCGACACGTAGCGAACGCAAACTCATCGAAAACTGGGTTCAGCGCAGCGCATGTTGTTTCTCCACTAGTTCCGTGGTTCGGTCCACGCAACTGGGTTTTAAAATGCCACATTTTGGTCACTAACTTCCAGAGTTAATTTGACGTCTTCGAAAATATTCGATTCTAAATGACTTCGGTTGTACCTTTGTCATTAGACTCTTTGCATGACGCTATAGACTATAATTATTATCTACAATCGTGACTGAACAACTTCACTATCCCACTTTGCAATAATAATTAAACAATTCAAGGTTTCGTATGTTCAATTGTTCATAGGTATCATGAGTATTATTTCATTATTCATTGGGTATAATTGTTCCGAAGTTTCTTTGAGATTGTAGCGTATTAAATCGCTATTATCTATCAAACTAACTTGTCTGATATTATATGTTAATTCTAAGTAGGAGTTAAGCTAGATAATTTAGTCGGCGTATCTAGATTAATAATTTGGCGTCTAGTGGATTAGTAACTAGGAGACCACGAATCTTGCGTACATGAATGAGGCAGTCATGGTGACGTCAAGTGGTTACTATGGACGCTTACGTAAGCGAAAACATTTGCATCGACGCGTAACCAATAAAAAGCATCGAAATGAGCGTAACGGACAGAATTGAATGGAAATAGCCACGTCATTGAAATTCAATATAAAACGATGATTCCTTACATGAACATTGAGAAAGATGGTTGCTCAGTTGTGTCTGGCAATTCATTTGAAGTTTATTCAATGGTGAGGATGAGGATTATGCTCGTATCTGGTCGTAAAACAGTACAAGGCATTCGTGTGAGAGTAGAGGCGATTTAGAAATTCGAAGTTGCGAATTCTAACGTCCGTGAAGTCTACATTGTGATTGTGACGGTTGGTGAGACGATATTCGTGTGTTGAGAAACGATTTTGGGCTCGTTGTCTCTGGTTGACATTTCAAGGTCATTTTCAATTGGGAAGGAAATTCTCATTGGTTGGAGTGTGATAATTTGATGCTACGGAAGTATTGAATATTGTCTTGTCTGGTATTCGATCTGGATTCCACAGCTTGACAGTATCTCATTATCCTTCTTCAAATATAGCACGAGGTTGCTTATCTTCATTCAGTGAATCTACGGAGAATCAGCAGAACTATTTCTTCAAATATAGCACCGGGTTGCTAATCTTCATTCAGTGAATCTACAGAGAATCTGCAGAACTATTTCAAGGCCGTTTTACACTACAGAAACGATATGTCATATATCTCAACTGTGGAGTACAGATAAGCATTTAGTTAATTATAATTAGTGATACGCCAAATAAGTAAATAGGAATATTGCGTAATTGTATTGTGTATTTAATAGTTTCAATTATATCATACATTTATAAAGAATTGGTGTCTTTTTGAACAGATCATTTAAATGCAGTACATTTTCAATTACCCGCTAAAATAAGCATAAAAACGGAGACGTTACAAATGGGATGCTCGCGTCGGGATAAAATTGACAATATTATTGTTGATTAGATTGGACTTTACTGACATTTATATTGAAGAGACAAAGCTAATTAAAATGACGATCTATTTGGAAATTGTTAAGCACAGCGCAACGCCAGCGCAGCGCGTGTATAGATTTAAGCATTAGAGTCGGTGCGATAATCCTTATTGCGTAACATACACCAGAGATTGTATTACGTTAAGAGGGCGCACTAGTGTGACGCTTAATAATTTTAATAATTATTATAAGCGAGTGTGAAGTTGTATAGCGCATATTTGAGCGTTAAATTTATTACTACTTGACAAAAGTGAGTAAGTAAGAATGTCGATCACGGACTGGCAACAGTGGTTGGATATGGGACGTTCATTCTCATTGGAAGGTGAAGAGCTGAAGGCGTTTGTCAGAGACAGACAGAACGAATTCAGACAGCAGAGGGCGGATGAACGAGAAGAGAAAAAGGAAAGTGAGCTACGTGCGGCTAAAATTGCTGAAGCAAAAGCAGTTAGAGAAAACGAAATGGAAATGGCGAGGATGGCTGACGTTAGGCTTGAAAGAGAAGCAACCGAGGCAAGGCTTATACGTGAAGCAGAGATGAACGAGGCGAGGCTTGCAAGAGAAGCGAATGAAGCTTTAGAGCATAAGAGACTAGAGATTCAAGCGAGAATGAGAGAAATAGAATCGAGAGATGGACGAAACAGAGATGATGGAGATTCTTATATGACAATGGGAGACAATCATCAAGGAAACCAAAGTCATAAGGGAATGAAGAATATTAAATTCCCGATATTTAACGAGGCTAAAGATTGTCTTGATGCGTACCTACTCAGATTTGAGAGGACATGTACGACGTATGAGATACCGAGAGATGTGTGGTCGCTGATGCTAGCGCGACATCTAGAATCAAAAGCATTAGAAGTGTACCAGCGTTTGTCGGCTGAGGAAACACAAGACTACGATTGTTTAAAGAAGCATCTCTTGAAAAGATTCCAATTGACAGAAGGAGGGTATCGTAACAAGTTTAAGACTAGCAAGATGGAACAAGGAGAAACTCCTTCAAATTTCATTTACAGATTGCAACGATATTTGCAGCAATGGTTGCTACAAGCTGGATTTGAGCAGACCTACGAAGGAATCGAGGACCTACTGCTAAAGGATCAATTTTTCCTCACTTGTAGTAATGAGTTGAGGATGTTTATTAAAGAGAAAGGAAAAATGAGCTTAAAAGACACATTGACGTGTGCAGAATCCTACATCGAAGCTCATGGGTACAGATATGCCGAGAATTCTGTAAAACCTCAAGGGAGATTCAATAATCACAGAGGTAATGGAAAGCCATTTGAAGAGAAATCGAGAGAGAAATTCCAAGGAAACATGAATAGAGGAAGAGTCGAAACGCGACAGAACAAAGAGACAAATCACAGTGGAAATGTGAATAGAGGATATAGTAGAGATAGAGAGCAGGCAGCGGAACACAAGATAACTTGTTTTGCATGCGGTAAGGTAGGTCATAAAGCATTTGATTGTGTGCATAAAGCCAAAGGGTTTGTTAAACACACAGCTGCAGCAGTACAGATTTACGAGAATAAGGCGTACAGAGCTGTACAGGCGAATGAAAATACGAAATCGAATGAAATTGACAGAACAGTAGAACGCCAGGATAGGAAAGGTAAAGAAGAAGTACCGAAACATATGGCAGCAAGTACGGTAGTTACGGAACGGAAAGATGGTTGCATTGACATTGAAAGTATAGACGAATGTCAAGCGAAGGTCAATGGCGTAGATGCCAATTGTCTTTACGATTCTGGAGCGAGTACATGTATCGTGAGGAGATCGCTAATCAAGGATAGTGATTTGACTGGGAAGGAAACGCACTGCATCCTAGTTGATGGGAGCTTAAGGTGTTTTCCTACAGCCAATGTAAACATTGAGAGTGAGTATTTTACTGGTGAAGTTGAGGCAATGGTTATGGATGAACCAGTAAAGCCGATAATTATTGGACGCGTGAGAGGGTTAAAATATACAGTAACGAATGAGAACACGGATGAAAATATAATTAATTGTGACAAAGGAGAGAAAGTGAATGAGACGATTATGAGTGAGAAACAAGAAAAAGTTGAGTATAAAGGAATACTCAAGAGAAATGTGAATGCTAATTCACGTTGGCAAGATGCCAAGAAGACAGTAAGATTTGAGAGTGATGAAATGAGCACGGAATATGATGACGTAATAGAGAAAGTTGGAAGTGATGACGTCATGAACAGTGACGCACATCAAACGACAGCAGCGATAGAAACGAGAGCTGAGTCGAAGAAAGTGGTGAAATATAAACCACTCAAGGTCACCGAAATACCCGATTTAAATATATCCACAAAAGAAATAAAAGAATTACAGAGAGCAGATGAGACATTGAAGAGTTGCTGGGATAAAGCATCTGAATGGAACGGTGATGAGAAGAGAACGGACGAGGTTCTCGAAGTAAAGGAGAATGGCTTGTTGGATAGGCCAAAAGTGAGAAGGCGTTACAAAGGTGAACCATTGAAGTTAATAGAGACACCAGATAGATATATGATCACAGGTGGTAAATGTGAATCAGGTAACGTTAATGAGAATGAGAAGAGATGTAGAAGACAGCAAGTGGATTGGAGGAATAATGTGAATAATTACAGGAGATATGAGATCCAATCTAAGGGACAAGATGGATGGAGGTATAGAAGAAATACCTATGATAAAGAAGTGAATAGGAGAGATGTAAGTTGGAATGAGAGATATGTGAACAATGACAATAGGAGAAATTATAGACAAAGGTCTAGAGAATTCAACAGGAACAGTGGAGTAGACAATAGTAGGTCTAATAAATCAAATTGGAGATGTAGAGACAATAGTGATAGTGTTGAAACTATGGGAAGGTATTGTGGAAATAAACCATACTGTAGAAGAACATATGGTAAAGAATCTGTGAGTAAGCAGAGAGAAATAAGTGGAGTGTACTATGATGAGAATAGATGGAGAGGAAGAACATGGAATGACAAGAAGAGGTCATATCCTAAAGATTTGATAAATGAGAGGAGGAATATTAATGACTATGGTAGAGAGACCGAGTCATTAGAAGAGGTAGGATGGAAGTCTTATGAGGATTTAAGTGAATACAGTTGGGAAGAGAATAATCCTAGAGAATCAGAAATAAGAAATGGTAAAACGTTGAATTCATGTGTGGACCAAATGAGTGGTCAAGGCAAGAGGAGGAAAGTTATAGGTGAAAGATGGTAGGTGTATCCATGGATGGGATAGTTAGTTAAGACAGTTGTAATTAAAATACAATACGAGTTTAAGTTGAGTTGAATAGTTCAGTTAAATAGTTATGAAGTTTGAGAATAGTTCATAAAGTAGACTGAAGAGTCAAGTAGTGTAGTAGTGTAAGGTTTATAAATAGATGATTAGTTAAGAAATGAAGTAAAAAGGAAACTAGTTAAGAAGTAGTATTTGAGTGGACTTCTTGATGAGACGTTCAAGTAAATAGAAGTTAATTTGATGGAAGGAGATGAGAGTAAATCATCACTTGGAAATAAAAATTAAGTAGATGAGTGTTATTTTGTGAGAGTAAGTACAAAATGATAAAGTGTTTTAAGTTGAGAAATTAGGAATAATAAAAAGACAAAATGGTTTTTACCATTTGGATTGGTAAACAGTGCTTCAAGCTATAACAGACTGATAAGGAAGATTTTGCATGGAACTGAGAATCTGGAGAGTTATGTTGACGACATACTAGCTCATACAGAAGGATGGACTAAACATATGAAGATTTTACGTGAATTTTTTCAAAGAGTGAGAGATGCTCACCTGACTTTGAAACCAAAGAAATGTTCATTAGGCTATGGTCGCATAGATTTCTTGGGTCACACGTTAAACAACGACGACATTAGTCCTAAAGGAGAATCGATAGATAAGATTGTGGAGATGCCACAACCGAAAACGAAGAAACAAATAAGAAGCTTTTTGGGAGCGATAAATTACTACAGAAAATTTATTCCTCATTGTGCTGAACTGATGGCACCATTAAGTGACTTGACAAAGAAGTCAGCAGCTAATAATGTTGATTGGAACGAAGAATTGGAAGAGAGTTTTAGTAAGCTGAAAGCAGCACTTGCTAAGACACCAATACTAAAGTTACCAAACTTGGAGAAGGAATTCGTGATTCAGACAGACGCATCAGGAAGAGGAATAGGTTGCGTCCTGATACAGCAGTATGAAGGGATAAACCACCCGATTGCATATGCGAGTAGGAAATTATTGGAAAGAGAGACGAGATATTCAGTTGAGGAAAGAGAATGTCTAGCGATAATGTGGGGAATTAGTCGGTTTGACAGGTACTTGTGTGGAAAGCAGTTTGTGATAGAGACGGACCACTGCGGACTACAGTACATGAAGGAAGGAAGGATGAGAAATGCGAGAGTCATGAGGTGGAGTCTAGCACTTCAAAATTATTGCTTTACGATACGATATATCAAGGGAAGCAATAATGTTATGTCTGATTATTTGAGTAGAGGAATTACCTAATACTTAAACGTATCAGTAATGTATTATAATAATGTAGATAAGAAGTTCAGTAATGTTGTATTGTTGTGTAAGATAGAATAAGGAAGTTGATAGAAATTTAGTTGATAGATAATTAGGTGAGATTGTAAAGCCTGATTACAGACTTTTGAAGGAGGGGTATTTGTAGCGTATTAAATCGCTATTATCTATCAAACTAACTTGTCTGATATTATATGTTAATTCTAAGTAGGAGTTAAGCTAGATAATTTAGTCGGCGTATCTAGATTAATAATTTGGCGTCTAGTGGATTAGTAACTAGGAGACCACGAATCTTGCGTACATGAATGAGGCAGTCATGGTGACGTCAAGTGGTTACTATGGACGCTTACGTAAGCGAAAACATTTGCATCGACGCGTAACCAATAAAAAGCATCGAAATGAGCGTAACGGACAGAATTGAATGGAAATAGCCACGTCATTGAAATTCAATATAAAACGGTGATTCCTTACATGAACATTGAGAAAGATGGTTGCTCAGTTGTGTCTGGCAATTCATTTGAAGTTTATTCAATGGTGAGGATGAGGATTATGCTCGTATCTGGTCGTAAAACAGTACAAGGCATTCGTGTGAGAGTAGAGGCGATTTAGAAATTCGAAGTTGCGAATTCTAACGTCCGTGAAGTCTACATTGTGATTGTGACGGTTGGTGAGACGATATTCGTGTGTTGAGAAACGATTTTGGGCTCGTTGTCTCTGGTTGACATTTCAAGGTCATTTTCAATTGGGAAGGAAATTCTCATTGGTTGGAGTGTGATAATTTGATGCTACGGAAGTATTGAATATTGTCTTGTCTGGTATTCGATCTGGATTCCACAGCTTGACAGTATCTCATTATCCTTCTTCAAATATAGCACGAGGTTGCTTATCTTCATTCAGTGAATCTACGGAGAATCAGCAGAACTATTTCTTCAAATATAGCACCGGGTTGCTAATCTTCATTCAGTGAATCTACAGAGAATCTGCAGAACTATTTCAAGGCCGTTTTACACTACAGAAACGATATGTCATATATCTCAACTGTGGAGTACAGATAAGCATTTAGTTAATTATAATTAGTGATACGCCAAATAAGTAAATAGGAATATTGCGTAATTGTATTGTGTATTTAATAGTTTCAATTATATCATACATTTATAAAGAATTGGTGTCTTTTTGAACAGATCATTTAAATGCAGTACATTTTCAATTACCCGCTAAAATAAGCATAAAAACGGAGACGTTACAGAGATCTCATGCTTAGTCCCCTCTCCGCCACTTCGCTCCGTCATCTGATTCATTGGCTTGACCTCTTCTTGCTCCTGCATCAAGACGGTCATGGATGGCTCAATGCTTTACCAGTTAGTCTTAAGTTCATCTCCGAATGACGCTTCAGATTCTACAGCACTGGTCGTTCTAAAGCGTCACTAAAAATCACGCCAGGGGCTTCGGCTTATTCGCGAGCGCTGCGTTAAGTCGGATGAGTTTCCTAAGAGGTACAGTTCAAAGGAGGCTCGTGTCCGGCTTCCAGAGGGGCAGCTTAGTTGCTAGGATGGGTGTCTATAGCATAGGTCAAGAAATGGAAGGAGGTGGTGAATCATGAGAGTCAGGGCAGGGCTGTTTTAAAGGAATTTTTAGAACTGCACAACTCTTGCTTTTCCCTCTCATCCTCCATGGTAAATTACTTCCAATCGGAGGACAATAACCATTTTTCTCTAGTTTTAACTATACAGAAGTGCTTCTACATCTGCACAAATACATTCAGAACTGCACATTTTGCGTACAACTGCACGTTAGAAAAGCCCTGAGTCAGGGCAAGATTTCTTAAGATCCTTGGTAGCCTAGATAATTACATGAGATGTTGCGGAATTGGGCCGCGTTTAACACGAACACATTGTACACATGCATGCTGTTAATAATAGTAACATATTCTATATATAAAGTTTTCATAAACGCGACAGTGTAATTATAGGCCTATTTTTAGGCTATTCTTAATACTACTGCTCACTAACCAAGGCTTGAAATCCACCGAGGCGTGTCGAAAACAAGCGGCCTGCCTTAGGAATGCAACAACATATAATTATATATCCTGGTATAATGTATTAGGCCTATATATAGGCCTATATATTATATAGGTCTCAATTATATCTGTCAGCATATAGTTGACATATATATATATATATATATCAACTATATGCATATATATGCTATATATATATACACACAATAATATATTATCTTAAACCACATACGCTTGTAGGCCTAGGCCTATATGTACCGCATGGGTTCCCATGGTACATATATGTAGCACCTGCGGTATATATATAATTATATATATATAGTAGACGTATGGGAGCCCATGCGGTATATATAGGCACGTGCTAAAGCAGTAGGCCTATAAGTTTTGTTAATTATGGTCAACTGTATTTCATTTCTCATCATATCATTGCATTCACACCTAGGCCTATGTTCCCACACTCGACCGCTGAGGTCTCATAATCGAAAAAACTGTGTTATACATGTATTTAGGCAAACTTATTTTTTGCACTACATAGTTCCCCTTACAAAAATGTCTACGGCCACCTATGATGCCTACACCGGTACGGCGGCACGTCTAAGTAACGCGTTACATAGACATGGACCTACGTGATTGCATAATGACATGCGAAAGCCTGGCTATTCAAAATTGTTGTCCAAGTGGGGGGGGCTGAGTGGGTATGGCGATGTATTCGCTACCCTTTGGTCGGTCGGTCGGTCTACTTTCGATCGTTTAATTATTCGGTCAGCGAAAGTTCTTCTGACCTTTACTAGTCTGTTCTAAGAATTAATCTGTCTCTCTATAGACTATATAAAGGAGAATTTGGCGTACGTGTATGACTGTATGTGTACGTACGTGTATAATGTATGTATGGGATTGTCGCCACCATCCATTATAATTATACGCCGTAGGCATTGATAGCTCTCGGCATAATATTATACGCGCTTTTCTGCTGTCAATTCGCTCTCATAGCAGGGCTTTTTCTAACGTGCAGTTCTACACAAAATGTGCAGTTATAAATGGTTTCGTGCAGCTGCAGAAGCACTTCCGTCACGTTCCATGCAGTTAAAACTAGTAAAAATAGGTCATTTCCCTCAGATTGGGAGTAATTTACCATGGAGGATGAGAAAGGAGAGAAGAGGATGTGCAGTTCTAAAAATTCCTTAAAAACAGCCCTGTCTCATAGTCTGTAATATCCTTGAGATCTCGACTAAAAACGCATAAATACTTTTATTTTACACACTTCATAAATCTCTAATTCTGTATCATGCCATTCTTAATTGGCTTTCAGATTGAAATTAGGCTTCCATGCACCGCGATTTTCATTTATTATATCGTAGTTGTTGTTGAAGGGAGAATGGAAGGAAAGAGAGGGAGAGGAAGACCGCGGCAAATGATGCTCGGAGGGATTATGGTCAACGGATACAGCAAACTGAAGGAAAAGGCACAGCGCAGAGAGGAGTGGCGTCATTGGAGGTTGGAACCTGCCGAAGGGCAGAGAGCCTATAAGGAAGGAAGTTGTTGTTTCGATCATCGACTTTAACATTTGGAGCATTATATAGCGCATTTGGAAGCACACTGGCATGGAGAGCGAGAGGTACCGAGATCGAGCATAATAGGACGGACGTGCTGCTATCGGCCGCTATTATAGCGCCGTGTTCTGCAGGCTGTCTGTTCTGTTAGCATAGTTAAGATTGATGTCAATAATATTAAGATCGTTGCATAACGTGAACACTATAGGAATATAGTAGGC
This sequence comes from Lumbricus terrestris, assembly GCA_949752735.1. Classification (NCBI taxonomy): domain Eukaryota; kingdom Metazoa; phylum Annelida; class Clitellata; order Crassiclitellata; family Lumbricidae; genus Lumbricus; species Lumbricus terrestris. The sequence goes on from OX457053.1 coordinate 24,348,711, forward strand.
CTGTAGGATATATACAGCGCAGAGCGTTTGCAGGTGTTTCACTAAAGAAAAAAACTATGATTATCATATTTCATGTAAATATCATTATTATAACAAAGTGCCATAAATTTCTTTAGATTGGATAACGTCAAGTAGGTCAATAATTATTCGATGCAAATAACTGCCACTGTGCTTTAATAATCTTATGACGTCATTCTCTATTGCATCACACACTATGACGTCATACGATTTGTGAAACGTCACAATCGAAGGCACGTGACAAAAGCGGCGAACAATTCGGTCAGAAAATGTCATCCGTTTCCGAACGCACTGTCTTGTAGATCATGTGACCACAGCGTTACATGATTTACAGACATTTTTTCGTTGTTATACAATAGAAGCTAATTTTCAAGTTCCTTCATTAATTTTCAATATCTAAAAGGAGCTAAGCCATGCTTGTCTGCAATTGATGGATGAAGATGCATATATATATATACATATATATACATATATATTTTATATAGGCCTATGCGCGCACATCATATATAGCGTATCAGTCCATGAGACAGTAGCCAATTATAAATGCAGCTGTTAGCTGCTATTTTATCCAATGACACGACCGGACATCCTATAGCGAAGTGTACAGGCTTATACATACAGAGAGATGCATACAAACTAGTTTCAACACAACAATAATTCAGCAAAATCTTTCTTCGTCATATATTCAATCTAATAAAATTATACACTATATATATATATATATATATCTGTATATAGTTCTATATATCTGTATATAGTTCTATGTATAAATATATATATATTTAGACCTAAAGCAGGGTGACTAGATAAGCAATATTTCGGCAGCAAGACGCTCAATGATCAGCTTGTCTGCGGTCCAGTCTAAGGGTCGTGACCATATAAAAAGTTCTTACGGGCATGGAACCAGTGCGTTTCAGAACCAAAAGTACGAAGAAGGCTATCTGTTCTGCATGCAGTTGCAAAACACGCCGATGCAACTGGTCTACAATTACTATCATCTCACGCCTGAGTAAAACTCATGGGCACGTGAGATCGGCAACTTATAAACGTCAACCACACCCTTTCTTCTCTTCACTCTTACCTACTATATTGTTCAATTAACAATAACTGTCAACTAACAACTCCGAAATGCACTGATTGCACTCTGCCAGTGCCAGTCCCAAGCCTGGATAAGGGAGGAGGGCGTCGCTAATGGTCTTTGTTACCACACAGTGACGTTAAACTGCAAATACCACCACCACTGTCTACTAGACAAAAAGCGCCCACCACCGACACAGTGAATAAAACTGCGAGGACAACTCTTTGGTATTATAATTATTGTATTGATTGGATCAGATGCTGTTCATAAGGTCTTCGTGAAATCAGGGCTTACGTTATACTATAAGCCTATATATGATTGGCCATTTAGCAGTAGTTGTATAGCAGCAGCCACTATAGCCTAGTGGTAGCATAGTAGCAGCAACAATAATTATATCAATAACGTATTTATTAATAATTTATAAATTAAAATAATAATTATTAGCTATATTGAATTTTTTACTTCTATAGCGTCAGTACCAACATGAGGCATAATAGAGTAAGGCTTAGGTCTTATAGTCATGTCAACATGCATCCTCTAGAATATATAGTCAAGCCATAGATATGGTAGAGTCTACCAGTGCTAAAAGTGTGGAAAATAAGTGCCTGGACGCCCCTTACCTTTCCAAAAGAAGTGCCTGGACGCCCCTTACCTTTCTAGTCAGTGCTGGCCAATAAGTGACAGGACGGCGTTCAGATTTTAAAATAAGTGCATGGACGCCGTCCATGACCGTCCAGGCACACTTTAAGCCCTGTGGTAGACAGTTAAACGATTAAACCGAAATAGATGCGTTTTAATTTGCGGTCAAAATAATGCAGCTAGGCGACAGAGAGAATTTCAAAATCTAGGTAAAGCAACCGAAAACTTTTTCGTGCAGCCATCACAGAAATTTAGGTAGGCGTCTATGACATAAGGATATGACCATGTTGAATAGTTTACACTGATGAATAGACCAGCGACGATAGATAATATCGTCGAGGTTGAATCTAACACACTCTAAAAAGTGGTGCGCGGGTGTCAAACCCTTTCGATGTACCATGGCTTATATCATACAAGGTAAGCCTCATCGAAGGGTTGCAATGTAAATTTATATCATTGATTGATTAAGTGATTGATTGATTGATTGATTCATTCATTTATTCATTCATTGGCTACGGTACGGGCATTTGGACCAGAACGATACCAAAGAATTGTCAGAATGAAAACTACATTTAGTGGGGGTGAGGGCGGCTGAAGTGAACCGAGGGCGCTTGAGCAAAATTGGATAGGGAACTGGGGTAGGGAGGCTCTGCAAGCCCGCATCAGAAATGATTTGGCACAACTAATGCTCAAAAGTCAAAAGGTTCATTTTTAGCAATCAAAATAAGCAAGAAAAATAAAATCTTTCGTTTGATCTTCAATATCACGCACAAATATTCACTTCTTGGCACAAACATTCACGTAAAATTCAGTAAGACTTTAAAACGAAAAAATCGAACCTTTATTTTCACTTTATGTAGCGTAGACTGTAAAGAAACATCGGCGGCGGCATGGGCGCCCTGATGCGGGCTTGCAGAGCCTCCCTACCCCTGGAAAACTGATTTATTTTTGTTGTAAACCACTCAATTTTATATTTTGACACATTTCTTCTCATGAAAGCACTAATGATACGGATAATAATTTGCAACAATTAGGTGAAATTGATAAATTTGCACTTAGAAACCTCTCTGGGAAAGACCCTTCTTCTTAATTTCTGCTTTGCATTTTCAAGCTTTTCAAAAAATGTAAACGCGAACATTGCATTTTGTCCCTTCCTGCAAACATTTCTGCGGGCGCCCATGGTCAGCGGTCCTGCACTTTGATGTCCTCGCTCTGAGACTCCTTTATATGCGAGACAACAGTGCATGCCCCCGCACTCACTCACGCACGGAGTCCAAACATTAATGCACACAAACACTCCTATACTGACAAACACAGACTCGCGTCTTCTTCTTCTTCTTGGCTTCTCCTCAGTCAGGCGTATGCCAACGATGAAGCCTCAACATGCCTTCTCCAACTTGATCTGTCCCTGATTTTGTCCGCCGCATCTCTCATGTACATGTATGTGCACTTGTTATAGCGCCCCTTCAAGTTCTATTCAGAGGCGCTTCCGACTACAGCGCGGACACTGCATCGAAGTTTCACGCCGAAGCGCTGAGCAATAATTGCGAGTGAAGGACTTGCCCAAGGTCCCTATACGCGGCGACTTGAGGTGGATTCGAACCTGCAACCCTTCGGCTGCAAGGCGATGAACGTACCCACTGCACCACCGCGCCCCGCAATATCCATGCTCTGCGTCATTCAATCTTCTTTTATATTGTCCATCCAAGTCTTCGCTTGTCTCCCTTGGCTTCTCTTTACTTCCACATGCACGTGCAGAGCTGCGGCTGGCAGCCTTTAGTCCTCCATTCAGACCTATACGTAAACACTCATAAACACAACAGCAAATGCGCTTCTTGTTATTTCTTAAGTTCTGTTCGATAGCTATTGCGGGGAGTGTTGTGAACTATTATGACGCACATAGACTGCTACGTGGCAGAAATCACAACATAGAAGGGCTAACACTATACAGACCTGACTTGAATTAGGAATAACAAGCGAACACAGTTAATTTAACACAGTCTGAGAAGCAATGGCCAAAATCAGCAGACACTGTGTAGCGCAACACACAGAATACCGCTAGACATATCGCTCACCTCGTTCGTCTTATCTAATCTAATCTAATGAGTAATGATTATATAGACCAAGTCCAATTAATTCAAATTGAACGCTATCTAATCTAATTGAATCCAACTGTTCTGAGCGAGATTGCCCTGAAAATCAAATTCTACAGGAAAATGAGGAGGAAGAAGAAGGGATGGAGAAGGAGAGTGAGAATGGGTGGCGAGTGGAGGAGAAGAACGAAGTGGAGAAGGATGTGGTGGAGAAGAAGTAGAATCATGGAGGAGGAGGAGAAGAAGGAGGAGGATGACGACGAAAAGGAGGAGGAGAATGATAAGAGGATGAAGAAAAAGAAGGAGAACAGGAAGAAGAGGAAGAAGAAGAAGAGGACGAAGAAGAAGACGAAGAAGAAGACGAAGAAGAAGAAGAGGAAGAAGAAGAAGAAGAAGAGGAAGAAGAAGAAGACGAAGAAGAAGAAGAAGAAGAAGAAGAAGAAGAAATGAGATGGAGATGAGAGTAGGTGGCGGAGAAGAAGAACAGAAATATATCGAGAAGAAGGAGGGAGTGGCAGAGGAGGATGAGTCAGAGGATGAGGAGTAGAAGAAGGTGAAAAGGAGGAGGCGAAGATGGAGAATGGGTGGTGAAGGGGAAAGAGGAGAAAAGGAGATTGGGAAGAAGGAGGTGGTATTGGAGGACGAGTGGAAGAGTAGGGAGAAGAAAGAGGAGAAAAAGAAAGATGAGGAGAAGAAAGACGAGGAGAAGAAAGATGAGGAGAAGAAAGATGAGGAGGTAAAAAAAGAACAAGAAGAGACAATTAAATGTCATGAAGACCAAGAATTCAGTGAATAATCTTTTTCTCTTATTCGTGCAGGGAAAGGTGCCATGTTGAAATCTCCCAGATCAACGAGGCACAAGCGTGGGCTGCCTGCCTGCACAGCTACGGAGCGTAGGCAAGTTGAAAGGGACAGACGATTCTCCGAGTCATTCGACCAGAACGATACCAAAGAATTGCCAGAACGGACTGAACTGTAATATAGGCGGTGAAGACCAAAGCTTTGTGCTATATCCACCGAGAAAATCCGAGGGCCTTACGCCGTTTGGGAGTAAATGAATCGTTTAGTCGAGTGCATTATCTGTTTGTATGATGGGTGAGCCTTGAAGACAGAGTTTGAATGTTAAAACGTAGTAAATTGCGAACTATAGAATGCAGATTTCGCAATGCATTCTACGTTCTTTGAAGTCTGAAGTGGATTATCTGGTATTTCAGGACATTGACTGTGGCCGATTGTGGCTGATGCCGTGACCTTGAGTCTGAACAGTCCAGAGGGTGGGAATAAACCATTATAGAATTGCAACAATTTAATTCAGAACTGCTAGCTTGACTGAAAATAATTGACATAATGACAATACAATGATAATAACGAGAATCATATGTATAGCATCACAGACAATAATTAAAATGAAAATAATTCACGACAATTATAATGTGTGTATGTGCACTTGCTATAGTGCCCCTTCAAGGTTCCTACTCAGAAGCGCTCACGACTACAGCGCGGACACTGAATCGGAGTTTCACGCCGAAGCGCATGAGCAATTGCAAGTGAAGCACTTGCCCAAGGTCTCTACGCGGCGACTTGAGGTGGATTCGAACCTGCAACCCTCCGGTTGCAAGACGACGAACGTACCCACTACACCACCGCGCCCAACCAATTAGGCCTATGTTATAATATACTCAGGACACTGTGTGGTGTTTAAATAATTAATTTAAAGTTGTGTTCTTCCAATTGGTTTCCATGGGCACCAGTAGATGCTTCTGCAGGAGGAAGGAGAACACAACTGTCACGTGGGTTAAATTCTTTAGTGAGAACCCGACAAATGCAAAGCAAGTAATTAACAATTATTAAGAACATGGGTAAGTTTCTCACAGGTTTCGAAATGTAAATTTATCAACTTCAGCTTTTGTGTCATTAGTAAATTATAATTAGGTCTAGTGCTTGTGTTGTGTGTGTGTGTGTGTGTGTGTGTGAAGATTTTCTTAAAACCATAAATCATGTGCAATTTAAAAAGTAGGTATCAATTTTCCAGGGCGGGGAGTGCCCTCCCCTATAGTCTCTACGTGCGCCCACTACCCATGGAATTGCCCGTGTTTTCTGATGCGAAAATCAGAAATTTAAGACTCTGAAACATCAATACAGT